>PVLA01004042.1:0-188595 GCA_004027455.1 Hydrochoerus hydrochaeris | reverse complement strand
TTTTTTTTTTTTTTTTTTTTTTTTTTTTTTGTCTTTTTGAGACAGGGTCTCATTATGCAGTTCAGGCTGGCCTTGAGCTCACTTTGTAACCAAGGCTGATCTTGAACTTGCAAAAATCCTCCTGCCTCAGCCTCCCGAGTGCTGGGATTACAGACGTGAGCCACCCCGCCCAGCAATTTCTTTTATTAAAGGTATCTGATTTGTAGTATTTTGTCAAAACAGTTCTACTAGATAAATATAATGTAGCTTTTCCAAGTTGACTTTGGTTACTTACTAACATTTATTCAGTCTTTCTTTGTATATGGTTTTATAGCTCATTTCCTTTTAGAACTAAATAATGTTTGATTATCTGACTGCATCAGAGTTTAACTTGTTCAACTTCTAGAAGAATATATTGTCTGCTTCCTAGTTTTGACACTTTTCAGGAAAAAAAAAAAACCTTTTCATAAACATTGATACGTATGACTTTTGGGAGGACATAAACTTCACCAAATTCACAGAAACAAATAGATAAGAATGTGTTTAGCTTTATAGGAAGCTCCTTTTACACAAATGGCTGTATAGCTTTTCATTTCCACCAGTAATGAACGAGAGCTCATGTGGTCTGCATCCTAATCTATTGTAATCCCTAATAATGAGTTCAGTCATCTAAGTATTGTAGTTCTTTTTCTAGTTTTCCTCACAATCCAAAAGGTTACATTTGTAATCCCATTGAGACGTCGTTGGAATCCCAGCAAGTTAATTCCAATCTACCATCACAAATGCAACCCAATGCGAGAGTAAAAACACCAAGACCTACTCCAAGTTAAGGCCAGCCAAGGGGTTCTAAGTCCCACCCTTGTGAGGACATGCAGACAAAGGCCCTGATCCTAGGCCTCTGCCAGAATTTATTATCTTGTGAAGAAGAGGGGTGGCTCACTGATGAATGACAGTGAGGATGGTGGAAATTACATGCATAACTTGAGCTGGCTAGCCAGGTGCAAAATTGGCATTTCTGTAAATCTGTAGAGATAGAAATATGTGGAAGGATCAATTTACATAATCCAATTTAGGCAACAATGGAAAACGTTTGGGGGGCTATCGCTTTGGTTCTGATATGTAACCTCTTGTGTCCTTGGGAGTCATAGCCCCTTTATCTTGAGGCTCCTACCCAGTTGACATTTGGGGAGCAATTTGCTCTGACATCTCCCATGCTACAGAGAACACTATGGGAAGAAACAGGACTGTGTGTTGGCTATAGAAGTTGCATGTTAACACCTCTGCTAGTCTTATCTGCAATGCTCAGAGCCAACTGAGAGAAGGAAATACCCTAGCTAGCTCTCTACATATCAGTATAAGGAAATAAATCTCCAAATAATCAAAGTCATAGTAATTGGTTTGCATTCAAGGGGGGACAATGGAGTGGTCTCTCACATTAATCAGCATTTGTTTTTGTCAGTGTTTTGAGTATTGTTCTGACATGTGCATAGTATAATTCAGTGCTGTTTTGAAATGTGTATCTCTAACGATGTAGATATTGAACATCTTTTCACAAAGTTGTCATTTGTATAATATCTTTATTTTACATTAGGTCTGATCAGAATACAATGAAGATATTTTGGAAAAGAGGAGCAGGATCTTATTTCTGCCTTAAAATATCCTTCTCACTAATGTATGAAAAGCAACACACACACACACACACACATATAATCAGTTCTAACCACTTCATCCACATACAGAAATATATGTATAAAATATGATTTATTATTGCATGAGATATAGCAGGTGAGAAAAAACACTACTAAAAAGAGGTGACTAAAATATGGCTTTAGGCTACTAAATGACTGCTGTGACTACTTAGTGTATTGCAAAGTAGTAAAGTACAAGCAGGTTTTTAAAATTTTATTCACTTATTTTTTCATTTTTTATTTATTAGTACATGTTTTCTCTATATAATTATTACATTCATTGTGAAGACTTAGTACATGTACATAACATATCTTAATTCCTTTTTAATCCCTTCCCAGCTCCTTCTTCTCTCCATCACATTATCCTATTTTCTCTCACAAATGGTCTATCTCCCTTTTTCTTTTCTTTTCTTTTTTCTTTTCTTTTCTTTTCTTTTCTCTTCTTTTCTTTTCTTTTCTTTCTTTCTTTTTTTCTTTCTTTCTTTTTTTTTTTTGTTGTTGTTGTTGTACTGGGGATTTTTCTCAGGGCTTTGAGCATGCTAAGAAAGCACTTTACCACTGAGCTACATCCCCAGCCCCCATTTTTCTTATTACTTAACTTGTATCTTGCACTTCATTTGTATTTTGGGTTTCTCATATAAGACAAACCATGTGATATTTAAATTTGTGATTTATTACACTTGACATTACAGTCTCAAGGTTCATTCAGCTTCCTACAAATGACTCAAATTTATGTTCCTTTATGACACAAAAGCACTTCATTGTGTATAAATATCACATTTTTACTCATTCATCTTTTGGTGGACATATAGGTCACTTCCAAGATTTATCTACTGTGACTTGTGCTGCTAGAAACATATGAGTATGCATGTATCACTATAATACAATATTTTTAGTTTTCAAAATAGTGGATGCAAAATCAAACCCAGATACATTCAGCTATCTGATCTTTGACAGAAAGGCCAAAAGAGATTCACTGAAGGAAAGATAGCCTCTTTAAAAATTAGTGCTGGGACAATTAGCTGTCCACATGAACAAGATTAAATCTATACACATATACATACTAAACCAAAATCAAAATGGATTAAAGATATAAATGTTAACACAAAAAATATCTACTGCAAGATAACAACAAATATCTTGATGTCAAGGTGTAGGCTAGATCTTTCTGAACAGAAACCATCAGGTGAGAAATGACATCAAGAATCAAAAATTGAATATATAAAATTTAAAAGCTTCTGTATGGCAAAGGAAACAACCACTGGAGTAAAGAAACAAACCACAAAAATGGAAAAAAAATATTTCTAGCTATTTCCTAGACAAAGGACTAAAATCTAGAATTTATAAATAACTCACAAAGATTTAAAGACCCTATCATAAAAGATCAAATCAAAAAACAGGCAACTGAGTAAATAAACACTATTCAGAAGAAGTAAAAATGCCCAGCAAATACACACAAAATGTTTAATATTGTTGGCCATTAAATAAATGCAAATTAAAACACTGAGATTCCATCTTACTCCTGAAAGAATTGTGATAATCAAGAATCAAATAATAACAAATGCCTGTTAGGCTGCAGAGAAACAGAAGGGTTCTACATTACTGGTGAGAATGAAACTAGTGCAACCATTACGGGAATCAGTAAAATCCATTTAAGAGTAAAAATCAACATAAATCTGTTTTGCTTTACTAGACATTATATTCTCAAGCCATGTCATTAAAAATGATATGATTTTATTCTGGATAGTCCATATTTTCTCTTATATGTGAAATCTAAAAAATGCTAAAGGTAACACAAAAGTAGAAGAGAGATTTAGAGAAGAACAGAATCGGAGGGCCTAAGAGAGAAAGAGCAAGGAAGGGCAGCAGAATGATGAATATTCTCAAAGTGTATGATCGTGTCTACATGTCATAATGAAATGCAATTTTTCTGGATGATGAATAAATTAAAACTAATAAAAATCAACATGATATGTTTCAGTTTCACTCATATCTTCATTTTTTAAATCACAGCTATTTTTACTTGCAAAATACAGGTTACAAATGTACTCTCTTTCCATTCCTGAGAATTAAAGAATAGCATTTAAACTTAGATAAATATTTGTTCATACTGACTTACATTTTGTATTCATAGTGTGTGTATTTTTTTTCATTTTGTTGGTGTTTTGTTTTATTTTGCAGGGTTTCACTATGCATTTCAGACTGGTCTTGAACTAACTTTGTTGTCCAGGTTGGCCTCAAACTTGCAGCAATTATTCGGCCTTAACTTCGCTAATGCTGGGATTACAGGTGTGTTTTACCATGCTCAGCCAATGATTTAAATATAATAGCGTAATCAAAACAATTATGTATGTTGAACAAAATGATCTTCATAGTAAGTCTCCATATAAATATTTCTCAACAATGACATTTGGGGTTGCATAGTGATTATTGGTCCATTATAGGATATTTATCACGTCCTTCATCTTCTGCAGACTAGAGATCAAAAGCTTCTCCACACATTTTTAGCTCCCTCTGTAGTCATGGAAAAATTTGTGTTTACAGTTAATGCCAAAATAAACATGGAATAATTTAACTTTGTAAAACTATTGTTTTCAATTTATGGCATGAGGATTTATTCTAAAATACTGAGTAACTAGAGTGCTAAGGAGGAAAACACTGAAGGGACAGAATTTAACAAAATGATAAAATATTCATTTATTTCACATACTGATTTTTTTTATTTAAAGAGAAAAAAACAGAAAAAGGATAGATATATTACAGAATTTCAAGAAAAGAAGATAAACAGTAAGAAATCACTAGTTGATACATCACATATTGTTCTTTTAGAAATAGTTTTTCAAGTTACAAAATTAAAGCACACACAGTGCACACTCAAGTAGTGAAAGTGAAAACAGATCTGTTCAAGAATCCAACAAGAGCCTAGAAATATGGTCATCAATCCCACACACCTAAACATACATGCAGCTATATCTTTTATAGCAGTTCCCATTTCCTCTTTTTTACAATAGCAATTATACATTTTAAAAATTTTATTTGAAGAGAAGAAAAAAAAAGCAAAACAGAAAAAAAGTAGCAACAATGCAGAATTCTAAAAGAAAGAAAGAAGAACAAAGAAAAAAAAGGAAAATGAGAAAAAGCCCACCAAGAAATCACTAGTTTATAAATTCCATATTTTGATCTTGGATGTAGTGGTTCAAGTTACAAAGTTAAAGGATAAATTGTAGACATTCAAACAGTCAGACTACAAACAGTACTGCTGAAAGATCCAACAAAGATTCAGCAATATGGTCATCTATTTTACACACTCAAACATACATGCAGTTATATGCCTTACAGCACTTTCTTTTCCTCTCTTTTTTACAATAGCAATTACACATTTTGGTTTTATTACACTTGTAGTTCTTATTTACTTTTTACACTAGGGACAAAATATGATATTTATAAACATGATTCTTATTTATTTAACTAATGAGGATAGTCTCAAGTTGTCTCCATTTACCTATGAAGGCCTCAAGATCATCCTTTTTATAGCTGAGTAATATTCCATTATATAAAAATGCCACACCATTTTCATCCACTCTGCAGCTGATGAGCATCATGGTTGTTTCCAGGATTTAGCTATCACAAATTGTGCCACTATGAAAATGGTACACATATATCACTGTGATATGAACTTGTCAGTTCTTCTGGCAAAATTCCCAGGAGGGGGATAGCTGGATTGAACGGGGCTTCCAATCCTAGTCTTCTGATAATTCTCCATATGGATTTCCATAATGGTTGCACCAGTCTACATTCCCACCAACAGTGGAGCAGTGTTCCTTTTTCCCCACAGCTTCGCCAACATTTGATATCAGTTGATTTCTTGATGGCAGCTATTCTTTCCAGAGTGAGGTGAAATCTCCATGTTTTTTTTAATTTGCATTTCTCGAATGACTTATGATGGTGAAAATTTCTTCATGTATTTATTTGCCATTTGTATATCTTTCTCTGAGAACTGTGTGTTCATCTCAGATGCCCGTTTTTGGAGAGGGTCTTTGAATTTGGGGGGCTTGATGTTTTTCAATTCTTTATATGTTCTGGACACAACTCCTTTGTCTGAGGGATTGCTGGCTAAAATTCTTTCCACTCTGTGGGTTTTCTTTTCAGTCTGTTGGTTATTTCCTTTGAAGTGCAGAAACTTTTCAATAATATGAGATTCCCATTTGTTGATTCTTTGAAGTGTTTCTTTCCCGTGCAGTTTGCATTTTGTTCATAAATTCCCTGCCTACCCCTATGTCTCTAAGACTTTTACCTACCTTGTCTTCCAGTAGATTTAGTGTTTCTGTTTTAATATTTAGGTCTTTGATCCATTTAGACTTTAGTTTTGTGCATGGTTATAAGCTTGGATCTAGTTTCAGTCTTCGGCATGTAGAAAGCCAATTTTTTCCAACACCATTTATTAAAGAGACTATCATTCTTCCAGTGGACATGTTTAGCCCCTTTGTCAAATATCAGGTGGTTGAGTGTCTTTGTAGTTGTGCTTCCATCTTCTAATCTGTTCCATTGATACACAGGTCTATTTTTTTGCCAGTACTATGCTGATTTGATCACTGTGGCTTTATAGTGTTTCAAGTCAGGAATTGAGATACCTCCTGCCTTGCTTTTGCTGCCTAGAATTGCCTTTGCTATTCTACGTTTCTTCTGTTTCCAAATGAACTTTAGTAGTGTTTTACCTAGATCTATGAGGTATGTCAATGGTATTTTGATTGGCATTGCATTAAATCTGTATAACGGTTTTGGGGGTATGGCCATTTTCACAATGTTGGTTCTTCCTAGCCAAGAGCAAGGAATGTCCTTCCATTTTCTAATATCCTCTTCAATCTCCTTTTTCAGCACAGTATAATTTTCAGCATATAGTTCTTTTACATTTTTAGTTAGGTTGATTCCTAAGTACTTCATTTTTCTACATGTTATTGTAAAGGGCGATATTTCCATAATTTCTCTCTTAGTGAGTTTTTTGTTTTGTACAGGAATGCTATTGATTTTTGAGCATTGGCTTTGTATCCAGGTACACTGCTGAACTTGTTTATTATCTCTAGTAGTCTTTTAATGGAGTTTTTCTGTCTTCTATATAGAGTATCATGTCATCTGCAAATAGTGATAATTTAACTTCTTCCTTTCCTATCTTTATTCTTTTTATTTCTCTCTCTTATTTGATTGTCCTGGCTAGTGTTTCCAGAACTATATTGAAAAGGAGTGGTGATAGTGGACATCCTTGTCTTGTTCCTGATTTTAAAGTGAAAGCTTTCAGTTTGTGTCCATTCATTTAGTATAATGTTGGCTGTTGGTTTGTCATAGATGGCCTTTATAAGATTGAGGTAGACACTGTGTATTCCGAGTTTCTGAAGGGTTTTTATCATGAACATCTTTTGGACTTTGTTGAAAGCTTTTTCTGCATCTACTGAGATAATCATGTGGTTTTTGTTTTTGGCTCTGTTGATTTGGTGTATTACATTTATTGCTTTGAGTATGTTAAATCATCCCTGCATTCCTGGAATGAACCCCACTTGGTCATGATGTATAATCTTCTTGATGATTTTATGTATTCTATTTGCCAGTATTTTGTTGAGAATCTTTGCATCAATGTTCATTAGTGAGATTGGGCTATTGTTTTCTTTTTTGGTTGCATCTTTCTCTGGTTTTGGTATCAGAGTAATACTTGCCTCCAGGAATGATTTAGGGAGGATTGCTTTCTTCTCAATTTCACTGGAGAGTTTAAGGAGCATTGGCATCAAATCTTCTCTAAATTTCTTATAGAATTCAGCTGTGAATCAACCAGGACATGTGAATTCAGCTGTGAATCAATCAGGCTTTTCTTTGTTGGTAAGTTTTTAATTACATTTTCAATTTCAATAGCTGATATTGGGTTGTTCAAAATTGCTATATCTTCTTGGTTGAGCTTTGGTAGTTCATATGTTTCTAGAAATCTGTCCATTTCCTCTGAGTTTTCCATTCTATGTGAGGAGAGGTTTTCAAAGTAGGTATTCATGATCTTTTGAATTTCCATGGGATCTGTAGAAATTTCTCCCTTTTCAGTTTTCAATGCATGAATTTGGGTTTTTTCTTTCTTTCTCTTGATAAGGTTAGCTAGGGGTTTGTCAATTTTGTTTATTCTCTCAAAAAAACCAGCTTTTTGATTCATTAATTCTTTGTATTTTTTTTTTTTTTAGTTTCAGTTGCATTGATTTCTGCTCTAATCTTTAAAATTTCCTCTCTTCTATGAGCTTTGGGTTTAGTTTGCTTTTTTCTAGATGCTTGAGATGGAGCATTAGGCTGTTTATCTGTGATCATTCTGTTTTCTTGATATGACAATTTATTGCTATATATTTCCCTCTTAAGACCACTTTCTTTGCATCCCACAGATTACAGTATGTTGTTTCTATATTTTCATTGAATTGTAGATATTGCTTTATTTCTTCTTTAATTTCATCTGCATCCCACTGGTTGTTCAAAAGGCTGTTATTTAATTTCCATGTGTTTATGCAAGTTTTACAATTTCTTTTGCCATTAATTTCCAATTTCAGTGCATTATGGTCAGATATTATGCATGGTATGATTTCAATACCTTTGCATTTACTTAAGAATGTTTTATGGGATAATACATGGTCTATTTTGGAGAATGTCCCATGTGCAGCTGCGAGGAATGTGTATTCTGATGTGATTGGGTGGAACACTCTGTAAACATCTACTAAGTTGAATTCCTCACAGGTATGATTCAGTTCTGTTATTTCTTTGCTGACTCTTTGTCTAGTTGATCTCCCTCTTTGTGACAATGGGCTAAGATCTCCTGTTACAATTGTGTTCTTGTGTATTTGTTTTTTCATGTCCATTAGTATCTGTCTTATATAGTTGGGTACTCCTGTATTTGGTGTATATATTTTATACTTGTTAGTTCTTCCTCTTGAATTTTTCCACTAACAAGTATGTAGTGACCTTCTCTATCTCTTTTAATCATTTTAGGTTTGAAGTTCACGTTGTCTGCAAATATAATTGCAAACCCTGCTTTTTTCTGGGTTTCTGTTGCATGGAATACTGTTTTCCATCCTTTGACTTTTAATCTATGAGTTTTCTTTTGGCTCAGATGTGTTTCTTGTATATAACATATTGTGGGATCATGTTTTTTGATCCATTCTATCAATCTATTTCTTTTTATAGGTGAATTGAGGCCATTTATATTTATGGATACCACTGATATGTACTGGCTTGGCTTGGCCATGTTATGTTCCAGTTGTTTCTTTCTGCTTTTCCCCTTATTTAATTGCTTATCCTACCTGGTGGATTCTTTCTGTTGTTGTTTTGAGGATTGTGGTCATTTTTATCTCCGTCAAGTATATCTTTCAGTACTCTTTCTAGGGTTGTTTTGGTGGACATGAATTTCTTCAGTTGTTCTTTGTCATGGAAGTATCTTGTTTCTCCATTAAATTTGAATGAAAGTTTTGCTGGGTACATCAGTCTGCGTTGAAGATTATTTTCTTTTCAGGGCTTGAAATACCTTACTCCAAGCTCTTCTTGACTTGAGGGTTTGTGCTGAAAAGCCTGCCATGATTCTAATGGGATTTTCTTGATAGGTGAGTTGTCTTTTCTCTGACAGCTTTTAGTATTCTGTTTTTATGCTGTATGTCTGAGATCTTAATTATTATGTGTCTGGGTGTGGATTTATGTTGATTTTGACTGTTTGGTGTTGTATATGCCTCACTTACCTGCTTATCAGATTCTTTCCCCATGTTTGGAATATTTTCTGCTATTATTTCTGTAAATACTTTATGTATGTCATTTGCCTGGACTCCTGTATCTTCACTAATGCCCATTATTCTTATATTGTTGCTCTTGGCATCATAATGAAGCTCCTGGATTGTCATTTCATGCTGCTTTGTTATTTTTAAAAGTTCTTTCCTTTCCTGAACCCTAATTGTGATCCTGTCCTCAAGGTCTGAAATCCTGTGCTCAGTTTCC
Organism: Hydrochoerus hydrochaeris; assembly: GCA_004027455.1. Taxonomy (NCBI): domain Eukaryota; kingdom Metazoa; phylum Chordata; class Mammalia; order Rodentia; family Hydrochaeridae; genus Hydrochoerus; species Hydrochoerus hydrochaeris. Next base: position 178,933 of record PVLA01004042.1, on the reverse strand, counting down.
TTTATGCGGTTTTTCACGCTTTAAATAGAATTTTTTGTTTCTTGGATGTCTCTTTGATTTTGTTTCATGAATTCTGCTTGTTTTCTATATTGTCCATTCAAAGTTTTAATCAGTTTCCCATGCTCATGTACTTTTTTCTCTATTTCTTCTTTAGCTGCATTCAACAACTCCTTTACTAAATTTGTTTAGTTCTATCTTTACATGGGAGAGTACTTCTAATTTGATTTCCTCTATAGTCTGATGGAGGTTTTTTTTTTTATTATTTCACTCACTATCTTTTCAGACATTTCTGGTGTGTTACCTTTGGGGTCCTCTATTTCAATGTCTCCTATACTTGTTTCTGGTGAAATATATGTTTGAGACAGCATTTTGCTTTTTTGTTTTATCATTTTCACTCTGCCTGATGTTTTCTATGTGTAGGAGGGGATCACACACACTCTTTTCAGACTCACCAAATTTTTACAGTTAGCTGGAGGGTGTTTTACTACTGACCCTATTTATCCACTGTACACCTCTCTTTTTGGGTTATACTCACCACACTGATACAGTTAATCTGCTATAGTCCAAGATTCGCCACCTGGGAGCAAAGTTCCAAATTTTTTCACACTAACTGGAGCCTGCTGAGGTCTTCTCATATTCCAGGTGGGAGGGCAGGAACAGCAGTAGCAGTCCAGGGCAGTTTTCAGTCTGGGGCAGGCTTCTGAGATGTTCCAGGTGGCAGGGTGCACCCACAGGGTAGATTCCAGACAGCTTATGTCTGAGGCGGGCTTCCTGGATGTTCCCAGTGGCAGGGTAAGCATTCGGGGGAGGTTCCAGGCAGCTTACCCCTGATGCAGGCTTCTGCTACTTTCCTGGTGGCAGGGCGGGCCCACAAGGGAGGTTCCAGGCTCACAAACTGATCTTAAGTTAACATATTTGAAAAAAGTATCTCATAGCTCAGCATCCTTTAAAAGTATATAAAGAATCATATGTGATTAAGAGTAATATTCAAGTCATAAAATTTACTTTACAGCTATAACAAAAGATAGCTTAAAGAGAAAAATGCAACTCTAAAATATCTTATGTTTACCTAATGCAACAAAATCAAGAATTAAAATTTTTAGTTATCGATTATACTTTAGAAAATATAACAGCCTGTGAGGGAAAATCATGATGGAGGAAAAAATGCATCTTTTCTGCTAATGTCTGAAAGGTTATATTAAAAAGAATAGCAATTATATCAGTAGTATCCTTATAATAAAAGTTACATTTATCTAAAAAGAGAAACCATAAATAGAAAATAAAAATAATCCTGGTCAGATAAGATTTTTATATATCATGTTGTTAGAGTTGCTAGATATTTTAATAATGGTAAAATAAATTACTCATAAGAGTAATATAAAAACTATGTAATAAAATTTGAAGTAAAACTTATGATAAGTAACTAAAAAAATAAGATACCAAATTTTTCAATCATCTATATGATATTCTGGGGACAAATAAAGTTGTAGCTTAAAAGTTACTCCAAAGAATGAATTTTACTGATAGTAAAAAATGGTATTTGCAACTAAAAGTAAGCAGGCAATAATGAGAAAAACAAGATATGTTATATATCACCTACAGGTAAGACAAAATGCTAATGTACTTTAGATGATACGATTCAATTTATTAATATACGGAATAGTAAGAACTAGGAAACATTGTTTATTGAATGTAGGATCCAGAGTTAGCTCTGAATGAACTACAGGCAATATCTTAGACAACATATGAGTAATTATGTTACATTATTAAATACCACTTAACATCTGCAAATGAACTGTTTCTGCATTTTTATACATTTTAGTATTTCTTCCATTTCATACATCTGTTGCTTATCTTACATGTGTCAATTGCTGGCAGAACTATTATTATTATTGTATAAATACCTTGGAAGATATATAGTGGATTTTGGTAAGAGATATTGTTATTCAATAAAGTTCATCCACTACTGCATAAATTTTTTTTTTTTTTTGTACTGAGGATTGAACTCACAACCTCACACTTGCCAGGCAGGTGTTTAAGCAACTGAGATAAATCCCCAGCCTGCATAAATTTTTCAGCCTTAAATTTGGGCATTCATGTGGGTAGATCCACGTAATTTTAATGCATCAATTCATAAGATCAAAGTGTGATTTTTGGATACAGATTTCCTATAAGTACATGATAAGACACAGGTTCTTCAAAAGAGAACAATGTTAATGAGATCCAGAAAAATTTCTATTAGCTAGAAAAATAAAGTAACCCATCGTTATCATTTTTATGAAGAAATTTTACTCAATTTTAAATGAATAGAAATTTATGAAAAAATTTGAACATTACATTTTAAGAGTATTAGGAAGTCACATTGACATACATTGAATATTTAACACATTTATTTATTTATAATTCACATACTGTAAAATTTATCCTTCTGAAATGCACAATTTGGTGAATTTGTCCAGTTGTTTCAAGTGTAGTTATTCCTCAAATAATTATGGACTATATCTCTTGAACTTATAGTAAGTTAAAAATATTCAAGTTGAAAATGTCTCTATAAATCTGCCTATTTTTGACATACATATGGAAAGATACAAAGTGGGGAGTTAGTTACTAACTCCTTTCACCTTGAATATTGCTGAAATAGCATTCATGTTATAACAAATATCAGCACTTCCTGTTCATTGCTAATTGCATTTCTTTACATAAATATACCATATTTTGCTTATCCACATTTCATTGAAAAATATTCCCATTTTTTCCTTATTAATCATAAATAAACTAAAGTAACTTCATGTTTTCACAAACTGTATATGAAATAGTCCATTGTGGTTTTAATTTGTATTTCCCTTATTGAGTAAAGTTTAGAAACTAATTTTGTGTGTGATATATTTCTATATTTTCTTTCAATAAAAGTCTACTAAAGTCCTTTACTGATTTTTGATGTGGGTTATTTTTAATTTTCATTTTGATTTATATGTATATGTATATGTGTGTCTGTTTGAAATGTACTGAATAGAATTTTTAATCAGGTATAGGGACTGCTAGTGTTTTCTTCTATTCTGAGTTGTGTTTAACATGCTGATAGTGGCCTTTGAGGTAGAAATTGTAAAAGTATGTTGGAAATCGATGTGACTTCCCTTTTCTTTTCTTTTCTTTTCTTGCTTATCCTTTCCATTGCCTAAATCAATATGCTAATATTTATTCTGTGCTTCCTTCCATGGTGTTTTATAGTTTTAGCCCTTACACTTGATTCTGTGATCCAATTTGAGATTAAATGTCTGTATGGTAAATCTGAGTCCAAATCTGTTTACTTATGTAAGAAATCTAATTGGTCTACTACCAATGTGTTGAAAGTAGTAATTGCATTTTGGAAACCTTTTAAAATGTCAAACATTATGGTCAAAGGTGTTATATAAAATGTGAATTGTAAAAATTGTTATATTTTCTAAGAAAACAAAATTAAATGGTCTCATTTATTTTACTTATGGAGACATAAGTAAAATAAAGAGAAAATGATATAAACTTACATAAAATGAAGTAAGATATATTGTCTCTAAAAGAATTTTTTACATAAGGATTGCCTTAACATGAAATATATTTTATTAAGATTGTAACATGAAATATAAATCATGTATCATGAATAGCCTGACATTTTAAGTATATACAGTATTTGAGGATCTATGAGGTGTAATAAAAATACAATAAACTTTTACAGTTTTTAAAGCATCATTAATTCTCCTAAAAATACTTCCTATCACTTTGAGCACTCTTATCCCATCCTTCTTGGTAATTTCCGAAGCAGTTCTGGAAGTGCCCGTTCATTTCCTTATCTGAGTTCTTGCACCTGCCTGAATACTCTGTCCTGAATCTATTCAAAATATTTATCTTCTGTGATGAGTCTGACTTTAGGCAAAAACCAGCTGTCACATTATGTCAGATATGCTGGATGAGGATACAGCATAATAATTTTCTGACAGTATTTCTTCTGGAAAGCACTGGTCACCAACGTTCGCTGTTCAACATTCAAACCTCATAAAGATCCTCATGAAAAGAACTTTCAGCACTAACACATAAATTGCCAAGAAAAATGGGATGAGTGAGTTTAAAGCAAGGTGGGGATATTTTCATGGAGCCTCCAGGTAATGTGTTTCTTATTGTGATAATTGAAGAAATTATATTAGTTAAAATATTTTTGATAACTTCTTATAGATGGATAGATATAAATTATTTAAAATCTTTGCAAAGAGGGAGCCACCACTTTGAAAAAAAAAAAAAAAAAGGAACAGCCCAGCTAAGTATCAGGGAAAGTGACAGGAATGTGAAGAAGATGCTGACATGGTGTCACCCCTAGTTTGTTGAAGGAATGGCGAGAAAAGCGTAAGGAAGTACTTTCGGAGAACAGGTTTGAGACTTGATAGGAAGCACAGTTACAAGGAAGACACAGGCAAAGCTTTTCTTCTAGGTGAGAAATAAAGTCCATAAAGGTCTTTAAGAAGAGTCTCCGTACGATGAAGTTTATTGTGCAAAAATATATTTAGCATTAGCCAATCAAGTTTAATGCAAAAACAGAAGTTACTATCACACATTCTCAAGCATCAAGTTGTAGATAAAACACCATTGTTATAAAGCCTCGTGAAAAATAAACCAGCCTCAAATCTAAAAAGATCATTTGATTAGTATTTATGCTATTAAATTAAATCCAAAAAGTTATATTGTAGTTGCAGTAAATTAGAGATAACCAAGTTTCCTGAGCCTATATCTAAGCATAAGTCTATAGAAAATTCTTCACAGGAATGTCAGATATGCGGTGGTTATTTAAAAGCATATATCAAAATATATCTGAAGAGTAAACTACAGTTACCTAAGAAATGCAATAGCATTTTCATGTTAGCATCATTATAGATAATCACACATAAAATTTCTATGGAAATCTTTATGAATTTTCTTGCTGAATTCAGGATACTACTGTTTCTATGTTTCCTAGTAACCGGGATTAATAGGAACAATATTAATGAAAAAGCAGTTTCATTGATGTGATTTGTACCACATGAACTCATGTTGGTGTCCAGTGATCAACATCATTTTTGTGAAATGCTCACAAACCATCTGCTACATAATCTGTTTTACAATTTTGCCAAAAAACCATGTCTAGTGTATTGGCCAACTGATTCATAATTTGAAAATTCCCCCATTTCCCATTTTGGAAAATTACAATAATATTTGTCTTCATTCTTTTGTCACTTCTGCTAACCCCTATAGTTTCTCTCCTTATTTATGATTCTGGAAATACATGCTAAAAATCTTTGTTTGTATACCTAGGTTGTGAGAATCTATAGGCTACGCTTTAGTCATGAACCACATATTTCAGTTAATAAAGGAGTGTAAGTGGGAATGTTTGCCCCATAAAAATATACTGCCTAGTAATACTCTAGCATCTTAACTGGTGTATATGCACTATTCTGTTCATACAATCCCCAAATCCCTGACATTTTAAAATGACACAGGACTGGAATATTCCTTGTGAAAACATCTTCCCCCTCAAAATTCCTAAAGGTTTGTCTTTTGGGGACCGGTAATGGAAGCACAAATACTTACCATCTTACTCCCTACTTTTTAAGTCTTAAGCAAAACTAGATTGCTTTATTTTAATTCTGGTTAGGCTCTCTCTCCCCTAGGCATCTTTTAACTGTAATACTAAAACAAAAAAATGGAAAGCATTAATAATTTTAGACATCCTAATGACATAAAATTATTATGAAATTGATTCCTTTGATCTTTTGAAAATACGAAAATTAATCAGTGAATATTAAAATTAAAAACAAATTATTACAATAAAAGACATTTTGTCATTAATCTCCTAGAAATACTCCTACCTGCTTGGAAAACACTTGTTCCATCACTGTTGCCACTTTCTGAAACACTTCTGAAAGTCCTTTTTCTTAAATGTGTGTATGAGTAATGTTCAAAACCACAATGAATGCTGCCACCTATACCCAATAAGTGAAAGGTAGATTTGTGAAAACATTATAGGTTATTCTCATCTACCATTTGCTCTGGATCTGACACCATAAAATCTACCTTCTAGTTTCCTATGGTGATTCATTCATTTATTTATATTTTAGGTTTTTTATGGGTTTTGACCTATGTGCAATGACATATATCCACCCATATATTGCAACATATAATTAAACAGTTTTACTGCCCTAACATATTCCCTGTGCTCCAAATATTCATGGTTTCCCTATTCATCCCAAACCCTTGGAAATGACCTATCTTTTTACTTTCTCCAAATTAAACAATGAGAGCATGAAGAAAAGGGTCCTAAGGGATTGAAAATAATGACCGAGGTATGTTATATACATGTACAAATTCCCCAAATAAAATATCCCTATTTTGTATTACAATTATGAAGTAACATAAAATTTACAAAATAAATAATTTTAAGTGCATAATAAAAATTCCATTACATATACAACATAAATTGTGAAATCTAATGCTAACTAAAAGCTTTAATTTGTAATAGTAATTGAAAACTGTTTAATTGTAAGTAGAATACACTAATGAAAGATATTAATAATAGTGTAGCTGGGGATTTAGCTCAGTGGTTTAAGCACCTCCCTTGCAAACATGAGGTCATGAGTTCGATCCCCAGTACCAAAAAAATAAATAAATAAAATAATAATAATAGTATAAGTTGGGGAGGTAGTATCTGGGATACATTTGTACTTTCTGCACAAGTTTTCTCTGAATTAAAACTTTCCCTAAAAACTAAAGTTTATTAATTAATAAATAGCATAAAGAAAAAAATAGTCAAAGTTTTATGAAAAAAAATCCTGGCTTAATGTGATAACCATGATGTGCTAGTTTACTTACATCTACAGTCATTGCATATTATAGTATCTTTTAATCCTGACATCTACTTCATGCAAACTCTGACTATTCTTGGGGTTTACTTAAATAAAGCACTGTAAAGATACAGCCTAAATTTTACAAGCAGTTTGTTGAAAGGCACAAAACAACTTATGTTTTTCATTGAATTTCATTTATCTATATGGATTGAGTTTGAAAGAACTTGTATCTCAACAGTATTAAGTCTTCCTAAATTAAACAGATGCCAAGTAATGCTATTCATTTAGTGAGTTCATTTCTTTCATCAGAGTTTTGTCAGTGTTCTTAGATCTTAGATATGTTTTGTTAGACTTGTACATAAGTACAGTCATACCTCAGTTCACGAACACTCTTGTTTGCAAACAATTCATTTGGCAAGCAAAAGCTTTAGGCAAAATTTCATTTCTGTTAGTGAAGTGACATACATGACCCCTGTCAACTTTCCTGCATGAACATGAATGTCACCATCTTTCTCAGAATCATGGATGAATTAAATTCATAAACTGAGTTATCACTGTATTTAAATTTGGAAATGCTAATATAGGAGACATTGTGTTTTTATTTTCAAGTTATGGTTCAAAATTGGTAGTATACAGGAAAAAAATTGAATTTTCTTGAATTAGCCTTATATCCTGAAACGATAACACAATTACTTATTAGTTTGAGGATTATTTTGTAATTTTTATGAAGTCTACAAACAAAAATACATCATCATTATCTTTATGATTTGTTGCCATATAGCTTTGATAGTTTTCCAATGTGTTTTTTAATAAAAGTTTATAGTATCACTCCTGTCAAATATCCAACAAATCATGTATGCATATACATTATATTTGTTCATATTTTATATATTTTTGATGATTTGTAAATTAAGTAAAGTGATAAATAGTGCTGTCCTTTCTTCTTTTACTATCACATTTTTCTTTTGTGCTGAAATTTTAATAAGTTACTCTTAAGGCATGTAATTACCTCCTTCCTTAAGAAGTTCTGGGAAGTTTGTAATGATTCTATTGATTCTCAGTGTTCCTCAGCTAACAACTCAGAATGCTACTTTTATTTACTTCTGCATATCATATAATTCATATGTTTACACTTAGTCTGCTTGTCTTTAATAGCGTTTATTTGGTTTTCCACCAACAATTAGCCCATTGCATATTTTCCCATGAATGGATCATAAACATAATGGTTTTTTGGGACCTTGAGAATTTTTTTTTATCTCAAAATAGGACTGAATAAATATTCTAAAATGAGGATCAATTCTCTTCACACGCCCTTATTGGTTTACCTCATTTCGCTATACAAATACCAAATATACCACGTTGTATGTGTCAGAGCATAAGAAAGGAGAGGGCACTTGTCCTGCTCCCTGCTCACTGGAAATGTACATGGCAATATCTGTAATCACTCTTAAAGCGTCCAAGTTCCTCATGATCTTTCCATGCTTTATTTTTATCTAATGCGAGGGACTCACTCAGCATGAGGACTTACCCCCGCCTTCTCTGTTTATTGTTCCTTGCGTTCTTTTTTATGATTGCCCCATCTTAAATATTTAAGAACCATGATTAATGGAAATCCCTTTATCACTTATTTACACAAATCTTTGCTTTCATTAGCTATTAAAACATTTCAGAAATGATTATTCATAATAAAATTACATCTTCCATAAAATAAAATAAAATGCTTCATTAATGTCCCTGAAGCCACAGGTAGATTAATATACTACTAAGAAAAATGATGGGATAAAGTATAATTTCTAAAGGTAAGTTTCTTTTCCTTTTTTTTTTTTTGCATTCACAACAGTATTCATTGTTTTTTAAGTTCTTGGTATCTATTCTAACTGGAGTGAGACAGACTTTCAATGTAGCTTTAATTTCTCTGATGACTAGAGACATTGAATTTTTTTTTTTAGATATTTCTTGGTCATTTAAACTTCTTTTGTTAAATACCTATGCAATTCATAATCTCACACTTTTATTCAGTTCTTTATTTTATGATTTAATTTTTAAATACTTTATTCTACATGTGAGACTGATGAAAGAACTATTGAAAAATCACTGAGGTAACTTGAATAGTTATATTGTGACATCCATAAGGAATGAGAGATACAAACACCATCTTCAACTGAATGGAGATTTTATCTAGAAAAATATACATGAAGGAAAATTTTTAAATGTCAAAGGATCAATGGAAATCATTTACCAGGCAAAAAAGTAGCAGTTAAAGGAGTATTCATGAAATTGCAGAATTTTTACATAAATCTGAAGCATTCCAAATAGTATTAGTATTAAAAATAAATAAATTAAATAAATTAATCCTTATAGGAACAATGAAGATGATTGTCATTCAGTATATAAGAGACATTCCTTGTGCAGGAGGGAGAGCTGAGAAAAGGAAAACATGATAGGCTCACTGAAATAATTCATGTCTTTAGTACACAATTTTAGGGTACACAAACACCTCAGACAGTGAAAAGAATGATAGTTAGTGCAATGTTCTAAAATTGAAAATGTAATGCAAAAATTCATCATGAATAAAGTAACAAATTTTAGAACAGTAGGTATAAGAATGTTTTAACAGATGGTTGTTAATATGAAGGAAAGTAAGAGAATTAAGGGAAGACATGTAGTTAATATTCTGTTTGGTAAAATCAAAGCTAAAAAAATGATGCAATACACGGACCATTGATGGGCTGGAAATGTAGCTCAGTGATGAATCAATGACCTAGGGAAAAAAATGGAGGTGTGCGTGGCAGAGGGGTTTCACTGCCTTGTCAGATTGCATGTTGAATTCCACACTCAAAAATGGAATTCTAAAGAAACTCTAGCATGTACTAAAAGTGTGATCATGAAAAACAGTGTTTCATGTGTGATAAAAAGTATTTTAAAAATTTTAAAAAAACTTTGAAATCTATTTTGATTTGTTTATCTACTTATAAAGGGGAATTTTAGAGTTTAGTGGATATTACCAGGAAAAAAAGCAAGATAAAATATTAATAAATATAAAATCTTTGCTCTTAGAAGATCTTTTAGACAATCATTATATGTAATTTTTCTTATCTTTTCATATATGTTTTCATTCAAAATTAAGCTTATAAAATATTTGCATCAAAATAATCATGCTAAATAAAATTCTGAATTAAGTGACTGATAAAGAAATTAAGTGACTGATAAAGAATGTACCATGACTTAAATTTAGATAACAATTTATATACCTAGCACTAATTGTTCTCAAAATAAATTTTTCAAATATCAAAAATAAATAAGTTATCATGTTTTTTTAAAAAAAATTTAAATTTGTTTTCTTTCAGAGAGCTCAAGCTGCAGAACATAAAGAAAAGTAACTGTATTACAGGTATTATCAGCGCTTCATCCTTTAAAATGTAGTTTTATGTTACCATTACTAGGAAACAGTTTCCTCTCATGTAAAATAACATCATTTTATTCCATATTACTTTGTCCCTCAAGTTAGGCACATTTCAGCCTGAAGCCAAACAGAAATTTCATAGATTTTGTACTCAAAGAGTAGAAAAATAAGCTTTCGCCAACATATGGATTGAAAGAAATAACCTTTGAAAAAAAAAGTTGCCAAATCTGAACCTAAAATATCTTTAAAATATACATATATTTATTGTTTAATTAAAATTCTAATTCTGTTTTTTGCTAATTTTTTTACAAAGAATATGTATGGCAGAAATTATAAATCAATATAAAATGCTATGAAATTCTTAAGTAAATTTTCAAATTATACTTATTTCTTATTTTCCTGGGAGCAACATTATATGCAGCAATAATACTTGTTAAAACCAAATAAAGAACAATTTTATTTGATTAAAATATTTATAGAATTATTTTAGTTTAGATTAAGTATGTCAATTGAATGATAACATAAAATGCACAAAACTACACAAAACTATTTCATGTCCTCCAAATCACATTATAGTGACAGGAAATGTAGTAGACAGAAAACAGCTCAAACTTATTGAAACAATAATTGAAATTTGAGCTAATGTTGGAGCTCTGGATATAGGTTGAGCATTGATTGGTGGACATAGCTCTGATTTTCACCCTCCTTCCTTTAAATGCAATTTCCATGTGATAACTCTTACTTCCTGATCTAGCCCAGAAAGGCTAAACTCCAGATTCACTTGTTCAGTGGCCCCAAATCTCTGGAATGACCCATTCTTACGCTACTACAAATCTTTTCTCTTACACCGACCTAAAATTTGTTTCTCTGCCAGCCAGTTTCCTTTCACAATACATTTTTTTCTCCAAGCTCTGCAATCGATCCATCAGAATTTTCTTTCATGGAGAAAGTGCCCAATCACATTTTTTGTAGATTTCCCTAGTTTAATTTTTGTTACTAAATACTCTCTGGGAAGTTCTGAGAGTGACATTTTTATATCAAATGTTATGTTTTGATAAAACATAATAGGCATCAACAGCCAATGGAATTTTACAGGTTTCACAGATTCTAGTAAGATCTCGCATCGCATACTTTATCTTCTAACAGTTGTCTTCTTGCCATATGAAATGTATGAGCTCTTTCAAAGTGCCATTTGTACCAAGCTCAGCTGGGCATCAAGGCCTTTTCATAATAACCACTCCATAATCAAAGTTCTTGCATACTGACATAAGTTTCAATAATAAAATCTGATTAAATTTTGAAAACTCATTTGAAAAAAATGGGGATTTCAAATAAGAACATACTTCATAAAAAGTTGTACATGAGTGTTATAACGTTGTAAAAATGCTACCATAATTGTCTAATTTTTCAATTATAGGACAATACTTATAAATTTTTTATGTTATTCTTAGAAATTAAAAGGCTGTTTATATTTTCATTTATCAAAATCCTATTGTTCGAAATTAGTTGTAATATTTCAGTTAATTGTGATTTTTAAATTATGTGGGATATATTTTTGATCATGTCCCTGGTAAACTGTTTCAGATTCTGAAATAAGGAATATTTTCTTTCAAAAAACAAATTTTTCACAGTACGGAAAATAGCATTCCTGTATTATTAGTTTAAGAGACAATTTACTTAATCCATTATATCTGCTAGCCATACTTGTGATGGGCATTTCTAACTGACTCTGTATTAATGTAAAATCAATGCTACTTGGTGAATTATCTCTTTTCTTTTTTTAAATATATATTCCCCTAATAACAAATAAGTGGAGAAGATGATGATTAAATGCTTACCGAGACATCTGAAATCATCATCTGTGCCATCATGTCTGAATAGGTAAATTTAACACATTTAGGCCATGAATGGCAAGCTATCATCATCTTAATATATTCTGAGTATTGACTAAAGGACAAGACTCTTCATAGTTACATGCTTTCAGGCACTTTCCCATCATGCTTAAATGTAATCCCCTGGAGTGATTATGCGTGAATAACTCAGAAAATTGCACCATATCTGGGGTTTTCAAGCCACACATTGCCATCCAGGATGAGCTTCGTATTCTTGGAGTCAGTATGTTAGCTGTACCTTAGTGACAGCCCTAAAAATGTATAGATGCAATAAAGAGTTTGCATTTCTTACTAATATTTTCTCTGCAAAGCAAAAGGAAACAAATCCTAGAAATTAAAAAGTCATACATAAGTTATGTACCTAGACATTCAGTAGAAAGAGAATTGCTTACAAAATATGAGCCTGTATAGTTATAAGTTTGTCAATAGCATCTCATTAACAAATTCAAACATGAATTCATATAATTGCATGGAAATACATATCTGTGATGCAACATATGTAAATTTCTGTATGATATATATATATATATTCTGTATGATATATAAAATTATATATAATTATGATGTCATATCAGACTGAAAAATCAATGTCTAGGGAAATGTCCTTTACATTTTTCTGGAAGTTTTAAAAAGTCCTTCTGTAAAAAGAACTCATGATCTGCTACTAAATATTATCAATGTGTGTCATGACCCAACATTATATAACTGGGGTAAGTGTAGATAAATTCTGATTTTGTATCTGTCCTTCGTGAAACTTGAATGAGAAAAGTTGGGCATTTGGGAGTTTTCAATTACTGCCTTTTAGTGCAACAAGCAGTGTACCATGAACTCTCACTTCTGAAAAACTGCTGGTGGAACATTATGTATTGTCTGCTACTGCTTTTATGCTATGACAGTGGAGTTCAGTAGTATATAAACATACTAGGGCTTGATATCTCATCCTTTGTAGGAAAAATGATAAAGTGTGTCATTTTTAAGTTTAGATGAATCTATTATATGTTATTCCTGAGTCATGTGGGCTTCTTTGTGGTGATCAGACTGAATCAAAGATCTTTCCTGGACTAGGCAACTGCTTTACTGCTAAGCTATGACTCATGAACTCTGTGGAATCACTTTTTTGGACCTTATATCCATCATTAAATATTTTCATTATTTTTCTAATATAATTTTAATTATCTGAATGTAACTTCATAGGTTTTACATTTATTTTCCTTTAAAATAAACATAATACAGTCTTTAAATTCTCACTATTGACAACTTTAAAATGCTACATGAAGCACAGCATAAAGTATTACTTATATATAGAACATAAAAGATAATATTATTCTTGAGCATTAAATTCAAGCTATAAGAAATAAATAGCTATAAGAAATAAATATATCCATTCAAACCAATGTTTTATAAAACTCATCATTTCAGCACAGAAAATGTATATTTTAAAGATCTTAGGAATTTTGGAAAATTTTTGCCTTTATGAGTAATAACATGTTTCAATGATTCTTAATCAAACTTTAATAAACTTGTTTTAGGTATATAGCAATTGTCTTTATATCATATCATGTCTTTTAAAATGAATATTTTTATTCTAAACATTTTCAATTTATTTTTGTGTACAATTTCTGTGTTTTTTTTTTTTTGAGTGGGATATACTTATTGAGAGAAAGAAAGCTTCTGTCTAAATAATGCAGAAGGGGTCCCAAGTGGGTTGCCCAAGAATATCTTTTTTAGGGACTTTTATAGAGTAAAACCACAAAATGAGACAAGTCCAAAGTGGAGAAAACCTGGGAATTTGAAAGTGGGCATAAGGTGGGATAGAACTACAGTTACCCAGTAAGATGAATTGCTTAGGTAAAATTGATTAAATCAGGAACAAATGGCAAAGTGAATCGCGTAGTAAGTGGGCATTCTTAATAGCAATGACTTTTCCAGTAGGGGGGTGGAATGGTGACTCCTGACTTCCTCAGAGTGATAGATAAGTATCTGGACTATCAATCCTTAGGATGTGGGAGTATTTACTTTGCCTTTTGTCTTGAGATCTGGCCCACAGAGGGAGGCGTTTTTCTTTTCCAAAGTTGCAAGGTCTCTGAACTTCTGCACTGGCTCCTTTGAGGGTTCAGCCCTGTCTGACTGCCTATAATATTTCTAACTAACTCAACTGCCTGTAACATTCCCATTATGAAAAAGTAGCCTGAACCTCCATGAAGGGGTAATGGGCAATGACCATTCTGGCTTCTTTATGCTGAAGGGTTTCATAGATGTTGAATGGCAGTCAGGAATACGTTGCAGAGATTTTTAACTAATGGATCTCAGAAGATACCATGTGTTTTTATCTTGGGTAGGTGTACAGGTTTAAATCTAGAGGAGACAAAAGCAGAGAAACAATTAAGTATGCATGGGACAAATAATATAATTATTAGAGTAATTATGAGTACAGTTAACAAAGTTTTTTATCAAGAGGAGCTGGGATTAATTCCTATAAGGATAAAGTCCATGGAATTTTAGAATCTTACATGTCATTGATTTGTTATCTAATATCTTGAACAGTTACTGAGATGTTAGCATGTACAGTATTTTTATAAAATCTTTGAACCAACTTTGTGTTCACTGACATTCACTGCTTTGATAAAATATGGTAAAATTCTATTTATAGAAAAAATTTGCCTTCAATTTAAGTTAATGAACAGAAACAAATATTAAGAAATTGTCTCTGAAATCTATTAAAGAAAAAATTCTCAAATAAATGTTGCAACAAATATAGTTTACAACTAAAAATATAGTAACAAGAGCTGACTTACAAAAGATCAAAAGTTAGTACAAATATAACATGATTATATTAAAAATAACATCAAACTTTTGGTAAGAAATGAAAATAATTGTATTTTTCAGAACTGCTAAGCTTTCTATATTCTGAATATTATGCTAACGTTTCAGCCTAGAAAACAATGTTACCCTATGTCAATTGCTTTTTAGAAAACAATTTTATAGCATATTTTTATTCTAAAGAATATTTTTAGGAAATAAAAAAGATAAAAAAATATTTAAAATCAATAATAAAATTTGTAAACAAATGCGACTTTTTCTTTTTTTCTTTTGTGAGACGGGGTGTTGCTGTGTAATTCAGGCTGGTCTTAAACTCACTATAACGCCTGCCTGGTGTCAAATTCACAGCAATCCTCCCTCTGCTGCCTAAGTGCTGTTAGACAGATAATTGTGCAACTAAACTTGATAGTGCTATAATTTTAGTTATAATTTGATTTTGTAGCTTAGTTAAAAATTATTCAATATTAATAGTTAAATATTTTAATGGATATGAAATTTAAACATTGATTAAATAGCATGATAAAATCCCAGAGGTATTAAAATAGTAAAGCATATCATTGAAACCAAACTCATTTATAATATCATTTTACACAAGTATAATGAATTATTTTGGGCATTTAAGAAGTCACTTAAATAGTTAATATTCTCATTTTTATTAAAATAGATGCATGGTATTTCCTAAGCAGTAGCAATAGCCACAAAATGAACATATTTGTTGGGTTCCAGCATGTGTATCTAGATAGATTCTTAAGGGATTAATGGTGAGGAGGAAGTACTAGAGGGTTTTAATTTAGTGATAAGATGAAATGGAATAAGCATTCAGTGAAGAAAGATTAAAAATAGACAAAATGTAAAATATATTCAGGGGCAATTTGAATCCATTTCAATTAGTACTAACAACATGCTAAAGAGTCAAGTGGATCCATAAACATTGGAAAGTTAGAAAAAAGTCTATGCAATATTGGCTACATGAAATATATTAAGTAATTGATCTTGTTTATCATGAAAGGGGGAATTCTGTTATAAGATCTACATAAGTGAATATCTCTTAAATGCCTCCCATTTTTAAGGATAGTCTGTTTTTCTCAAAGGAATTATCCCATATTCTACTCTGTAATCAGAGTTAAGTTAAAAAAAAAACAGTTCATACATTTGTCATATATTGACTCTTAAAACAATTTGTCACTTCCTACATAATCATCAAGAAAATAAATTCTCTTATTTTCTTTTGGGAAAAGAAAGTTTTCCATTAAAATGTGTAGAAAATAATGACATTCTAATTTCTTACATAATCTAGCTGTCAGAGAGAAGATAAACATTTATTCTTAATCAATATATGCACATTACTATTAAGAAATTTAATCACATTTCCACTATAGATATGTAATCATTATGCCCATCAGTAAAAGAATGTATTAGTCTATCTTTGCAATTTTTATATTTTTAAAATAAGTTATCACAAAAACATTTAAAATGTGTTTATATGGCTCATTAATTTAACAATAAAATGTCATTAATTTCTGCCACAGTTGTAAAACTAAGAAATCAACATTAAAAAAAACTATTATTTTTATAGAGTACCTTCAGAAATCTGCATTTTTGAAACCCTGGCATTATTAGTGCATGCAGGTTAACATTTCACTTGAGAAACTGGAAGTTCATATAAAAGTTAAATAGGTTGCACCTAAACAAGCTATGTTCCATGCAAATCTGCTTCTAATTCTCAGATTCTTTCCTTCCCTCCTGAATTGTTCTCTTTTGACAAAATGGTGTCTTTCTCCCATACAGAATGATAAATTTTTCTACTTACATCTTTGTAAGATAGATAACCCATTGTTAGTATTGAATTTATGTGAAAATGTTGTGAAAGTCATAAGAGTGATGCTTACATTTATTTAATTTGATATGAAATCAGAAATGTGTGAAAAGATCAAGAACGATAAAAATGCAATATTAAAGAATGTCATAAGTAACTTACATTGAGAGAGAGCTTAAAGAAGATGAATGCTCTGATTTTGGGTTTCAGTGGCAGGTATACTCTGAGTCTAATTTAAAGAAGTTGCACATATCCAATGTGACTCCGGTGAAATATGCATGACCTTTATGAATTTTTAAAATTTCAAATACAAGAAAGTACGTCTGTACGTGACCTTTATGTATTTTTTAAATTTTATGTATGAGAATGTACATCCATTCATGTATACATTCACAGGCAAACACAGACAATACTAAGAAAGCATACATCACATTTTAGTAGTTTTTTGAATAAATTGAATATAGTGAATGCTACTTACACTATGATAAAATCTCCAAAAGAAAAACACTCGCCAAAAGACTAAAGATGTAGAATCCTGTGTTAGGCAAATAGTGTTCAGCTAAATCATTAGTTTCATTTTTACTCACATGATTTAGGAGGATTTTCAGGAAGATTCAGGATGATTTTTTTTTTCCAAACTATTGACCTAAATTGGAAAATAAAAATTCTAGGAATAAGCACTCAGATATAAATTTATTATAATATTAAAATACTTAATAATGAAAACACCTTTGTTCTTCAAAAATGTCTCATATATTTTGCAAAATAGGTTTTGACTGGCTTCCAAAATTATGTTTCATGGAGAATATGAATTCAAATGATTACAGTTAAATTCTAATGTTTATGATGAAATTAAATTCTAATTTGCATGATGCTCATTTTCTAATTATGGGAATAGTAAATAAACGTATTCACTTTGAGTGATATTCATAGGCAT
Organism: Hydrochoerus hydrochaeris; assembly: GCA_004027455.1. Taxonomy (NCBI): domain Eukaryota; kingdom Metazoa; phylum Chordata; class Mammalia; order Rodentia; family Hydrochaeridae; genus Hydrochoerus; species Hydrochoerus hydrochaeris. The sequence continues at coordinate 161,220 of PVLA01004042.1, read as the reverse complement.
AAATGTGTCAAAAATGTATAAAAATGGACATAACCAAAAATATCATAATAAAGTCAGAACCAATATTTTTTATTTTGCTCATGCAAAATGATAGAAGTCATAATATTGAAGCAATGTTTTAAAATGCCAATTTTCTTGAAACAAAAAGAAAACTCAATAGTCTTTTTCCGTCTTTCAGCATTGCTCTAGAAAGACAGTTTAGTTTCATCTACATAGTAGGAAAATGCCAGTATTCATATCTTTCTAATATAGTGAGAAAAACTAACCAATATTTGTCTGTGAACCTATATTCCATAGCACTCAAGAATATTGGGTCTACATACAGTAATATATTATTTAAACTGTACTGCTTGCTACAGTTTCTGTATATTTTAGGAAATATTTCATATCACCTGCCTAGCCAGGCACAGCATAAAAATGTGACAAAATATCAAAATTAATCTTATACAAATTGTCATAGCTCAAGAATTGACAAAAAAACAAGTAAAACATAAACCATACAATTTACAGTTTTAAATTTACAATTCAAAAATTGTGAAGTCAGATACAAATTATAGCCAGACTTTAGGAAGAAAACCATGAATTTTCTACATTTAATATGTATTGAAAGATTTTCACCAGTAATAGCAGCTGCTTCCACCACTTTTTCCTCCCAATCTTGGTTCATGTTTTTGATAGACCTTAGTGTTCAAGACAATAAATTGCAAAATTTATCAGCTTGCACTGCTTTTATGGAAGCAAACCTATGTATATTTTTGAAACTTTGAAAGTTGGTGATGTTTTATAATTATTTAGAAATTTGAGCCCTAAAAGAAAACTTTAATGCTGTTCCTTGATAAGATGTTATAAAAGAGTATGCAATTCTCCTAAATACCAAAGTCCCCAACTATATAAATCACATTAAATATACTTTCTATTAAATTCCCTTTATGAATAGTTCCTGGATTTCAAAAAGATGTTTTGCTTGTTTCTCTTACTGCTCTTTTTAAAGTCATATCATGTGTCTTACAAGATCTGAATCCTCCAGCAGTGTATTCACAGATTACCATGTATCATTTTTCTTTAATATCCAAAGAGACCTAAATTCAGGTTTCCCTGGCAGATTTAATACCCTCACAAAACTTTCCTTGAATAATGATGGTAAATGTTGCTTTTGGCAATTTCTTTTCCACTACTACTCACTCAACTCCCTAAACACCATTTTTCCATATTTGATTTAAAAGTTTTATTGCTTATTTATCATTGATTTGCAATCCCTTGTTCTGTTCTATCATATACCATCCAGCTTGCTGATTATCTTAATACAAGGTACTCGCTTTTTCTCTATTCATCTAAGCATTGAGAATGATATATTATGACCCTGAAATCTAACAACACAAATTAAGATATATCATATGATTTTCCTTTTTTATAATTTTTTTTATTTTAAAGAGAATAAAGCCAAGCAAAATAAAACAGAATAAAACAAAAACATATAATTTCAAAACAAGATAATAAGAAATCAACAATGGCTACCATAATGCCTCATGCTATATACAAAATAACTGCCCATACCATTAGATATAGGAAAATCCAACAAAACAAAACAGAATAGAACCAATAGAAACAAAATAATGAATGCAATACAGGATTTTAAAAGAAGGTAACAGTAAATCCAAAAGAGTTAACATAATATATTTGTTATCTTTGAACTAGCCACTCATGCCATCAGATATAATAAAATCAAACAAGCCCAAACAAACAAAAAAAACAAAGGAAACAATAAAAAATACAGGTATTTAAAACAAGATAATAGGAAATTAACAATGGCTACCACTTTCAGAAAAAGAACCCTCATAGATGTTATTTAGCTTATTGTTATTCTCAAAATAGATGGTTAGACTACTGGCTTTAGACCTGCAAAGTCAAGGGAGCATTAAACACTGTGAGCATTAAGTTGAATTTTCTTTCAATAGCTATCATTTCAGTCTGTGTTTCTCCATATAAGCCAGTCACTTTGAAGGCGGGGTGGTTCTCTGCCCCATGGCCTGCACATGGCACCAACTCACAGGAAAGAACTGCCAATTGGTTCTCCCCATGGCCTGTGCATGGTATAGGATCATAGGGAAGAGCTGAGGTCTGGTTCTCCTCCCCATGGCCCATGCATGGTGCAGACTCACAGGAGAGGGTTGGTGTTCATTTCTCCTCTCTCCTCATATGATTTTTCTGAAATCTCCAAAGTTTAATAAAAATAATTACATACTTCCAAAAATCATTTGTAAAAAATTTATCTGAGAGGTAATATAAATATGTTTATTTCAATGTTGACAAACATTATGGAAAAAAGTAAATCAACAATAGAGTTTGGGTCTAGAAGCCTTATTAATTCTTTCCTGTTAAAATGAATAGCTAGCTATTTGTTTATATTAACACTTTAAGTCATTGAATTATATTTAAAACATTGATAAAATGCTAATTTTCTAGAAGTCTAAAACAAGCATCTTTGTTTTTTATGTTCTGATTCTGAGTTAAATTAATATTGAGAAATAACTGGCAAATTAAACAGAAAACCAAGGCTGAAATATTTTTAAGGATGTGAAATATTTTTAAGATTCTATCTTGGACAGGCAAATTAAATTCCACTTTTCTTTTTTCCAAGCTACATCATTTCCTCAGTGTAAAGTGAAAATGATGACAATAATTTATAAATAAACATAGGTAAATATCAACTAGATTAAATTGCAAAAAAAAAGAGTTTGGAATTGATATAAAGGTTAACCTCCAGTAAACTTTGCTAAACAATGAGTTTCACCACTGTTACTGTTGTGTATTTGAATTCTATCATAATGAAGATAAAGTTCTCAAACCTTGAGAGTGTACATTTTAGTTACTTTTGTCTTATTGCTGGAACAAAATATCTGACTACCAAAATGAAGGAAGGGAAGGTTTGTTTAGCTCACCATTTGTGGAGATTTCAGTCCATAATCTGCTGGGTGCAAGGCAGGGTGGCTCAGGACAGAGGTCAACAGTTCTTGGCAGCAGAAGACAGCAAAAGGAATGAGAGCAGAAAGGGAGAGCATAGATAGAAGAATCTTTCTATCACTTATATTGTATGTAAACCTGCCCAGTGTAGCCCTCACACCCATAATCCCAGCACTGAGCCATGAATCATTCACAAACACAACATTCTGCCCCTATGAGTGCATGAGGTTTTGAGGGGACATCCAGATAAAAACCATAACAGTGTACATTCAGGAAACATAACTGTAGTTTAAGAATAGATCTAGTGCTTTATGATTTTAATATCTCTCAACTCTATTATAAAAGATATGATATATTTCATTTTGGAAAAGCAATATATCACCTCATACACATGCACCTGGACTTCAAATACAGAAGTCAATTATATCCGCAGAATTTACCAAACAAATGCATACACACTTCAGGAAAACAAAATCTTGTACAAATATTTTAATACTGAACTTATTGACATGTCACAAAGTTGATACAAGTTACTTTTAGCCTCTACGATTGCAAGAGGTGCTCAAAGTGGTGGCAATTAGCTTCCAGCCATTACTACAGTGAACTGATACTTGGGTAACCTTGGTTATTGATATTGCTTCATAATCATTTTCAGTTTCTTCTCTGAGGCCCTGAACAGCAGTGGGTTTTCTGCACTATATGACATCCTCTAGGGTCCTACATACAAAGATAACAATATCTGTTGAAAAAGCATCATACTATTTTTCTTTTTTTTAATATGAATTTACAAATGTGATAGAATCATAATATGAACTTGTAAAAATATATAAGTATACATGATTTAAACTATCTATAAATATTATGAAGTACATATATGTACACATGCAAAAATCAATGGTTTATGCAAAGGTATGGAAGTAGAAAGCTAGTGATCATTTAATTTGCAATGATCCTCCTGCCTCAGTCTCTAAATGCTGGGATCATAGGCATGTACCACCACACCTGACTTCTGTTTTTTAATTTCATATTTAATTTGAGACAAAATATTAAAATTCTTCACATTCAAACCTCATCTGGAAAAATGATAAAACTGAAATGTGTTATGACTGTTGCATTTTCTATCATCAAAATTATTAAATTTCTGAAAAATAATGTGTGTGCATGTATGCATGAACATGTATGCGCTTTCTAAAATTCATTAAAAACCTCACTATTGTTAAAAATATACATTGTTATATGGTGAATTTGACATCTCTCCTTCAGTATTAGCCATAGTAAGCAAACAAAAATCAGTGAAAATCTAGAATATGTAACAACTCTATCAAGAATTTTAATCTAATTTTATCCATAAAACAATACATGCAAACATTTGAAAAAATAAACAAGGATAGAGAACTAAAATTATATTATGTGCCATAAATGAGTCTAACATATACAATTTAAAAATACTGGAAAATAATGTGGAATAACTTTTATATTAAAATAACCTTCAAAACTTTTTCTCTTAGTCATATAGATTTATTATTTTTTGAAACTATAGGTATAAACTGATAAGCAATTAAATAAGTGAATAAAAATAATATAACATATTTATTGAAATATTGGCTTGTTCCAATTAGTTTAGTGAATAATAATCATCTTTGGGTAACTGTTTTTTTTTAACCACAAAAAAGAATTTATTTTGATTACTTACTAGAGCCTAAAATATTGAAAATGTTTAATAAGCAATAAATATAAATGCATTTAAATTCTGTTAACCTGGATAAAGTGTTTAAATATTTTAAAAAGTAGATAAATATGTAGTTATTAAATTTAAATGGAGGTAATCATATTGGATATGTTATTTTCAAGTTAATGTTTACAAATCCATTTTATAGTATCACTTGGACATATCCCTCTTAGTTACTAAATTGTGATATATAATATAATAGTAATTGCTATATGGTACAATAATAGTTGTTAATACTAATGATCCTAATAATAATTAAACCATATTTTAGTCACTCTGCTAAAAGCTATATACTTCCAGTTTCATAGTAATTTGTGGGCTTCATTACTGATAATCATATTAACAAAATCATTGAATATCTCAAATTTGGAAAAGATAAATTGGTTGTATTCATTTATTCTTTTTCCTTTCAACAATTTTCTGGCAGGTAAAATCTTATTACTCTTATGTAAAATTTTGAGGAAGTTTTGCAAGTGAAATAGTTTTTTTGATTATTTCACATAATCCTTGTCATTCTATTTTATAAACTAAAATGCAACCCACGTTTTAAGTATTTGTTTATAGAGCTGGGTGTGGTGGCTCATGCCTGTAATCCCAGCACTCTGGAGGCTGAGACAGGAGGATCTTGGAAAATTCGAGACCAGCCTGGACTACAAAGTAAGCTCAAGGCCATCCTGAACTACATAGCAAGGCCCTGTCTCAAAAAGAAAAAAAAAAAGTATTTGTTTATAATTTTATGGATTCCTTGTGCTGCACTATTTATATTCTTCATTTTCAGTAGAATTATATTAGAAAATATCACTGAACTTCACCTAGGTGAGTTCAATTCTTATTTCACTACATGAAAATTCATTCTTTAGGGACAGAAAGTTGTTTTCAATTACCTCATGAGGTTTTATTAGAAAGAATTTTTGTTAATACTTTTTTAAAAACAACATGTGTGTGTGTGTGTGTGTGTGTGTGTGTTTGTGCTGGGTGTGTGAACATGGGTGTGTTTCTATATGACTCAATATTCCTTAATTGAAAGTGTCATGTGGAGTGAATTGTGAGAATCTTTTGGTCACATGGGTAGCCAATGTAGTGCCTGATAAAGAAAATATTTATCACTTAATCAATTAGAATGAATAGATGAAGGCTCAGCTGGAAAATAAATGACTCGCATAATGACTCTAGTTCGAAATAAGCCTTTTTGCAAGGTGCTAACTTGAAGTGGGCAGTATTCATAGGATTTGTGTATTGTGCTAAAGGGAGAATTTAAAAAAGAGATATAAATGATATAGTTTTAAAACTTTTTATTCATTTTTAAACAAAACATGTAACTTAATATTTCGATCCAAGTGTGTATAGTAGTAATGTTATGTATAGTAAAATAATACTGTTTTCTTAAAACTGTGAAAAATAAATTGAGCTATTGATTATAAGTTCAAAATTATTAGGCATAATTTTCTTTGCTAAATCTCAACTATGAAACACATTATATATTATATATTTGTACATTATAAATTTTATATAAATTTAATTAAACCCACATAGCATAATACAGAAGAATTTAGTTTAGAGAATGTTAATTGTGTTAATTAGAGATAGGAAACCAATCACTCTAAAATGACATCATTTTTTGTAAATTCTTTTCTGATTAAAAGGGAGTATTTGTGCTTCATTTTCAAAAATGATTAACAATGCATAATAACACACCTGAAATTGCATATCTTAGGCAAGATTTCATACTGCCTTAAGAAGAAGCGACTTCATTATGCATAACTTTATCCCCTTTTCTAACAGTCATAATAGAGTAAAAGAAATACACTGCAATCTGCTGTACGCCATCTCTCCCATGTTAAAATTTTGACCTAAAGTGAAAAAAAGTGCACAATTGTTTTTGCTGGCTAAAATGGCAATAATTGTGTTAATATACCAAAAATGCCTATATGAGTATAAATATTATTAAACAAAAGTAAAAATCCTATGATATTATCTAGATATGGTTTAAAAAGAAAAAAGAGATCATCTCATATTTGAGTGCATTCCTCTCTTCCCACTCTTAGGTGTCGTATACCATTTTCTACGGGCCATCTTTATGCTGTATCTTTGAATATAAATTTCTACTGAATACATATTGAGAATGTTAATAGCTTCACCAATTCCATTCTTGCATGCACTAACACCTCACCTTTAGCTTCTTGATTTGATGAAGATTATAAATTATCTAGCTTTTTTCACAGAAACACTTCAAAGAACAGTGAGCAAAGAACCTTATTAACCTGATTGCTGCAATAGGTTTACAGTTTTCATGTATGTGACTTTGAAAATGAAGAAAAGAAATTACTAGTGAGGAAAGGATTTCTAAAGAATACAGAACAACATAAAAATGCCTAAAATATTCAGCTCACATTTTATCTTTTTCTGAAGCCCTGAAGGTTGTCAAATCCACAGTGTTTCATTAGCAAGCTATAGTTTTACAAGGAGCATGTTCCATAAGGCATTAGCAGAGTTCATTTACTTGGAATAATTTTGTATAGATAACCAATATAAAGAATGAAAAGGGAGCAAAAATAAAATAATGTAGCCTACAAGGTTAATGAATGAAATAACTTTAAAATATTTCTAAGTAACATGTTACATAGACATAAGCAAATATTACATTTGGGATTCTGTGCTTTTTTTTTTTTCCTTTAACCATGATTCAAATTCAGGACTTTGCATTTGCTAGGCCATTTAAGCCACTGAGCTATGTCATCTGGCTTTATATTTAGATATTCTTAAAGCTACATACATATTTTCATGAATAATATAGCAAAGTAAGACTTTCATTCAAATAGTTTAAAAACCAACATTTATTAAAGTTTTATGAATTGATAAACTATGTAGGTAACATTGAGATTAGTGTTTATCTGCTTCAGAGTTAGGAGATATCTTTTCTCCCTTGTTTTTCAGTCTCAGAAAAAGAAAAACATTAAAGAAAGAATGATATTTGAATTAACAGAACAAATACTAATCATCTCTATAAGAATAATAGTCCTACTTAATCTGCATGAATTTATCATAAATAGGTAATGTGTTTGATTTAACAGAATATATATTTTTACATTCATATACTATTACTAAAACTAGTAAAAATTATTTAATCCTTGTCATATGAAGCAATTTGTAGGTAGTGTTTCATTTAGCTATTACCAAAATTATATGTAAAACTATTTATTTTCCTGAATTTACCAATTAGAACCCTAAATGAGAGAACTGAAAAAAAGCTAATACATAGTACAGTTTAGTTTGATCCAGAAAACATAACTCTAGATCTCATGCTCTTCCCTGTTACAATTTATTTTTTAGTTTTATTCACATAGTCATGTGATTTCGAAAAGTCTTTGAAGTATTTAAATAGCAAGTACATATACTAGTGCATTTGATCAAAATTGTTAATAAATTTGGAAATTTGGCAATGGTATCTTAACAATAAATAAACTATTTTGGTTCCATCAACTTTCCTGCAAATGACATCATGTTTGGGTGACAGTAATTAGACTCAGAATACTCATTATTAAATTATTTCCTTTATTTGAAAAATCATATATATATGTATATATATATATATACATATATATATGATATATATGATGGAAGAAGGACAAGAAAATTTAAACTAGAGGAAGAACAAAAAGGAGAGAGAATAATGGGACTAAAATTGATTAAAACATGTTAGCTGCTAATGATATAGAACTTCCAAGTCATCTAGGGAAATATAACTCCCAAACTGTTAGACGTCCTATACTGATTTCATTTTCCACACAACTGAAGAATGAACTCTGAGGAACAACAGAGGTTAAAAATAGGAAATTTTATTGAGAGAGAGACATCTCCTGCCTAAGAGAGACAGGAGAGGACCTGAAAAGTGGGTTGCCATAGCTCCATTTTATGGGGGAGGTTTTATAAACCAAAATCATGAGGTGGGTACAAAATCCGGAGTGGATGCAATGTGGCACAAAACTGTGATCAACTGGTAAGAGTATAACTATAGTCCCTTAAATAATATTGATCCACTGGAAAAGCAAGTCATGTAGGAAGTGCACATGGAAAGACTGAGGACATTTTTCAGAAGAGGTGAGTCAGGAGGTGCCTGATGTCTGTTTAGAATATCAATCATTATTTTATTATCCCTATTAGATATAGTCATTCTATCTTTATCTTGAGGCCTGACCTTCAAAGAAATGTACCTGCGGCCTCAGTTGTAATGTGTTCTTGTCTTCTGTGCTGACTCAATCAAGGCTCTAGCTCTGTCTGACTACCTAAAATGTTTTCATTTATCATAGCTGTCTATAGTACAAAGTTCCCCAAATAGACTTCATCATGTAATATTAACATGCACTGATAAAATATTTAAAAATTTAGTATGTTAAGACAATCCTAATTAATCAAAGTTGTTGAGCAAAAATATGAAAAAACATTTTTTAACATCATAACATGAACATGATAAAAATTTTGTTATTTCATCAAGTTCATGAACTACATTATAACTAATTCCATCTGTAAACAAGCCAATTCTGTAAAATTATATGTAATCTTAGATATCTTTTTATTCCTCTTTTTAAATACAGCATAATGTAAAATATTTATTTTATAGTTATAGAAAATAGTTTTATTGATAATAACTTCTTTTATTTAAAGAACCAAGTGTAAAAATAAAAATACAATTATCAGATGATGCAAAGGAATTAAGATGCTTTCCATAATGTCTAAAAAGACATTTATTAAAAGTATATCACATGCATATTACTATCTCCAATATGTTCCCATCTTCATTGTTTTGAAATCATTTATTTTTCTTCTGTATTTTCATCAGCCTAAACAATTCAAAACAGTTAAAAATTTATTGTTAATTAAGACAGTCTTAAGTATGACTTAACTAAGTAGTAGCAATAAAGACATAGAAAATAATTACAAGTGTTAATAAATGCTTGCATTGGGGCTCAGAGAAGGTACTCTAAAAGTGTGACATTTTGACATACTGAATGCTTTCAAATGGAGATCAGAAGACCTCAGAAACTGCCTTAGAATCCTGACTTTTCTTCATTCCTTAACCCACATTCTCAAGTGCAGGAAAGGAATTTTCTCTGAAATTTCCTTATCTATTTCAAGTCTTGCTCTGTCAAACAGGGACACAAATGCTTTCCAGTTCTTCCAGGATTTCCATAATGAGGAACAATGCACCCATTCTATAAACAGAGTTATACTAGGAGGTGGCTCTGAGCAGGATTTAAATTATTAATTGGCTTTCTATGTTTATCTGTGAGTCTGTCCTAGGCCTCGGCCCCTTGCCTGGCGACGGGAGCTGATTCATAGTAAGTGAACCTCTATGAATCACTGGTTCTGGCTGAGGTCTGTAGTGGCCTGTGAGGCCAGAGGAACCTCAAAGGGCAACATAGGCCACAGCTGTGGACACTTGGCTCAAGCATGAATTAAGTAGATAGAGACTGCAGCTGCAGGAATTACTCCTCTCACTTCTGCCACGCCTTCATGATAAGACTGTGCTACTGAGTTGATTCATTACTTGGAGACATCCTTGAAGTGAGTCCCAAGGACCTGCTCATTTCCTGCGTTTGCCTCCCTTTCCCTGCCTTTTGTCCTTTGTGCTAATAAAAGTGGGCTGATTCCAGAGAAGTCTTTGTCTTAGCCCTCGGAGTCTAAAGCTCAATTAAAGGGTTTTGACCCTCCTAAAGCCCTAAAATCATAACAGTTGTCTCATTTTATTTAAACTTCCACACTAAACTCATTTGGGAGATCGGGAATCTAGGTTAGGACCCTATATATAAGTTCATATTCTAGGAAAGGAATATCTTATCTCAAGACACTGCTTCTCAAGATATTGCTTGTTCTTTAGTACATTCAAGTTGCAAACTGGATCATTACAAACTATTAGTATCTTTTTTTAGGCCCAGGTCATTATTCTGAAAATCATGTTATCCTAAAAATTACCTAAATTATTCCCATTTCTCTCTGACTTTTAAAATACGATATATGATCTTGAGGCTCCTTGGATTATTAAATAATCATGTTCCTGGTTCCTATGCATGTTCCTTTGCAAATACATTAGTATGTCTTCTGTCTTATGAATCTGTCTGTTGTCATTTCAATTTAGGGAAGCTAAAGCACAGAGGGAAATCTTCTCTTGCTTTTCTACTTGAATATATTGAGACTTGAATGGACAAGAAACACTTTCCTACAAATGTTTATAACCATTATCTTTAAGTATATGATATTTTAAAACATGGGTCCATATGAAAATCACAGGGTACTGTGTTTCTGTCTGAAACTACATGTAGAAATTATGTCCAAGTGGATCTCACATTCTATTGTGAAAGGTAAATTTACACTATATTACAAGTTTGAATAAAATGGTATTTTGCAATCTGAACACAGAAAATAAATTTGAACAAGAAAATAAAATTAACTGTAAAGTAAATAATTAATAGAATCACAATATAATGAAACTGAGAATTTTTGATCATAAAAGGACTTCCCAAGAGAATGAAAGAAGGTAACCCACAGTATGACAGAAGTTATCCACAACTCAGTAATCAGCTAAGGACTCATTTCCTGTATAGGGTAGAAACACATGAAAATAAAGCCAGCAACTCAGGAAAACAAGGAGCAAATTTTAATTATATTCTTCTCATACAGAGATCTAAATGACCAATATACATATGAAAAGATGCTCAAAATCATTAGCAATCAAAGAAATGCAAATTCAGATCATACTGTGTGAAGCATTGCCAAAATAGCACAATAAAACTAAAAGTCCACTCACCCATATACAAAACAGCAAAATTGTTGCAATGAACTTCTTTGAAATAGAAAATGAACCATTCTCCAAAAAAATCACCAGATATTTATTTATTTTAGTAAGAACAGTAAGGTGTTTTGTGGTTTTTTGTTTGTTTTTCTAACAATGTTTCCTTCCTCTCTCCCTGGGTTTGAAAACTAGGTACAAATTCTGTGAGAACTATAAAATAGCAACTTTTGAAGTGGACAGAACAAGTATGAGACTCCTTCAAAAGTGCTTCCAAAATTGTTCCCTATGTGACCTGTCTGTAGCTGCCTAGAAGGAGGATTTGCTTTTATTTCATCTCAATACAAAATAGCTCTATCCCCAGGATATGTATTGGAAAGAAAAATCAGGAATAATTATTTTACTTTGCAATTCCCTAATGTAGCAAAATCCTTTGGAGCTAGAGGCTGATCCAACAATTTAACAGAAAAACTTGGTGAATAAGTATTGATAGGAGGTTTTGAAATGCTACAAAACATTCCTGGTAATCCTGAAAGCCACAGACATTTGAAGGACTATACATCTATCCATAAGTAAACTAACAAAATTCTAATCTCTCACTTTGTGCTCACAGTTAGACTCAATGCCTTCAAAGTGGAAGACAAAACCTGCAGGCAGGCGCTTAGGCCACTGAGCTAAATCCCCGGCCCCCAAAACTGAAAGTTTCTTGCCGTGTTACTGTTCCACTGCGAATAAGAAAAAAATCAAACAAGCATTCTGGCACTTTGGATTACAGATTGCCTTTCTTCCAAAACCTACTCTTGATTTTCTTCTAGGACTTCACTAGAAACAGATTTAATGTTAGTATTTCTATGCATAAACTAGATAGCTTAAAACAGCAAAAAAGTTATTTTTTTGCAGTCTGGAAGCCAGAATTCTAACTTCTTTTGGAGGCTATATTTAAGAATTTTTCTACACATCTTCTGAAGTTCTTCTTGTTGACAGAAAGAGTATTACTCCACTTTCTGTTATGTTGTTCTATGGTCTTTGTACCTGTGTGACTTCTCTTTGTGTAATTATTATTTTATTTATAAAGCATGAAAATTAGTACTTTACCTAATCCATTATGATCTTATTTTAATTTGATTACATTTGCAATGGCTGAAGTTAGGTCACATCCTGAGATTTTGGGTACAGGCAAACTTTGACTGAGGGGGAGACAGCAAAAGGAAATAACCAAATATGATAAATTTCTTATTTTATGTTACTTATATTTTGTTGAGCCTTTAAACTTGTATAATTAGTTTGTTTATCCCTGGCTAGCACTTAGATGCAATTGGTGAGTTATTTTTATCGTCGTTTCCTATCCTTTATTATTCATCGTTAGGAACATTTAGAAGAATTACATTGAATCTTTTATCTCTCCTTTCTATCAGCTTTTATTAACAGCTATCAATTATGGTACCTGTATTTTTAATAATCTTTCAAATTCATGTTTCATTTTATTGAATTGACTTTTTTAGGGTATCAATCCTGAATTCCCACCCTCAAAGAGAACTTCCAATTCTGTATTTGCTTTATTGGATTCTTTTCAGGTTCTGCCTGGATACTCCTAGAGTGTTCTTGGTACATTCTGCGTATTATTTGGAATGCTTATACCTTTCGAGTCTTACATTTTGAAGCATTTATTTCAGTCTTTTTGAGACTGTGACAAGAGTTTTTGCTAAGATAGATAGTGGAAAAGATACAGAAGAGTTCATTTGATTGCTGGTTGAAGCCAAAAGTGCTCATGGTAATTAAACATACCCTAGTAAGTCTTTACAAATTTTGACACTGCAATGCTAAGATAGTAACTTTTCCCATTGAGAGGTGAACTTTTTGACAAAAAGTAAATAAATTTAACAGTCCTTGTCTTTCCACTGGCTTTATAAAATTGTTTTGTGGGAACAAATTTTCTTCCCTACTGTCGTGTGAGGACATGGCACTGATCCCATCTCAATGACATAGCACAAGGCAGTACCTGTGTGTGTGTGTGTGTGTGTGTGTGTGACTTCTACAAATTTATTTTGATTCAGGCTTATTTTTCATTTTGAGAAAAGAACTCTGCAAATAGTTAAATTGCCCAGGCTGAGCTTTCAGTTGTGATATTCCTGCCTCATTTTCCCAGAGTGCTAGGATTACAGGTACATATCTCCACGCATTAACTTAGAAGGCATAGAAGGAACAGCCCTCAGCAAACACTAAACCTAACAGCACCATGATCCTCAACATCCCAGCCTCCAAAGCTGTGAAAATACATTAGATTATTTGTTAGTTACCCAGTCAAATAGTGCATAGAAATCAGAATGCTTATTTACAAAAATGGAGTATCTTTATAAAATTACGCATAAATGTTTCTCTTCTAGTTTAAATCTCAAAAATTCAGTTTTTCTGGATCACAATTCTGAAAGTCTTACAAAGATGACATAAAATACATATCTCTATGTGTGTTACATAAAAGAAAATTAAAATAAAAAGTAATTTCAATTTCTTTTCCACTTAGAGGATAAATTATCCACAAAACTAGTAAATTTATAATTTTGAAAAAATATGGATTATTTTTATTCAATCTGTAGAAAAACGTGCCACCTTTAATTGTTCTGTCTTGCTAGGTTTTTTTTTTTTTTCTGATACTGTGGTTTATTTTCCTTCCCTAAAATTTCAGATACATATTGTGAGATATAAATGGGGAAGATTCATATTTGGAAAACAGCACTATGCTGTCTTACCTCCTGAGTTTTGCTTTATTGGCAAGCTGAGCAGTCAGTCCTAACAGTTTTTATAATATCGTTCAATGTTTCAAATTTTATTTTTCTATTTCCATTAGCACAGCAGTGGTGAGACACCACTTATTTTTCATCAGAGTTATATGGTCTTTGTTCTTATTGTAAGTTTCTATTTTCTAAATGATACTAGCTATAAAACAACTATAGAATATGCATAATCAAAAGTACTATGAATAATCAGAATGCAAAATTTATTAGTCAGAATGCCTATATTTATCAAAAGGAAACTACAACTATTCACTTATTTAATTGATTTATTTGAAAATGGCTTTGCTGCAAAATGAGTGAAGCTGACAGAGCAAACCCCTCATGTTATTAAAACAGAGAATAGTTTCATTAAAATTTGAAAAAAATTAAACTGATTAGTTTAGTAGCTTTTATTGTCCTTGAGACAAAATATGCACAACTGAAAAAAGGAGTGGTTTATTTTAGTTTGCATGTTTGGTCTAAGTTTGGCTGACTCCAAAGAAGAAATGATATGGTGGGAGGATCCGGCAGAGGGAAGCAGCTCATGTCATGGCTGCCAGGAAGCAGAGAGGGAAAAGCAGAGCCAGGAAGGGAGATGAACTCATCCAGGCCATGGCCCAGTGGCTCAACTCTAACCTCCTCCCACTTCCTAATCGTAAGTCAGCCATAGCACCCCATAGTCTAATAATTTCCCTAAGCCTCCCTTTGAACATAGGAGGCTTTTGGAGAAATTTCTAGATCTAAATTATGAAACTGGTATATTTTCAAATGTTAATCAAAATTATATTTCTATAACTCTAAAAAAAGAATATGTGAAAAAAAATTTTAGAGATGAGGCAATTTATTTTCTACCCTTCAGGATAACTGGTTTAATATCTTAGCATTGAAAATTTTTTTACAAAATACTTTTAACTGCATTACAGTTGCATGAAATATAAAGAATATGCTAATGTACATCAATTATATTTGTCCTTGCTGATAAGGATTTTGAGAGGTATTCAAGTATAGTAAAGATTCCAAAGGCATAATGTACGTTATAATACATACTATCACTTTCAGATATAAGGAATATAAGGAAAAATATTATTTTTATTGTATCTTTCTGATCATTTTCTACTCCACCCATATACAAACACAAAAACAAAACCTCAGAGATACACACATAGGTAAATGTTCACATACAATATGTTAATTAGGCAATTCATTTGGAAAACTGCCAAAATATCATGTTCATGTTTGCAATTTTCTAAATGTATTTTATAAATACATTAAAAATAATAGACTTAGAATAAGTATAGAATGTACGGTATTAGATTTATGCTCAAAAAGTAAAAACTAACATTTTATACAAGATTATTTTTTAATATTTTATGAAATATTATTCCACTGAAAAGTGTAAATAGAATCGAACTAAAAGAAAAGCAGTTCTAAAATAAATGACTTGAATTTGTGGGAGTTGATGTGAAGTGTGCTGGTGGGATAAATTTGACATTAGGCTATTCATTTCTGTCAAATTTTTGCTTCAGGTTTTCAGATCATCTTTTCATTTGTTTCCTCTTTCAGTGTTAGGGATTCTTTTTTGTACTGAGAATCAAATTTAGGACTTGAAACTTGCTGGCAGGTTCTTATGCCGCTATATCCCCAGCCCTTCAAGTCATATTTTCAATGTGAGTAAAAGTGTTTACCAACAATGATGATGTTTATATTAAGTTTCAGTAGGATACAAAGTCTAATGGTTGATAAAATGTACTGCTACATAAATGGATGAATTAATTTTTCACCCTCTCTCTTCAAATATTTTGAAATTTATTCACAATGTTAATACAATTACATATGAACAGAAATAAAAAAAAAATCTTGTTGCTCTATAATTTTGTTATTAAACTATACCACACATTCCACAAAAAAGAAGTACAAGAGTAGGATTTTTGCTGGTTTGTTGCTTTTTTTTTTTTCTTGCATAATTTAGACAAAAGAAATTCCAGCTACCCATTTTAAGAAAATGCATGTTTAGGGGTGTTTTGTTTTGTTTTGTTTTGTTTTGTTTTTTTGACCTCACATTGCCAGGCAGGCACCTTGCCACTGAGCTATGTCACTGACCCATGAAAAGTTATTTTTAAAGAAAATATTATATAATTCAAAGACTATCTTTGAGTACTGTTACACTCAAAGCTCATAAATTTGAAAAAATTGCCCAAAGGCTGTCTATAGTTCATTATGCCGACCAGAGTTTTGCACAAAACTATTTTTTGCTCTCTTATTATTTTCCAAATCAAGGACTCCATGCACCCTTGGTTTTTATATTTTTTTTATTCAAAATTCATTTGAACTTATTTGAGTGAGAGACTCATATTACCTGCTTGTGTCATATAATTGACAGGTGCTGGAAAATATAATACTGGCTTGTAATCAGAGTAAAGAGATTCTTTATACTGAAGGGTGTTGAGAGTGCAGAGGGAACTCTTTTCATGATATTGATCACTGGAGACCACTTGTTAGCTGGATGCTGAACATTGTTGCATACTTGTCCTCAGAAGTACAAGTTCCAAATATCTGTAATCAAGAGCACACAGACTGTTTCTCTCACATATGCTATAAATACCACTTTACAAATGAAAATAAAATACATGCTGACTTTCCAGTTCATTGTATTGAATGTGACATAGGTTTTTCTCTTCACATCTTATTTTACATGGTAATATTTACAATGAAATGAAGTATAAAGGAAACCATCTTGAGTTAAATAACATAGTGATATTATATTGTCTTTCTTAAGTACCATAATCCAAAGTCTCATCCTTTACTGCTTCATTTCTTAGGCTTCATATTAATATGTTTTCTTCTTTGTTCATCCTAATTTTATCTTAATATTACTCTACACATAAATTTTAAAACTTAACAGCAATTAAATAGCCAAAGACTTATACTGAGGGAAAAGAAAAATATACATAAATATATGATATTGTGAAGAATATATATGAGAAGATAACACAGTACCTATCTTTACAACTGGTCACATGGCTACAATTGCTGTGTAATGCCATCTTCTCCATTATCCTGTTCATATATTATCTTCCCGCAGGCAACACCTCAGTTGATTTGCTAATTATCTGACAAAGTGATCCAAACTTTTCACACCTGTAGGATATGAGCTCATGCTGGTCTTATCTATAAGAATTTAAATCTCCATTCGTCTGCATGATTCAGTTCCAAGTATATTCTCTCTTCCCTCATTATGAAGAAAGCAAATTTATTTGCCTTTATAATGAGTATAATTACCTAATTCAACATTGGAAGCCTTAATTTTATGTGCTCACACAGTGGTACAAAGAACTCCCAATGAGAATATTGTATTTTGGCTTTTATTTCAATAAAGCTACTGCTGAATTCCCTTATGAGCACTTTTGAAATAGTCTCTCTTAGATATTATGAAAGCTAAGCCAAGAATAGGCAAACTATATCTGTTAAGGGTCGATAATAAACATTGTATGTTTTCCAGGCCATATGGTCTTTTCTGCCACTACTCAGTTCCACTATTACTACATGAAAACAGCCATAGACAACATATAAACAACTAGATTTGGCTGTGTTCCAATAATTTAAAAAAATAATTTAAAGGAAGCTAGGTTAGCATGATACAGCCATTTTTTGTTGTAACTGGCATTTTGCCTACTAAGTGACCTTGGCATACATCCAAAAACCTGTAAGACAAGCAGTCATTAAGACAGGTAAACACTTCTTTTTAAATTTAATTAAGTTTATTGGTACATTTAAGATATACACAGTGATCATATTTACCATAGGTAATTTGTACCTTTGCACATTATGTCTTAATTCTTTTTTCCCATTCCTCTACCTTCTATTCAAACCCTCTTCCTCTATATTTTTTTACAAGAGTTGTGTTTCCATCTTTTCTCTATTTCTCATTTTTTCCTTTTACTTTCCTTCCATTCCTCCCCCTTATCCGTAGTACCTCTTGCAATTTGAGCATTTGCTTCCTATTTAACAATATCTAATATATGTTTTGGTTCTTATTTACACTTTTGATTTCTAACACCAGAACAATTATTTGGTATTTACACATGTGTGTTTCACTTCTTTCACTTAAGAGTATGTTCTCAAGTACATCCATTTACCTAGAAATAGCTCAAGTTTATCTTTCTTTATGGTTCAGCAGTACTCCACTGTATAAAAACAGCTACATTTTCTTTATCTATTTATTTTTTGATGAGCATTTTGTTTCCAAGATTTAGCTATTACAAACTGTAAGACTATAAATATGGATGTTCATACATCACTATGATATGATGTTTTTAATTTTTTTGGAAATCTACAAAGTATGGCCAATCTCCCAAAGTTATTATACAGAGTTAATGCAATCCTGATCAAAACACCAACAGCATACTCCACAGAATTATAGAGAATAATCCTAAAAGTTAGAACCAAAGTGAATTAGAAAAAAAAGCAATTCCAAACACCAAAGACAAGTCAGGACATCATAATCCTTGACTTGAAATTATAATGCAAAGCTACCATGATAAACAACATGATACTGGCAAAAAATAAACAAACAAACAAACAAATAAATAAATAAAACAGACCTAAGGATCAATGGAACATATTAGAAGAGGTAGAAATAATTCCAACTAAAGTCTGCCACCTTACCTTTAAAAAAGGGGCCAAACACCTTCACTGGGGAAAAAAGCCTCTTCCAGAAATGGAAAAATAGCTTTATAAATGCTGAAGATTAAAAGTAGACCCATATCTCTCACTGTACATTAAACTGAAATCCAAATGGGACAAATATCTAAAAATTAAAACAGAAATAGTAAATCTAGTGGAAGACAGAACAAGTAAAATTCTTGAAGATTTGGGTGTAGGCAAACACTTTATGAATAAAACCGTAGCCATACAGAAAATATTACAAAGAATCTACAACTGGAATTTCCAAGTTTGGAGAAGCCAGGAACATGATCCTCTGAGGAAAACTGAGGAGGGAGCAGAGCAGCACCAAGCAAGAAGCGACGGGAAGTCACCAGCAGCAGTGCTATAGGGGCAGAGTCCTTTGGAGTGTACCTCTTGCAACAGAATTCCTTGGATGTGGCACATGGAATTAAAGAACTTAATACTTTCCATGCTGGATTTTGGACTTGTATTGGTCCCATTTTTGTGTCCAGATGTTTGTAACTTTTGGAATGGAAATATCACTTTTGTGCCGTTGAATGTTGGAAGTGTTTAACTTTGTTTTCCTTTGTACAGGGGCTCACAGTTAAGAGTTTGCCTTAAATATCAGGGGAGATGGAATTTGAACATTTCAGCAATGCTGAAACTTTTTAGGATTTTGGCAACTCTTGGAGTTAAATGCCTTTTGCACAAAGGGATGCACATGAGTTTTTGGAGGGTCAGGGATAGAATGTTACAGTTTTTGTCTAGATGTCCCCCCAAAGACTCATGCAGTCATGAAGATCAGCTTGGGAACCAGCTAAATCTAGAGTTTGCAGCTCATTTATAGAACAATGCTGGATTCAGGGTGCTAGAATTAAGGCTGGGTGATTGCAGGGTCACTCCACTGATTGTATTGGCACCACTCTAATCCCAGCAGTCTAGATAAGATAAAAAGTGTCCAAAAGGAGTAGTTTCTTCCTTTTCATCCTTTCTGCTTTTGCTGACTTCCACTCCCTTAACCACTAATAATTTTTGCTTCTCTGCCATATGCCACTCTGCCTTATAGCAGCTGATTTGTACTAAAATCTCTATAAATTGTGAGCTAAATAAACCTTTCCCTGTTTAACTTTTGGCATTGGGTGTTTTGTAGAAATGAAAGAAAAGTACTGAGGCAACCACTTAAAAAGAAAAAAAAATAAAAATAAACAGAGCCCTCACCAAAAGTAAAGCAAAGGCCCAGTCCAAAAATGGGCATCTGAGATAAATATACACTTCTCAGAAGAAGTACAAACAGTAAATAAACTCCACTTTTGGTAAGAGTGTAGACTAGTGCAACCTTTGTGGAAATCAGTGTGGAGATTCTTTGAAAGCTAAAACTAGAGGTTCCTTTTGACCTAACTATTCCTCTTCTTGGTATCTTCCTGAAAGGTGAACATCTCGTGCTGGATGCAAATACTTGAACTCTTTCATAAGAGCTAGTGAGAACGCTTTGAAGCAGACCAAATATATTCCACTTGTCTGTGGCCCAATGTTTTGGACCTTAGTATAGGAATACTTCATTTCTGCCTTAAGGTGCAGAGATCTTCCAGTCTTGCTGCTGCCCTTGAATATGCTTTTGTCTGTAAGTTCTTATACCATTGCATTTTGTGCAGTTCTTGACCTGTCTGCCTCATTCTTTGGTCTTTTGACACTTACTTACTTTGGCTAACATGCCAGAAGTTAGTGTTTGAAAAAATATGGTAGTTGAAAAGTTTTCACCTGTAGCAGAAACATTGGCAGGTCTTTCCCTTAAAGCATTAAATTCTAAAGTCAAGGAAACAGGAAAAAAATGTTTAAATGATATACTTTATAGTGAAAGATGCCACTACCAATTTCATGTTCTTTCTTCTTACACTTGAGCATTCAGGCTATAAGTGAAAAGGAATGATGTATTTGTTTCTTTTTCAAAGCATATGATAAACATATCCAGAAAGATAT
The DNA here is from genome assembly GCA_004027455.1 of Hydrochoerus hydrochaeris. NCBI lineage: Eukaryota > Metazoa > Chordata > Mammalia > Rodentia > Hydrochaeridae > Hydrochoerus > Hydrochoerus hydrochaeris. Next base: position 140,333 of record PVLA01004042.1, on the reverse strand, counting down.
CACTCCAGTCTTATGAACTGGCATTTAAAATGCAAAGAGTCTAACTTCTAAAAGATTCTATTTTTATAATGAATGATTTAGTTGGTAAGGTCAAATACTTTGTTGGGTTTAGTCAGTGATTTTCAATATTTTGTTCTACATGGTTAGAATCAATGTTATATGGGCTTGAGAATCATTAAGGTAATCTGTAATCACACACTTTTACTAGTTGAAGTATAGACTTAAGGAAGCCAAAGAATCACATAATATCATTTCAATGACATTACCTTTTCCTCAGTGAACAAAGGGGTATATTTTCAACTTGCCATCTGATAGATGGCTGTTTCTGCATTGCATTAGTTAAGGTTCTTTTGAGGAACAGAATATATATATGGAATTTATGAAGGCAAATTCACAGGATCAGAAGGCTCACAATGACCATCTTCTGGAAGAATCCAAAATGATTTCTGTGCAATGGAGAGTGAAAGGATTTGGTAGCAGTTAAAGGTCAAACACCAGGAAGCTCACTGAAGAGGCACTAGTGAAATTCTGTCAGAAAGCCAAAGAATGTAGGTTAAGACTGAAGAGTCTGTGCTGGAAGACATGAAAACCAAAGATTGAAACCTTCTCCAAGGAAACTGGAAACTCCCCTTCTTCTTTCCCTTTTCATTCTTTCTAGGTAACAAGCCTATTGTTTGGTGCCACCCATATCCAGGGTGGATATCCGCTCCTTGGTTTGCTGGCATATAAATCAATCATCCACAGACATACTTGGAATTTACTGATGTGGTAAGCAGTTCCTAAATCACGTTGATATATCACAACAGAGAACCTTAACCACCCACATTTGAAAATATAGGGGCTGGATGTCAGACACTGTTTGGATGTTTAGTTTTGGTAAGTGTAAGGTCAATTTTGGTGAGGGTAAGTTCATACTATTAATTCTATTTGCAATTCCAAAGTCTGTCACCAGAACACATGTATTTAAATCCATACTGTTCACCAGGTGGACTAGGTAAAAGGGAACAAACTAATCAATATAATTCATGAAATGTATAGTATTACATTTTTCGTAATAAACTCTTTATTGGAGATAACCACATAACCCTTTTAGAAAGAATAGGAAAATATTCACAATCTCAGACTTCATCGTATAGATTTTTCTTCAAATTTCCTGTCATTATAGCAAATCAAAAGTGAATCAAAGAGGGCTGGCACTGAGTTTTGACCCCACAGATTAAAAATTTATATCCAGATACTGAAGATATGCTCTAGATATCCTGCAGATATAATACTTAGGGATATATATGAATGATACCTTAATGAAAATTTTTATAATTTCATTTTAAAGACCATGGAATATTTTTAGCTACCATCAAAGTTCTGAACCACTAAGGATGCTTAGTTTGTAACATGTTCCTGTAGAATTTCAAAATAAACATTTCACTGTCTTATTTAATAGATGAATCGAATTGATTCTAGCAATTATTTATCCTTTTACCTATCTGCATTGGTTGTTAAGGTTATGCTCAAAATACTTAAGCAAACTTGTTTTCTCAGTTCTGGTTGCTAGATGTCCAACCTCAAGGTGTTGTCAGGTTTTGTTTCTTTTCAGGCTTCTCTTCTTAGCTTTTTAATTTCTCACAAGACCATTTTCCTGTATCCTTACATTGACATCTTTCAATACTGTGTTTGTGTTATACTGTTGGTGAATATACAAGCCATATTGGACTAAGATTCAATCATATGGCTTATTTTTATCTGACCATTGTATTTTACAGACAGACAATGATACAGTCTATCTCTATAAATATTTATGAAATGAAATTTGCCCTTAATTGTGGGGCATGAATAGAACTGATTTCTTCTTGGCAAGATTGTTTCAAGGCTTTTCAATGCACAGGGGGGAAAAAGGCTTTGGGGACAGTAAAGGAAGGACTGCTTATGAAGAAAACAAGGCTCCATGGAATTCAGATGTTTAAAATACTTATCATTTCAGCCATCAATTCTGACACATATTCTATTTCCAATTCTCAAAGTCCCTCTCTTTTCCTAACAGTGCCTTGTCACATCAGAAACTCGATGAGCTATGATTTAAATGCATTTATAGTCTTATGTTCATTTGCAGTTTGTAAAATTTTAAACCTGTATCTGTAACAAATGGTACAATTAAAAAAGAAAAATATAAAGAAAAGAGAGTAGCACAATTCTTTATAAAGTTCCTGTTTTTCTTTTCCATGTTTGTGAGGAAAATTGTGGAGAGGTAGAATGTCATTTTGAGTCTCTAAATTCTCCTATGCTTTTGGAAGAACCAATTAACTTTTTTTGTTCTAATTTTATCCTTTCCTTTTTATTTTTCTTTCTTTTCTATTGTGGCCTTCTTTCTTACCTTTTTGTGTGTGTTTGTGTGTATGTGCATGCGTGTGTGTGTGCGTGTGTATGTGTTTGTGTGTGTGCTATTAATGCTGTTGAGCTGGAAATCAAACACAGGTCCCCACACATGACCTATGTGTGGGGACCTGTGTTTCAGGCACTCCATTACTGAGCTATATCCTTATCCCAATTTTATTACTCTTCTTGTTGTTTGTGTTTGACAATAGCCAGTTAGTGGTTTTCTAAGTATTTTCTCTCAAAGTATGTATCATTGCAGGTCATTTAGCCTTTGTATGTTATGGGTTGCTGGATTCTCACACCTTAATTCCAGAAGCAAACTTCAAAGGCATGATGAAGAAATAGTTATGGTATCTTGAACTGTTGATTCTGTGCCCCTTGTCAAAGAAAGACACCTTCTCCCTCTAAAAGTCAGCAGAAGCCAACATCATTACTTCAGAGAGAAAAAAATAGAATACTAGAAGAGTTTTGGGGTTTTCCTTCATTTTTCACATCATGATATGATATCAGATTACACACTTCTTCGCAGTACATGGGACTTTCTCCAAAATATTTATGTGCTCATAAAACACATAAATGCAAAGGAATTGAAATTATCCTGTGCATATTATCAGATGACATTACAATGAAATTAAAAACCAGTAGCAAAAAATGCATAAGCACATGGAAATCAATAACACCCTCCTGGACAAGCAATGGGTCACACATGAAATTAAAGCAGAAATTAGACAGTTTCTACAATTAAACAATAACACTGATTCAACATATCATTCAACATATCAACATTTATGAAAGCATTCCTATCAGAGAGATTTATAAGAGTGAATTCCCACATCAGAAAAATAGAGTGAGTTCAAATAAACAACCTAATGCTGAAACTCAAGCTACTAGAAAAAAAGGATCAAGTTAAACTCAAAGCACACATGAAGGAGGAAATGATAAATAGTGGAGAAGAAATTAATGAAATTGATACTAAAAATGATTTAAAGAATCAAAGAGTTGGTTCTTTGAAAGATTAAATAAAATTGAGAAACCCTCAGTCAACCTGATCAAAAGAAGACAGAGACAGAGAGACAGAGAGAAAAGGAAAGAAGGAAGGAAGGAAGGAAGGAAGGAAGGAAGGGAGGGAGGGAGGAAGGAGAAGAGAGAGAGAAGAACAGAAGGAAGAAAGAACTCAAATCCATGTAATTAGAAATGAAAAGAGTGGAACCACAAAAGATCTTCAAGAAATTCAGAAGATTTTCAATAGCTACTTGGAGAACCTGCACTCAAATAAGATGGGAAAAAAGAGCAGAAATGGTAGATTCTTAGATACATATGAATTACCAAAGTTGAATCAAGAAGATATAAAAATTTTAAATAACCCAATATCTGTCAGTGAAATTGACATAATTAATGATTACCAATAAAAGAAGGCCCAGATTCTGATGGATTCACTGCAGAATTCTACAAGAATTCTAGGGAACTAACGCCACACTTTTGATACTCCTTTCTCTTTCTTTCTCTCTTTCTTTCTTCCTTCCTTCCTTCCTTCCTTCCTTCCTTCCTTCCTTCCTTCCTTCCTTCCTTCCTTCCTTCCCTCTTTGTATCAGGGCTTAAACTCGTGATCTCATGCTTTCAAGACAGGCACTGTGTCACTGAGCTATCTCCCTGACACTACAAATTCTTATATGAAACTGAAGGGTAAACAATAATCTCATATTCATTCCTGGAAGCAACATTACCATGATAGCAAAACCAGTGAAGGACATAACCAAAAAAAGAGAATTACAGGCAAGTTTCAATAATAAACATAGATACAAAAATTCTCAGTAAGATACTGGCAAACAGAATGCAACAAATCATCAAAAAGATTATTCATAATGATCAAGTAGGTTTTATCCCAAGGATGCAAGAGTAGGTTTTATCCCAGGGATACAGGAATGGTCCAATATATGCAAAGTGAGAAGTGTTATACACCGTATAGACAGAAACGAGGAAAAATAACCACATAATGACCTCAATAGATGCAGAAAAAGCATATAACAAAATCTAAAACCCATTCATAATAAAAATCCTACAGAAAATTAGAATAAATGTTCTTTATCTCAATCTGATAAAAACAATTTATGACAAACTAAGAGCCAACATCATGGTCAAAACCTGAAAATTTTCACTCTAAAATTAGGAACAAGACAAGAATGTCCACTATCTCTACTCCTATTAAATGTAGTTCTCAAAACATTAGCTACAGAAATTAGATGAGAGAAAGAAATAAATAAAATAAGGATAGGAAAGGAAGAAATCAAATTACCATTAATTGCAGATGATATGTTACTCTATATAAAAGACCCCAACAATTCCAGCAGCCTATTTGTAGATTTAATAAGAAAATTTAGGGCCGTAGCTGGATATAATAACATTCAAAAATTAATAGCATTTCTATACACAACAAACTCACTGAAGAAGAAATTTGGGAAATAACACCATTTATAATAGAATAAAAATTAAACACCTAATAATCAATCTAACAAAGGAAGTAAAATGACTTTACAATGAAAATGACAGAATTCTGAAAAAGGAGATTGAAGACAATATTACAAAATGGAAAAATATCACTTGCCCTGGGATAGGAAGAACCAATATAGTTAAAATAGTAGTACTTTCAAAATCATTACATAGTTTTACTACAATCACAATCAAAATACCAATAGTACACCTCACAGAATTAAAGAAAAATAATCCTTAAATTTATTGGAAACCAGAATAGACCTAGAAAAGCAAAAGCAATGCTGGACAAAATGGTAAGTCAGGTGGCATCAAAATCTCTGATTTAAAATTATAGTACAAAGCCATCATGATAAAAAAAAAAGAAAGAAAAGAAATAAAAAATAGTACTGGCAAAAAAAAAAAAATACCACCACCAACAACAACAACAAAACCCCAGACCTGTGGATTGTTGGAACTTACTGAAAGTTTGAAGATGCAGAAACAATTCCAAATATAGTCAACCACCTTATCTTTGACAAAGGGTCCAAACATGTTCATGGAAAGGACTGTTTAATCAGAGACACTGGAAAGACTGGTTTCCATATGCTGAAGAGTAAACCTTGACACACATCTCTCACCATGTTCTACATTAAAATCCAAATGAATCAAAGAGCTAAATATTCAAACAGAAACACTACAGAAGTCCTACTTTTCTGAGGAATCTCCACACTGATTTCTACAGTGGTTGCACCAGTCCAAACTCCTACCAACAGTTGGAAAGTGTTCCTTTTCCATCACAGTCCTGCCAGCATAAGTTATTGATTGATTTCTTCATAATAACGATTCTTTCTGGAGATGGAAACTCAAGGTTTTTTTTTTTTTAATTTACATCTCCAAAATGACCAGTGTGATGATGGATACGCTGTTTCACTTTGAGAAGCTTAGAAGTTTAACTCAGCAATTCAGCAGGAGACCAGAGTCCTCACTTTGTAAACACCTTCCTCTGTGCAAGAGGAGAGCACAGAGATGGTATGAGTGCTTCATACACCCACCCTACAGAGTGCAGCCTGCTTTAAATATAAGGGAGGGAAAGAGGCTTGCTCTCCACTCCACCCTTTTTTCTCTTGCTGCTGTTGCTGCCTTTGCCACCTTAAGTGTTGTTCCAATGCCCTGCCACCTTTTTTTGGAGCCAGATGATTATGAACTGAAGCCTCCACAAAGCAAGAGCTAAATAAGCCTTTCCTTCCTTAATTTTGGGAGCCAAGTATGTTGTCCCAGCAACAAGAGAAAAGTGAACAAGACAATCAGTGATACTGTACATGTTTTCATACATGTATTTGTCATCTCAATCCCTATTTTTCAATTTGGTCTATCAATTTAGGGGGTGTGATTTTTTTCAGACCTTTATATTGCCTAATTTTTTCCCATTGTGTGGATTGTCTTTTCATTTTGTTTGTGATTTCTTTTGATGTGTAAAATGTTTTTAATAAGATGAGATACCAGTTGTTGATTCTTTGTAGTATTTCCCATATGATTTGGGTTCTGTTTATGAAATCTTTGCTTACAGCTACATAGTTAATATTTTAGCTATGTTCTTAAGATTTCTATCAATTCTCTCTTTCAAAAGATTTAAAGTTTCAGTTTTGATATTTAGATCTTTTATTCAATTTCATGTTAGTTTCATGTACAATGATATAAGTGGTTCTAGTTGTAGTATTCAACTTGTGGAAAGCCAGTTTTTAAGCACTATTTATTAAAAAGAATAATGTTTTTTTTTTCCCCCCAGTGGACATGTTTAACTACTTTATCAATGACAAAGTGACTAAGTGTGTTTGGAATAGTTTCTGTATCTTCTAATTTGTTCCATTGATCTTCAGTTCTATTTTTTGCCAGTATTATGTTTTTTATCACACTAGCCTTGTAATGTAACTTATAGTCAGCGATTGTAATTATCTCTGCCTAGAATTTCTTTAGTATTCTAGGTCTTTTCTGGTTTTAGGTCTATTCTGAATTTAAGGTTGTGTTCTTTCATTTCATGAAGTATGGTAATGTTATTTTGATCAGGGTTACATTAAATCTTTAAGGCAGTTTTTGTCAATGTGGCCATTTTCACTATGTTGTTTTTTCCTAGCAAAGTGCAAGTGATATCTTTTCATTATCTAATATCCTTTTTTATTTCTGCTTTCAGAGTACTTATTTGTAATTTTCAATGTAGATATCTTTCACTTCATTAGATTAATTCCTAAGTATTTCAATTTTTTGATGCTAATGTAAAAGTATGGATTCCCTAATTTCTCTCTCAGTAAGTTTGTTATTTGTGTACATGAAAGCTACTGATTTTTAATATTGACCTTGAATCTAGCTATGTGACTGAATATGGATATTAAATCTAGAAGTCTTTTGGTTGAGTTATTGAGGTCCTGTACATAGAATATCATGTCATCTGCAAATATTGATATTTTAACTACTTGCTTCCCTGTCCTTTTTCCATTGTCATCCATAGTGATTTCAAACCTAATTGCATGAATCTTTTCTTTCTTTTATCAATAAGTTTGGATAATGAATTAAAATTTTATTTAATCTTTCAAAGAGCCAACTCTTTAATCCATTGATTTTTTTGTATTGTTTTCTTAGTCTCAATTGCATTAATTTCTATTCTCATGTTTATGATTTGCTCCCTCATATGCGCTTTTGGATTGATTCTTGATCTTTTTTTTTAGAAGTCTTGGGTTCAGTATCAGGTTATTTAAGATCACTCTGTTTTCCAGCTATGATTATGCACTGCTGTATAATTCCCCCTTAAGACTCTTTTCATTGTATTCCCAAAGTTCTGGTGCATTTTTCATTTAATTGTCAACAATGTTTAATTTCTTTTTTAACTTCTGTGATCCATTATTGTTTATGAGGTTTTTACTTTCCATTCATTTAGGGAGATTTTGTGGTTTCTTTGCAACTGATTTCCAATTTCATTACACTATGGTCAAATAATATGCATGGCATGGTTTCAATTCCTTAGCATTTATTTAATTACATTCTATGGGCTGATATATGATATTATTTTAAAGAACATTCCATGTTCAGCTAGGAAAGATATATTTTTGGGTGTTGTATGGAACAGTCTATAGACCCCAGTTCTAGCTCCCCTGAGTGGGAGGGATATCCAACCCCCACTTGTTGCAGTACTGCAGCCCAATGTTGTTTAAAACATGTCTCTCAAGCCACTGGCTGTGGGGTGTTAGGAGTCATGCTGTTTAACTCTGCTGTCACTGCTGTCACCACCCACCAGGGTCTGTAACCTTGCTTATTACCATATTTTACAGAAGCTTTACAATAATTTTTAATTTTTAAATCAATCGCTTATACCCTACTATTTAAATATTAAAGAGCTAATGCTATTTGCAAGTGACATGAATCTTCTGTTTTAAGGAATGAAAAGTCAGAAAATTTAGCCTTAGAAAGACTTCAAAGAGAGAAATAAAACTTGAATTTCCCATTAATTCATTTCAGGCAACAGAACAAGATAAATTATTAACTGTGTCTTCATTTTATCAAAGTCATTTAATATTAATACCATGCATTTGATCACTGCTACACAGTAAAATAGTGAATATTGAGTAACACATTATTTCTTATATACCTATGTAAATTCTACCATTAGTGAATAATTAAATTCTACCATTATTAAAGTAAATAATGGTATATTCACCAATGATATAATACTATAAACACTAAAAATATTACTGTTCTATTAGAAATACTTAAAATTTTCAGTGTTATTATAAAAATGGAATTCATTCAAGAGGAATTCAAGTAATTAAATTGAAATTTCACTGGACATACTTTATTGATTAGCTTCTCTATATTAAAAAATAAAATATTAAAAATTAAAATGTTAAAACCTGATATTTTACTGAAGTAGCCTTTATTTTGTATAAATATATTATATTAAAATAACTAAGTTTTGTTTATACCATAACTTTATGTTAAAGATTTAATGTGTTATGGTTTTACATATTTAAAAAAATGACTCATTATGGTGATCCCTCCTTGCATATCAAGGACTCTGACAGAACCATGGGAGTGCCAGTTAACTCTGCCTCCATCTTGAGGAACTCAAACGGGACTTTGAAAACCCCAGAAACACAGACCCACACCATGGATGTGTGAGTCTGGCAGTGTGGAAAAGTTTGTAGCAGCAGTAGCAATATAAGCTAAGGGTTGTTCCACACCAATACTCCTAGACTGTTCATCCAAGGAAGAATCCAGGGCTCACTTTAATGAAACCACAAGAGGAATTCAGATAACTGTCCCACTGCACTACATTGCAGGACCTGGCTATGAGGTGAATGCCATCCACATAGGAGGACACTGACTAAGACAAACATGATGGACAGAAGAGACTGGCAAGGTTGAAAGGAACAAAATATGAAACAAGAGTTGAAAATGACAAGGTGAAAAAGCAAAATACAATCCCAGACGTCCAGTTCATCCAGAGCAGGAGATGTTGTTAGAGAAGAAATTCAAAGTCAGTCACCTGAACTTTTTGAGACGTGAAGTTAAGAAACTAATCCATGAGGCTAAACAAGAAATCAGAGCAGAAATAATCTGTCAGAGAAAAAAAAAAAGACAACCATAATGAAGGAATTGCTTGGAATGGTTAAAGAAGACATAGATTAAAAACAATACAGAAGTGTACACAAATGAGAGAACACTGGAATGTACAATACAGGAAAGGAACCGAATGCATGAAATAGATCAAAGAGATATCCAAGAAATTAAAAACTCCATTCGAATGCTAGTAAAACCACCTGAATGAAGATAGATTTTCAGACTTTGAAGAAAAGATTACAGTTAGTGATCATGAAAGGAAATATCTCTTTAAAATAACACAGGACCATGATATAACAATTCAACAGCTCCAAAATGAAGCAAAGGCAAGCAATATAAGACTTATGGGTGTCAAAGAAAAAGGAAAAGTCAACACAAATGACATAAAAAGTCTATTTTCAGAAGTCATAGCAGAAAATTTCCCAAGCATGGGAACAGAATCTGACATATAGATAAATAAGACATGTAGATCTTTAAACAGCCAAAACCAAAATAAATCTATATCCAGACATGTAATAAACAAGATCCCAGAAATTAAGCACAAAAAAGCAGAGTATTGAAAACCGTTAGAAGAACAAAAAGATTATTGGTAAAAGAAAGCCCATTAGGGCCAGGGATTTAGCTCAGTGGCATAAGCGTTTGCCTGGTAACTGTGAGGTCATGAGTTCAATCCCCAGTAAGGCAAAAAAAAAAAAAAAAAAAAAAGCCCATTAGAATCACATTGACTTCTCAACACAAAACATCAGGTCAAGGAGAGCTTAGAGTGAAGTATGTCAAGCCCTGATGAAAACAACTTCTAACACAAATTGAGGTATCCCACAATAATATCTTTCCAAAAAATGGAGAAATAAGATGTTTCCATGACAAAGAACAACTGAAGCAATTCATGACCACCAAACCAGCCCTACAAAGATTACTGATATCTAGAGATAAAAATGACGAAAATTCCAAGAACAACAGTGGTAAGAAACCACCAGGCAGGGAAAGCAATTAAATAGGGAAAAAATAGAGAACCAACAAAAGGAAAATAACATGAAAAACTAAGCTAGTATATATGTTATAATCTTCCATGTAAATGACCTCAATTTACCAATCAAAACAAATAGATGGGCAAAATGGATCAAGGAACAAGATCCAACATGCTGTAAACAATACACACATCTAACTCAAAAAGATACAGACAAAGTGAAAGGATGGAAAAACAATACTCCATGCAACAGGAACCCTGATAAGAATAGGGATAGCTATTGAGTTTGAAGACAATGTGAACTTCATACCAAGAATGATCAAAGGAGATAAAGTCACTACATACTTGTTAGGGGACAAATTCAAGAGGAAGAGATAACAATCATAAATATGTATGCATCAAATATTGAAGCACCCAACTATATAAGGCAAATACTAATGGACATGAAAAATCAAAGAAGAAATATCACAATTTTAATGGGCAACCTTAATACCCCATTGCTACAAAGAAATAGATCAACCAGTCAAAAAAGCAAGCAAAGAAATAATAGAACTGAATCAAACATGTAAACAAATACACTTAGTAGATATTTAAAGAGTATTCCACCCAGCAATATCAGAATACACATTCGTCTCCATTGTACACAGGATGTTCTCTAAAATAGACGATATACTCACCCATAGAACATGCTTAAGTAAATACAAAGGAACTGAATTTATTTCATGTATACTATCTGACCACCTTGCAGTGAACTTGGAAACTGATGGCAAAAGACACAGTAAAAACTTCATAAACACTTGGAAATTAAATAATACCCTCCTGAACAATCAATGGGTCACAGATGAAACTAAAAAAGAAATTAAACAATATCTACAGTCAAGTGAAAATGCAAACACAACATACCAGAACATTTGAGATGCAATGAAAGCAGCCCTAAGGGGCAAATTTATACCAGTAAATTTTTTACATCATGAAAACAAAACAAGCTCAACAAAAGAACTGAATTCTGTACCTCAACTTTTAGAAAAGAAGAGAAAGTCAAGCCCAAAATCAAGCTCATAGAAGTGAGGAAATATTAGAAAGAAATATTAGAGCAGAAATGAATGCAATTGAAACTAGAAAAACAAGACAAAGAATTAAGGCATAAAAGAGTTGGTCCTTTGAAACAGTAAAAGAAATTGATAAAGCCCTAGCCAACTTTATCAGGAAAAGGAAAAAAAAATCTTTCATCCATGCAATGAGGGATGAAAAGGGTGAAATCACTATACATCCTCTGGAAATTCAGAAGATCATTGATATCTATGTTAAAAATCTTTACTCAAATAGAATGGAAAACACAGAAAAAATGATGGTTTCATCAAAATGTATAAATTGGCAAAGCTAAATCAAGAAGATATAACAATTTTGGGCAATGTGATATAAGGTACTGAAATTGAAAATGTGATTAAAACTTACCAATAAAGAAAAGCCCAGGTCCTGATGGACTCATGGCTGAATTTGATAAGAAATTTAGAGAAGGTTTAACACCAATACTCCTCAAACTTTTCAATAAAATTGAAAGGGAAATGATTATCCCTAACTCATTCTTGGATGCAAGTATTACTCTGATACCAAAACCAGAGAAAGACCTAGCCAAAAAGGAGAACTATAAGCCAGTCTCACTAATGAACACTGATGCAAAAATTCTCCATAAAGTACTGGCAAATAGAACACAGCAAATCATGAAGAAGATTATACACCATGCTCAAATGGGATTTATTTCAGGAATTCAGGAATGGTTTAATATATGTAAATCAAGAAATGCAATACATCACATCAATTGAGCCAAAGACAAAAATCATACAATCCTTCAATAGATGCCGAAAAAGCTTTTGACAAAGTAAAACACTTGAACATGATAAAAAAAAAAAAAACAGAAACTTGGAATAGACAGTATCCACCTCAATTTGATAAAATCCATGTATGACAAAGTAACAGTTAACACTACACTAAATGGAGAATAACTGAAAGCTCTCATTCTAAAATCAGAAACAAGACAAGGATGTCCACTATCACCACTTCTATTCAATATAATTCTGGAAATTTTTGCCACAAAAATTAGACAAGAGATGAATAAAAGAAGAATAGGAAAAGAAGAAATTAAATTATCCTTATTTGCAGATGATATTGTACTCTACAGAGAACACAAATTTTCCACCAAAAGACTACTAGCATTAATAAGCAAATTCAACAACATAGTTGAATAAAATGTCAGCACCCAAAACTCAATAGCATTCCTGTACACAAATAACAAACTCACTGAGGGAAAAATTAGGAAAGTGATACCTTTCACAATAGCATCTAAAAAGATAAAATGAAATACTTAGTAATCAGTCTAACAAATAATGTAAAAGATTATATGTTGAAAATTACTGTACTCCAAAAAAGAAGATTGAAGAAGGCATCAGAAAATGGAAAGATATCTATTACTCATGGATAGGAAGAACCAACATTGTGAAAATCACCATACTCCCAAAACTTTTATACAGACTCAATGTGATCATGATCAAAATATCATTAATATTCTTCACAGATCTAGAGAAAACATTCCAAAAATTCATTTGGAAAAAGAAGAGACCTAGAATAACAAAGGCAAATTGGGCAACAAAGACAAGGCAAGAAGCATAATAAACTCTGACTTGAAATTATACTACAAAACTACAGTGAAAAAAATCAGCATTGTACTGGCAAAATGAAATGAAACAAAATAACAAATCTGAGAAGCAGTGGAAATGATTAGAAGATGCAGATACAACTTCGAACACATTCACATGCCTTATCTTTGACGAAGGGGCCAAACATATTCACTGGAAGTAAGATAGCCTCTTTAATAAATAATGCTAGAAAAACTGATTTTCCACATGCTGGAGACTAAAGCTAGATACATGTCTAGCACCATTCACTAAATTTAAAATGAATCAAAGATCTAAATATTAATACAGAAACCCTAAATCTATCTACTGAATGACAAGGTAGGTTGAAATCTTGAAGATGTATGGGTAGGCAGAGAGTTCATGAACAAAACCAAAACTGTATGAGAAGTACTTTAAAGAATCAACCACTGCAGTCTCTTTTTATTTAAAAGGTTTTGCACATGAAATCACCAACAGAGTGAAAAAAGAACCCAAGAATTTGGGAAATATTTTAGCCAACTTCCCTCAGATAAAAATTTTGGGCCATAACATATAAAGAATTGAAAAATAATGGGTCCTCAAAATTCTAAGACTCAATACAGGCATCTCTGATAAATACACATTTCTCAAGTGAAGAAATACAGAACATTGGTCACTCAAGAAATTCAAATTAAACCTACACTGAGATTCCATCTCACTCCAGAAAAAATTGCTACCAACAAGAAATCAACCAATAACAAATGTTGGTGGGGTTGTTGGAAAAAGGGATATTTCTCTACTGTTGGCTGGAGTGTAGACTGTACAACCACTGTGGAAATCAGTGTGGAGATTGCTCAAAAAAAAAATAAAATTATAGACCAAATTCAATCTAGTCATTCTCCTTCTGGGTATTGTCCCACGAGAATAAAAACATCATGCCGCATATTTGAATATTTATAGAGGCAAAATTTATAATAGCTAAACCTTGGGAACAATCTAAATGCCCATCAACCACAGAATGGTTAAAAAGATGTGGTATTTTTATACAATGGAGTAGTACTTAGGTACAAAGAAGGATAAAGTTTTTTTTTATTTATTTAAAGAAAAAAAACAGAAAAAGGGTGGAAATAATACAGAATTAAAAAAAGATAAACAGTAAGAAATCACTAGTTGATAAATTACCTATTGTCCTCTTAGAAATGGTTGTTCAAGTTACAAAATTAAAGCACACAAAGTGGACATTCAAACAGTGAGACTGCAAACAGTTTTGTTCCATGATCCAACAAAAACTTAGTAATATGGTCATCTATCCTACACACTTAAACATACCTGCAGCTATTGCTTTTAGAGCTCTTCTTTTTCCTCTCTTCCTGGGCTGACAAGCCTAGTAATATTGATGTAGGTCGACATTTAGTTCTTGCTATTACTTTTTCTTCAGGTTGCAGGTCACCAGATCTCCCTGTTTATAGTGTTTGTGTCTGCTGAGGCCCTACCATGTCCCTATTGTGTGCCTGTGTCTCATAAATCCTTTTGATTTTCTCCAAGTTGGGGGAGTCCTCATTGGCACACTCTTCACCCTGCCTGATGTTTTCTGTGTGCAGGAAGGGAGCACCCACGCTCTTGTTAGACTCACCAAGGTCTTACAGTTAGTGTATGGGAGCTTTACTACTGGCCCTATTTACCCACTGTACACCTGTATTTTAGAGGCATAATCACCACCCTGACTAGAGCCCTCTGAGATCTTCTGTCTGGTTGAGGCCGTTACCGAATCTCCCTTGAAGCTAGCACAGTTAATCTGCTGTAGTCCAAGGTTCTGGGAAAAAGGTGGGAGCTGAAGATCAACAGCCATATTATATTCAGGGGATAGGAAGTGTCCCCCAGGAACCAGTAGATGTTCTGGGTCTGGATGTCCACTGGGCAAGGGCCAAGGTCTCAAGGCAGTGTAAGATTCCTCAGTGGTGGCTGGAATCCTGTAGAAAGCACGCAGCTGCACATGTCAAGGTCTGAGAGCAGAACGCGTTCCTGAGGGCCAACTCAGGCTGTGCAGGGAGTGAGCAGCAGCACGGGCCAGGGTCCTAGGGTGGCATAAGGTTCCTCAGTGGCGGCTGGGGTCCTGTAGAGAGAGCAAGCAGCAAGCAGCTGCATGAGTCAAGGTCCCAGGGCAGCACGCGTTTTCCAGGGCCGGCGTGGGCTGTGCAGGGAGTGCGCAGCCAGATAAGGGTTTTTGTAGGTAAATGAACGCTATTTGAGAACATATTCTTAAGTGGAACAAATCAGACTCGTGTAAATATCGCTCAAATTGCTCAACCTGGCATGGGGGAAAAGAGAAAACAAAGAAGCAAAAAGATTGTGTGTGTGTGTATATATATATATATATATAAGGTAGCTATAAACAAGATATATGTATATTACATGTATACAAGATAATTATACTACTGTCTAATAGTTCATCAAAAAGAAGTTTTTGCTTTCATTGTTTAATTTTTAATGCCTATATCTTGTAATCTGAGCAACTACTTTGAAGATAAAAATATTAACCATTGTTAATTGCTGATTACTCTGTTTTGAAATTCTGTATAATCATTTTTATCATTTTTTTATTTTAAAATTTATAACTGACCTGATAAACTTATCCAAAATATAAATCTGCTGTAGAGGACAGATAATTATATTAAAATTAGTCATAAATATGTATGTGGAAACAGTTCATTATATTTTAGAACTGTATGACTCCAGAGGAAATTTTAATTAACATCCATTTCAGTGAGTATTAAATCAGAATATTTCCAGTTTTGTAATGTGATGAAAAGATAATGATTTAAGCTAAGTAATACATTTTGTTTTTATAAAACCTTATTATTAAATCATGATCTTATATAACATTCATTAATATAAATATATATATGTATCAGTTATCAGTCTTATTAGTTATGCATTGATTATACTGCCTGTAACAGTGACGTTAATAGTTTACCCATCAGTTTAGTCTCATTTACAACATAGGTCTTTGGTAAGCAAGACAGGCATGGTTTGGTCATTAACAGAGTAGTGATGGCTTAGATTGAATCTTATTTCTTGTTACGTTATACTTAACTTACATTTTTTCGATAATCTTACTCAAGTTAACCTTAGTTTTATTCATATATCAGTACTCTCCTACACAGCATTGACTTTACTACCAATTGCTATGCAGTGTATCAAGATGTACTGAAATCATTCTCTTCTTCTTCTAGATATAAACATGATGATTTGAAATATTTCTGATCAATGATACATGAGGTAATGTTCAATAAGGAGACATCTATGAAATGAATTCTTAAGCTTTCAAAATGTAGGAAATTTTAGTTTTGTCTTTGAACATTCTCGTCTTAACCTGTATTCTATAGTTGCTTAAATTATCTTGAAATTATTAATATACCTATACTCAAGAAAAAGCACACATGCTTAAAACAGCAGAGTAAGTAATGGAAAAATAGGTATTCCATAAATACTAGAACAGTAATAAAAATATAAGTTATCATCTAGATTTCTTCTTTTCATAGAAGAAACATTCTGGTTGTTATGATGAGCATGATAAATTCAGTTAAGTTGCTTTTTATATTTTTATCAAAACATCATGACTTTATTATAGCATATATTATAATACAACTTAGTTTACACTGTCAAACATCTGGCTTAGTCACATATACTGACCATAGAAAAACATCTTAGTTTACTATGGACTAGAGATTTGAGGGATTATGAAAATACCAATGCATTAAGTGTTTACCATCGGGATGGAATGATTGAGGAAAAAAAAAAGAAGAAAAGAAACATGGCAAAAAAGGGATACTGCACTGGTTTACAAAACAGGAAGAAGACAGAAAACTCGTGAATAAAAAGATCACTTCTTACAGAAAAACTGTACCTAGAAGCAGCATATAGCAAAGAATGAGGAAGGAGAATTTAATTGCCTAAGCTTCTTCTGTATCCTTTATTTCCTTGACCAAAGTTTACATTTATTTGACTTAAATTTTCCACACTTCTGGCTTGCATCCTTTGTTACATTTTGCAGACTGTGATCCTTTGCCCCACAGTATCATATTTTACTTGATGCTATTAGTTGTGGCAATTTCCTCCAACTCAGGGTTTGAATTTATAGCACAGCTGTACTACAGTGTCAGTGTGGCAGGCCTAGTACTCCAGAGCAAATGGTAATTCACCACTGTGGTAGACTGATATCATGGCCACATTTCCATTTTTCTATGCTGAAATCCTAACCACTAAGCTGATGGGAGTTGGAGGTTTGGGAATTAGGGAAACATTGAATTCAGGAGGGAGGAGCCCTCAGGAATGGGGCTGAAGCTCTTACAAGAGACCCTGGAGAAGTCCACCAATTTTGGATATTGATAATGACTAGTTTTATTTCCTGTCATCTGGTTAGATAGTAACACCAGAAGGTCCTGATAAAGTTTCTATGAATTTTGGGAGAAGAGTGAATGGTAAAAACTAAAGCTCATCTTTTTTTTTCCTACTTAACTTTAAAAGGTCATTAGCAAATGTCATATCCTCTTTAATAAATTAATTATGAGGTCTAGCAAAACACTTGGGGAAATAGTACAAGGGTTACAATCTTTTTATCTTAAGGCTGATTCTTTGCTTTGTTATTTTTATACATTTTTTCCTGTTTTGTCATGAAATATTTCTGTGTTTATATATTTCATCATGGCATTAACAAGCAAAGTTAATGATAGAAAATAAAAACAATGGAAGAATTTTTAGAAGGTATGCATTTCCCTTTATCATTGTGTTCAAAATTTCCATCTATTTCAATATCTATGGTGTGTGTGTGTGTGTGTGTGTGTGCACTCACGCGCGCGCCTGTGTACATGCTGGAAATTAAATTCAGGATCTTACACTTCCTACGTAAGTACTCAATGGGTCTATTTAGAAACAAAAATTGTTCTACATAACTTTGCTTTCTGAGGAAAAGTTTTAAAGCATCTTTAAATATAGAAAATTTACTAAAAGATTTCAAAAAACAAGCAATGAGCATTCACTCTCAAGTAATGGAATTTATCTTCCGTATAAATCTCTAAAATTTGGCCTCTTGAGAACTAATGAATGCCAGCAGCTCTTCTATGAAGATAAATGTAAAATTACCACGCTTTCAATGAGTCTTTATCACGGGAGCCTGAACAAATAATAAATTATGGGTTAAAGATAAACTCGTTGACAGAGGACAGTGCGCACAAGTATTTATGCTTCATTAATGAATGATTAATTGCAAAAGACAAAAATCAAGTCCCTATGCACAGAAAAGAAAAACACAGTACCTCTTCAGCTAAGCTTGAATTAAAATGTGTAAAATAGGAATTGACGTAACACTAAAAATAAGAGAAATTTTTTGTCTCACTTGAAATGTTTATACAGAAAAAGTAAACTTCTAGTGATAGTGAAGAAAGGTCAAGCAGTGTGGTAGGCAAAACAGCACTCAAGATTCGGATAGTTGAGGTTTCATGCTACTACCAGGTTATGATTAAACTCACTTCATTTACTGGTATGAAACTGGATAAATTATTTCACTTTCCCTTTCATCTATTTCTTCTTCTACACATTACATAAGAAAAGTGAAACTTACAGTTTTACTGTCAATTTTAGATATACTGCTCAGATATCATGAAAAGTTCATGTTTTCATGTCATGCCTTGTACTGTTTAAAATTTTAATAAGCATACATTATTTGCTTATTGTGATTACTGAATAGTCTTTATTTCTGAATAAATTTCTAAGATTTGTATAAAAGATTCATTAGTGAAAATCTGATTCACTGCTAGCATTTACTATGCTGTTTATTGAATTTCACATTTGTTTATGTTTGAAAAATGAAGTAAATGATAACCGGTATGCATTAAGTATACTCTCTGCCTAACTAGTCATACTTTACAAACTGTGAAAGCAACAAAATATTTTTCATGATTGTAACTTGGAACTGTTTGGGGAAACTACACTGACTCTAACCTTACAATATTTCTGAAGCACACTGATAATATTAACTCTATGAATTTAAGATAGTGCCATGGTTGAAAGTTGTTATCCCCTCAGGTTCATGTTACCCCTGATACCAAATTAAATAGTACCAAGAGCTAGCACACTTAACAGATATTTAAGCCATGACAGCGCCACCTTCAAGCATTATGTGAGTTCCCTTATAGCATCTTGTAGTCCACAACTTCCCCTTCAGCTCCTGCATCACGTAAAAACCTTAGTGAATTCACAAAAAGTGAATCAAATCTGCCCATGCATTGACATTGGATTTTCTAGCCTCAAGGATGTGAGAAATGCATTCCTGTTGTTTGTAAATTATTTAGTGAATGGTGTTTTCTTTTTGCAGCCCAGACTAAAACAGAAATCCTAATAGCTACACTTTGTTTCTACATTGGCCCATACGAAAATTTTCTGTGACCACTTAGCTATGTAACATGCTCATAATGCATTATTTGTCAAAAGCACAACAAACAATATTGAAAGACTGTGGCCTGCGATTGTAAATACTGAATGACAAAATATAAACTATAAAGTTTCAAATTACAGAGCACATTGAACCTTATTTACAGTGAGAATACAACTTTTTGTTTGTATTTTAAGAACTGTTAATAGATACCTCAGACATATTCTTGCCAGTTTTGTATGAATTACTAACATGTATCTCAGTATTAAATAAAAACAAGATTGCGAATATGATATAAAAATCAGTACAGAAGCAGTTCGATACAATATTAGTTTGAAATAATGAGATTGATATTTATATCTCTTAAGAAATTTCAAATAATATCTTGCTATCAATAAAGAAATAAACAAAGAATACTTGCAATCCTATCATTAATTAGGGGTTCATATTTCATGTAGATGTGTTTAATGTGCATTGCATCTCCTACCTATTATGAGTTCCTGATAAGCAAGGATTTTATTTTGTTTATATTTGCATTCTATCAGACTCCTACAATTATTGTTCTTTTACTGAAGATCTTCTGTTACAAAGACTGTTTCTTTATTACCTTATTATTGTTTCCTTTTCTTCACATGTCTGAACCAAGTACACTCCTAGGTGTACTAGTAGTCTGTGCAAACAGACATGTGTAATGTTTCCTAAGGACTTTTCTTCTGGCATTGCCAGATTTAGACATGCAGTCACTATAACCTCAAAATGAAGGTCAGTATCTTAGCAATAAAACAAGACTAAAGATCAATAAAAACAATGCAATGAAGGATTAAACTGATAGGGTTTAGAAATGCTAATTTCTTCGGAAATTCGGTTAAATGGGGATTCTCTAGGAAACAGAATTCCTTCACATTCCTTAGGGCAGATCTGAATAAATATTTAGACAATCTCAATGTGATTTATAAAGTTATACACTTCTGAAAAGAGCATGTTATGCTAAAATTTGTACAGTTAGTGTAGAATTATATTGTACGACTTCCAAGAACCAGGTTGGTATCTGTCATGGTTTATGTCAATGGCCCCCAAGCCTCATGCAATTATACTTTTATGATTGGTTCATTGTCTAGCACTTGGATGGGTAGTGTGAGTGCTACTCCCTCCTAGGGGTGGAGTGAGGATATGATGTTATGGCAGGTAGAAGGTGTGTCTCTCTTGCGGGTTTCGGCCTTGCTGTTTGCATCTGCTGTGAACTGCTGCCCTGCCATGCCAACCTGCCTTGGAGCCAACTGAGTATGGACTGAAACTTCCAAAAAACTAAGAAATAAACCTTTCCTTCCCCAACTTTGGGCATCATGTATTTTGTCTCAGCAACAAGTAAAAAGTAACTAAGACAATATCTTCTTATGAACACTGAATAAACCACTGACAGCAATTTAATATAAGGGTATCTCACAATAAGCTATAATTTTCCTATAAGAAAAAATGGTAAATTTGCTTCCACATAAAGATTAGTCCAAGAGTAATTTTGACATGGTTTAATGAGTTAAACTATTAAAATTTTCAATTGATACATATAGTTATATAAATATATATATATATATTTATATCATTATCTTTTGTAATTTACACTATGTGAAATATGCTTCCCATCTTACTAGAAAGAAAATTTAGAACACTTTTATCAGTTTCTTACCATGTTTAGGTAAAAATATCATAAGGTCTTCATTAAAGACCTAACAGCAAGCAAAATAATATTGTAGCAGAAACTTCTAGGCAAATACATTGACTGTTTATATGTAGTGAGATGAGTTATATACATGGTAATATCTATCCAAGATTATTTTGATTTTATAAAAGTTCACATAAGTTATAGAATTTATTTTATTTTATTTTTTTGTAAGAGAGCTACAAGTCCAGGCAATTCAGATAATTACCTAAATATTAAAACTTAAGAGAGCTACCCAGTCCAGGTAATTCAGATAGTCACCTATCCTATCTGAATTTACTATTTTGACCTTACTTTTTCTTTTTTACAACATGCAACTCTTAGATTTAATAGTAAGAATTAACTTAGTTATTTTAAGCAATGACTAATCAACAGAAAGAGAATTACTAAATGTACTGTGAATGCAATAACTATTTCCTCTAGGTTAGATTTTTTCCTCTATTTAATTCCTCATTTTAATCTCCAACAATAAGATTTTTTAGTATCACATGGATATTTCATGTAACTACACAATTATATGCACTTATACTAATTATGAATCATAATTAGAACAGGTAATTACAATGTTAGCATATTCAATCATCTAAACACTTAACACATGCTAAGGTGCTCTTAGAGTAATACATGCTGAGCAGTAAGTACTTTCTACTGAAACTTTTATTAAATAATATTCTGAGAAATTAATAAAAAGAAAATGGATTCATACATTTTAAAACTTGACATATTCAATATAAGAAGAGCTAAAGTATCTTTTAAAGGAGCAAAGTGTACTAATTGAAATTTAACTTATGATTCATGATTAATATTCAAAATGTGATTAAGAAATTTTAAGCAATTTGTAAGTAGTTTTATTATTTGAATTTTGTCATAAGAACATAAAAGCGTTTTATAGCTTTTCCTAAGCTAATGTAGGACATATCCAAATAATCACATGAAGTTTGAATGTTTTGTGTCAAATTAATTTAACTGACAGAAATTATAGAAAACAGTAATGTAATCAAAAAAAGTCAAGAGCATACATTTTTCCACAAATATATACCTAATTTCTCCATAACTCTATTAACTGCAAAAGAGCTTTGTTGTTCTTTGTGATCTTCACAATTGGCCTCTTAGACATATTCCTTACTGTTAAGGACTGTTTGTAAATGTTCAAAATAGAAAGTGTATATCAAACACTCATTATTTACAATCTTTGGCATATACATTGTACGATATTCCTAAAATTTACCTGTTTTCAAGTATTTTCCATAAGTTTGCATTAATTATTGTTAATTACTTCTTACTTTACAAATTCAGTGAAATGAATAAAAATGCCTAGAATCTCCTATTTCTTCTTAGTATTTTTTCCTTGAATTTTCTGAGGTTTCTGTAAGATTCCATGTCTTGAATCAAAAAATGTAGATAATTGAATTTAAGAGCAAATATTGATGAGCACTGAAACTAAATGAAAGCTTTGTAGTAGAGTGGTCACACAATTTTATAGTTTTGCAGGTGATTGAACTTTTATCTTCAGTTTCTCTTCTTAGAAGAGATAATATAGTAGTGTAGAAGTAGATAATGATAATATTTATTTTATATATTATTGTGAATATTAACTTAAATACCCTTGAAATGTTGAGATTTATAAATATAGATTATTTGGGAATATGCTAATTAACAGATATTAAGTATGCTTTTCTAGAATTAAATTAATTCATTTATCATTAAGACTATCTTGTGGGGCCAAGTTTGCTACTTCCATTTAATAGAGGATAAAATTTAAATTGATTTTTTAATATTAAGTAATTAAAAGTTTACAATCTTATGAATATCAAATATAATTTAAAATGACAACAGTTAACAGAAAAGTTCAATTAAATAAAATAGACAATTTAAAAGAAATTTCATTAGCAGCATATAATCATAGACTTAGAAGGATTTTTTTGTGTGTGGAAGAATTCTTTCAATATCTCCATAATAGTGTGTGACTTGTACAATTCCATTTTGTGATTATGTGTGTGACTGGTTGTATTTGTAAATCAAGCCACTACATGGTAAATTCTCAAGTTAAAATATAAATATTTGAATTTTCAAATAAAAAAATTACATCAGAACATGGTATACATAAAAATTCCATTGAAAATAATCTTTTAAATTATTATACTTTGCACATGTTTCAAGCAGATTCCTGGTAAGAATGGTTATCTGTAGACTTTTCCTATGGGAAATGTGGTTAGTTTTTTTTTTTTTTTCTTGCAGGTTCTGTGGGATCCTAAAGCACAACTATGCACTCTTCTTCAGAAAGTATATGGTGTAACACAGACATTTATTTACAATTTTATAAGTTATTATAGTTTGTGTTTCAGAGCCCCTCCAAAGTCTCATGCACTTTTATATATGACTTTTTTGAATGTAGCTGAACCTAGAGTTTGGCATTGGTTCATGGTTCAATGCTGGGACTGAGGGTAGTTGATTGCTGGATCAGGCCATTGACTGGATTGTCACTGCTCAAACTCTGGTAGATTGGAGGCATATAAGAGACAGAAAGAGACTTGTTTCATCTCGTCTCTTGCTTTTTCTGTCTTCTGCCACCATGAACTGTTGTGAGTATGGACTGAAACCTATAAAAACTGTGAACTAAATAAACCTTTCCTTCTTTAATCTTGAATGTTGGGTACTTTGTCTCTGAAATGAGAGAAAAGTAAGTAAAAAACAAGGTAAAACTCTTTATATAAAAGATAAATACATAAGTACCTACATACATGACCGTGACATTGTGTTGTGAGTACAGATAAAACACTCTTACATTTGAGGGAGTTTAGATGAAATCATTTTTTGTTTGCTTGTTGTTTTTACCCCATAAAGTATTTCTTACCACATGCCTTATTCTACAGCAGAAACTTAAAAATATCATTTGTTCTGAGACAAATCAAATAAGTAAATAAGGAACAAAGACAAATTTTTGAAGATGGCCTGTTTTCTGACTTTGTTGTTGTTGTTGTTGTTGTTATTGTTCAAGATTGGAGAAACAATATTCCCTTTCAATAAAGGAACTACATTGATTTATCAGCCTGTTCTGATTTCTCATGTAGTAATTGTAATCATTAGAAAAAGAAAAAAGTTATAACAGTATCTGACACATATAATTATATAATTATGTATAAGTATAATAACTTTTTGCCTGGTGCATAAATATAATTTTCTGGAATTCCCAAACTCAGACATGGGGAAGGAGTAAAATGATGAAAACAAGACTCTTACACAATATAGCCACAAATGAATTAAGTATAGCTATTTCTTCCTCCGCATCTCTTTTGCATTTGATATTAGAACAGTTTATATGATGTTTTTATTATCACCTTCTTAAAACATCAGACCAGGCTGTAAGTGAATTTGAAATGAGAGCTCCACTGACATTCACTTAAGCCCTCACATAACCAGCCTGTGACACAGATAGCTCCAATCATGTTGTAGGACTCTTTTTTACTTAGCTAAAACCACAAAATATTCTCAGTTAAAACTGCTTTATTTTGATTAGACTTTCAAAATGTTCTTTGCTGCTTTAAAAGAAATTATTCCTGTCTTAGAAGTTAATGTTCAAGTCCTGGTGCTCAATAACTGTAAAATATTCTTTATAAATGTATACAGAACAAACGTCAAAATAATAGTTTTCCATTTCTTACAGTGAGTTCCAACAAATTTATAAGTAATGAAAAAAATCACATAAAGAATTTCTCTCTTCACATTATAATTCAGTTAAAATTAAATATATACAACGTAGTGGATGTTCTGCAGTTTCTTTTATTACATCCTTATTGAAGTATGCATGACAATTAAAATTACAAATATTTAAGGCATACGACTTGACTCGTGATTTGATGCATGCATATATAATCACATGTTAACTACAATCAATATGATTAAATTACTAATGATTTCACATCATTATTAAATCTTTTTGTAAAATGAGAATACTTGAATTCTAACCTCGTAGTAAAGTTCAAGTATACTATATAATATTGATAATTAAAATCATGTTGTTATGTAATAGATTTCTTGAATGTATTTATTTTTAATAAGTGAAAATTTGTAACGTTTATTCAACATCCTCCTCCCTACACATCCTGGTTTTCACCATTTTGCTTTTCTACAATCTGAATATTTTTCATTTTATATGTCAGTAATATCATGAAGTTTGTTCTTTCTGGTACTGGTTTATTTCATTTAGCACAATGACCTCTAGATTTATACAATTTGTCATCAACAACAAATTAATTTTGTGCACAATATTTAGATTGTTTTAGTATCTGGATTATTATGAATAATAATGAACATGTAAATAAAATATAATTCTCTAAGTATTAATTTCATTTCCTATGGATACATATTAAGTGGAAAGATTGTTGGATCATAATGTACATTTCATTTTAATTTGGAGTAAATCCTGTAATATATATTATGATAACAGCAAAAAAATTATGTTTAAACAAAAATTTATGTGTTTCACTCTTCTCCTCACCCTTCTGACCATCTCTCATTTTTTTATTAACAATTCTAAAATGTATGAAATACTACAATGTACGAAATGTTATTTATGATTCTGGTCTGCATTTTCAAAGTGATTAAAGAAGTTAGATAGATTTTGTTAAAGCAAGGTGGTGCACACCTAACGTCCTAGCTTCAGGGAAGATGAAGGCCAAGGGATGGCTGGAGTTGAAAATTTTGAGGACAAAAAACCACTGTCTTAAACTAACAAAAGAAAAGAAGGTAACTATTATTGTATGTGATATTTATAAAGATGTGGTGATAAATAATAAGTTATCAGCATTTGTTGTCTGTTGTGTACATGTTTATGTGTTCTGCACATTGCAAAAGTCCACAGAAAAGGAACACTTCACGTATGGCATAAAAGGCAATACTTAATACATGACAGTCGAATATGAACAAGACAGTGGCACTGTTATGGAATATTTATAAAGCACCACACATCTTTTTAAACATTTTTTCTTATGAAATCACCTGCTTAGATATGTATTATAGTTTAATATTTTAATGGTTTTCTGCAATATGTTAGTAGTGTCTGTATACTGGAGCTTTGAATAGAATTTATTTTATTCATTTTATGTTTCACTATTTCATAATTTTAAAATTAGCCAGTTACTGTAAAGCTAAAAAATCAATAATAAATTACCTTTAATTTTTGAATACTAGCAATGCATTGTATTACCTATTTCACTTGTGAGTAAATAATGAGCTTAGAAAACTTTGGGAGCTATTAATGCAATTTATTTGAAAATCATGGGTGGAAAGTGGAGGTAATTGTATGATCATGGAAGTTTAATCAAAATATATTTTATATCCATAGATTCTATACTCTTTCAAGAATTATAATCTTCCAGTTCTTATATCAAAGCCAAAACAAACAACAAAAATTGAATTCTGTATAAAATTTCTAGTTAAGTGTTTTTATGGAATGGTTGTGTGTTAATTAAATGTTCAAATGAATTGGGCTTGTCTAATATGCTTATATCTCAAGATTTTAACCTTTGATTTTCTGTGATTTGAATACTCTTTATGATGTTTCTAACCATGGGTATACATTTTAATATCTTCTTTTTTTCATGAGTGTACTTTCTACCTATTTATCAATTGAAAAATATCAGAATTGTTCCTTTACCTCAGACTCACTTTTTTCTTTCTAAGATACCATCTGCCTAATAGGTTTTACTTTTTGGGATTATCATTGTAGATTCTTCTGAAGATCCCCAGATGCTATGGTCCATGTTTTCACATCATTAGTGAAAATCCTTGTCATTTGAAGCAGATTTTAGTAATGAGTTTTTCTGCATACCCCTATATGATTTACATTTAGAACAGTATTATTATTTTCTATCCCTCTGGCATTAACATATATTGAACATGCAGAATTTTTTTCCCCTACCAAAATCATACTTGTAGCTCTCTATAGGATTAAAAAGAGATTAGTATATATTAGCATAAACCCTGAGAAAATAAGATGTTGAGACATGAGTAGATATTAATCAAATAAAACATCATTAATCTCATCACTGTATCAGTAAGTTTTAAAATGAATACATTATGCATTCAAAAAACAATATTTTAATGATATAACTACTGAATTAGATTAATGACACTATGGTTCTGAACAGAGATGAAAGGAAATTGCATTTTAGCACTTAAGTCAAATTTAATGGTAATTGACACTGGCATATTCTTACAACAAGTGAAGGATGCTCTGAGCTGAAGCAAAGAATTCTGCATCCATTAATAATCCTTCATTGCATTTAGACCTGAGATTCAGAATTCTGCCCTTACTAGCAAAGCTTTCTCAATACCCAGTTCTCTTTATCTGAAATTCTAATATTTGTGGATTTTCTTAATATAAACATTGAGACTTCAATTTCCTGAGAAAGAAACATTGGGTTTGATAGAGAAATGATTAAATTTGGAGGAAAACTTCATGTGTGATACATTAATAGGTTTTTCTGATCAAACCCAATAAAAATGCTGTATATCTTTTGATAAAAAATTCAGCCATTCTGTGTTGTATAAATTTACACTATGATATACAGTACAATGCCAAAAAGTACAATATACAGGAAAGGATACATTTAAAAATCAATGATTAAACATTTACTTTCAAAATTATGTTTCTTGATGGTCCTAGCAATCAGATTTTTCAAATTATCTTTGTTTTTTGAAAAAATGAGGGGACAGGATTTTAATTAAGGAAATACATGTATATGAAGGTTTTGTTCCATGGCAAATGTTTCTTATGTCCTTACTAAATGACACAGAAATTTTAAATAACACTGCATGAGATATTCTTTATGTACATGCTTTTATTTGTGTTTGACCCAATTTTGACACTAAGTAAAGGAACCTTGCTTAACAGAGATCAGTGAAAAACATTAGCTCAGTGGTGTATGAATTCTGTTCTTTGGCAAATGCCAAGATGAAATTAGGAGATCAAAAATAATATTGGCAGAAGTACCTTTGAATGATAATTAGGGCATTCTGGTATGATTGTATACCTTAAATTCACAGGCTGACCTTTAATTGATAATAGTAATAAGAGATGAGACTTCAGGAGGTGATTTGATAAAAGCGGTAAGGGGAGCAGTTTGCAACTTTGTCATGTTGCAAACTATCATCATCATATGAAGACATAACAGTAATTTATGTAGCAACAATGCATCAGTTTGGAAGAAAGAAACAGTACCCCCACCCAGATGTTGGAAGTGCTAGTATTTAATATCACACTCCCCAGCCTCCAGAACTGTGGAAAATAAATGTGCATTATTTAAAAATTACTCAGTTTATGGATATATAACACATCAATGGACTAAGAAAGATGTGCATAGGTGGGGAAAAGCAGATTTGCAGGCCCTGTGCATATCTGAACCTCGTGGTGGGAGAGAGAACAGACCACAGAATGGACAAGAAAGGACCTTCCTCTCCAGCACCTCTCTGAGACACTCTCAACTAGGTCACAGGGAATTCCAGTGCAAAGAAAGCCTCTAAGAATTGCCCCATATCAGACAGAAATTATATGGAAGAGTGTGTTGACTTTACTCTCTCCTCGACTAGGAGCAATCTGGAAAAAATTTGTTCTCAGAATAAATGCTTCAGTGAAATATTTTCTCTTTATTAAATTCACAGGAGGTCATTCTTTGAAGACTTGCCCTGGCCATTTTTTCAATTAAGTAGTAGATGCATTAATACTTGCTAAGTCTGAATGACTGCATATTTTTAATTAATGAAGGAAGGAAGCATTTTCGTTAAAGCATTTACTGAGCAGGAAAAGTGGCAATCATTTTTATGTATTATATAAATTATGTCATTAAGTCTTCATTGATTTTTTTGTGGTGACTCAGTTCAACAAATGAGTATCTGGAAACTTTTGAGAGAACAAAATTGCCTAACTGAATTACTAAACTCTTAATGCGTATCTGTGACTTTGAGAAAGATTTGTTGAATTGTACATTTTGAGTTCAGTCCTATACCGTGTTTCACAATGATAAAATGATATCAATTCAATTTTACCATAGAAATTGGGAGTTAAAACAAATAGACCTATAATAAAATGCAAGCTTTGGAGAGTGCTGTGTAAATATGCATGGGAAATTAACCTTGATGGAATTTCTTCTAAAATTACTTTTCATGATATCTGTCAGATTCATTCTCATTACTGTCCACCAGAACATGAGTAAAACTGCTTCACTGTGAAATTTAAGCATACATATGAAGAATACATTGTTGCAAAGATGCCAGCAACATTATGTGAAGACACTTGAAGTTAACATATACACAACTGAAAATAGAATAAGGAGATTACATCTATATGAGAGGAAAAGTGTGATTTAAAAATGCAGAAAACCAAAAAAAAGAAAGAAAAGAAAAGATGAAACTGCAACATAGAAAATCAATACAATAAGAAAGAAAAAATGCAAAATAAAAGTTGGCTCACAAGGTTAAAGATTTTAAATATTTAGAACACACTGAAAAAATCAATCCACATAAACACAAAATTATCTTAGTCTTAAGACAAATAATATAAAAATTGGGGGGTTTTTTGTCAGTTTTTGATAGTGTAACTAAAAATATACTAATTCAATAAAGAGTGGTACAGCCTCTATATCAGATTTTGAAATTATTAAATTTTCTCTTAAAGTTTATTGTCCTACAAAAGAAAATTACAAGACTATGTTCTACTTGGTTTAGGAATTATGTTTAAAAATTCAAAATATGTACATATTTAAGTGGAATTTTAAATTGCATATGCCATAGAGCTGAAATAATAAATTCAGGACATTTTCTGTATAAAAACCAGACACAAAATTTAAAATATATTACAGGATGGATGGAGTAAATCTTAAATATACATATACTCTATGATAATATGAATCAGAATGAATCTCTTGTTATATCGACACAGATAACAAATACTCAAAATTTTTCAAAAAGTATTACTAAAAATAATACTATTTGGGCCATGAATGGTGGTGAACATCTGTAAACCAAGAACTG
The DNA here is from genome assembly GCA_004027455.1 of Hydrochoerus hydrochaeris. Taxonomy (NCBI): domain Eukaryota; kingdom Metazoa; phylum Chordata; class Mammalia; order Rodentia; family Hydrochaeridae; genus Hydrochoerus; species Hydrochoerus hydrochaeris. The sequence goes on along the minus strand of PVLA01004042.1, from coordinate 110,091 downwards.
GGGAGGCTGAGGCAGGAGAATTGCCATGAGTTAGAGGCCAGCTTGGGCTCCACAATGAGTCCAAGGCCCACCTGAACTACGCGGTGAGAATCCATCTCAAAGAAAAAAACATCCTAAACAAACATATCTGACTATAGAATGACTATAATCGAAAAGACTATTAAGTGGACAATCACGCACTTAGCCTTCTTGTCAAAAAGAACAAAGCAGTAAGTAGGCATTACATTACCCAACTCCAAAATATGCAGCATTATTGTAGTTTGTTTTGGGGTTTTTTGTTTGTTTGTTTTTGTGCCAGGGATCAAACGCAACCTGACATTTGCCAGGCAGGCACTTATACCACTGAGCTAAATCCCTAGCCCTCCACGATGCTGTAGTAATCAATGCAGTGTGATACACAACCATAAAACAAAAACATAGGCCCATGGAACAGAATAGAAAACCTATAAGTAGACTCTCATCAGCTGATCTTCAGCAAAGTTGTTAGAAACATGCCTTGGAGAAAACAAAGTCTTTTGCAGTAAATGAAGCTGGGCAAAATTGAGTATGCATGTACAGAATAGTGGAAGTAACCTTTTGTTTTGTTTTGTTTTGTTTTGTTTTTTTTGAAAATGACACAACTCAAGATGTATTGAAAACTTAAACTGAAAATATGAGACAATGAAACTAATGAAACAAAGCACAGAGGTAACACTAAAGAACATTGGAATGAGCAAGGACTTTTTTGACAGAATGCCACATTCACAAGATACAGAAGAAAAATAGGCAAATGGGATTACATCAAACTAAATGCTTCACAAAGCAGATAAAATAACCTTTAAGTGAAGAGAAAACTTTCATAAAGAAAGAGAACATTTGCAAACTATGCATCTGAGAAGCAATTTTTACTTAGTATATATGAGGAACTCCAAAAATTCAGTATTAAAAATCCCAAATAAAAATATTTGGTAGACATTTCTCAAAAGGAAAAAATATAAATCATTAATAGATATAAGAAAGAATAATTCAAATCACTAATAATTTGGGGAACACAAGTCAAAACTATTGTGAGCTATCACCTTGTGGTGTAAATGGTTATTATCAAAATATTAAAAACAGAAAAAGTTATCAAGGATCCGGAGAAAAGAGAACAGTCATACACTGTGGACAGATATGTAAAATGGTATGAAAATTCTTCAACATAGGGTCTAGGATATAACTCAGCAGAAGTGCTTGCCTGGCAAGTATAAGGTCATGAGTTAAATTCCTGGTACCAAAAAATCTAAACAAACAAACAAGCAAACAAACAAAATGAGGTATATATACACAGTAAATACTATTGAATTATAAAATGCATGAAATCCTACCACTTGTGACAAGGATGCAAATAGAGATCACTATGTGTATTAGCTAGATTTCTCTTCACTGACCTGACACTTACAACTTACAGGAAGAGGGATTTAATTTGCTTCATGGTTTTGAGGGATGGTTCTTGTGAGCACTTGGCCCTGAAGCAGATACTTCATGTTGGAAGTGTGTGACAGAGCAAAGCTTCTTTGTTCATGTCAGATGGAGACAAAGCAAAAGAATACTGCCAAAAACAGAGGACCAGCAACCGTATGTAGTATGCTAAATGAAGCCTCCAAGATGCTCCTAGAAGTACCCAAAGTGTGCTTTACTCATCCTTTAGGTAACTGTCACATCAATCAAGATGACACAGTTAGGTTTATCCACAACACTGTATCCTTTATCAATGTTACTCAAACACACCCTGATAAACTGTGTTTAATCTCCAAGTAATCAGCAAAGTTATAATTCTAGCTAACATGATATAACTATTCTGTTTACCACTGAAACACAAAAATAACCTCTCCAATGTCAAAACTGTTCAAGTATTTTCCAGATATCAAACTAAATCCATGTCTTTCTGAGACTCAGGACAAACTCTTAGTTGTAAATCTTTATATAAATAAAAAATACATAATCCCAAGAAACAATGGTATGGAGCAAAAAATCAATTCCAGAAGGGAAATACAGAATGACAGAAAAGAGTAGAATTAAAACAAGAGCAAATTTAGCAGGGAAAGCATTAAATCCTTGTCCACCATCCAGTGACATGCAGGAGTGAGATGTGAAGTCCAAAGATGTTGCAGCCTCATTCTGTGGACTTACTAATCGCAGCCTACGTGACCCCTGTCTTGGAATCACTCCATTTATGTCTTGCAGATTTGCTCAGTAGATATTCCCTATCCCTCCTAGGCCTTCCTGTGAAAGCTTCCTGATCCCACATCACTTGCATCTACACACTGATAAAAACCAGGATCATGTGGACAGTGTCAAGGTGTGTTATCACTGAAAGTATTAGCCACACCTTTTGTACTAAGGTTGTAGTGACTTTTAAGTGCCTGGATTGCTGACAACAGTGAAATGAGCTCAACAGAAATAATTTCCTAGGAGACCTTCTAATGGGGCCCCAGGAACTCTTTTCAAATGATAGGTTTACACATTTGAACCCATCCTTGACTGGGAGGAGTGGTATTTCTGAGAAGCCCTCAAAGCATTTTTCTCTTACCACTATTCAAAGCACTTGGCTGTTTTTAATGACTCTAATTTCTTCAGCAACCACATTTTTTTCTTCCCAACTTTACACATAGTTCCTTGTGGAGCAAAGTCTTTCAAAACTTTTGTACTGTCTTTTGCATCAGATTCTCATTACAGATTCACAATGACTAAACATAGCCAGAAATACTTACGCCATGACCTGAACATTAGAAAACCTTAAGATATTTTCCACCAGATCACTTGGTTTATGATCATTATCCTTAGTCCCTTACAATGTCTCAGGACATGTGAAAAAAAAAAACTATAAGCTTTTTGTTTTTATTTTGTAGAGTGTACTTTTATGACCTGTGGTCTATATCACAGTTGTGTCTTCATCTGAAACTCCTGAGCCTGGTTTTTCCTCTTTGCATTACCATTATCATTATGATTTTCTATGCTCTGGATAGAACCACTCATAACTCTCTACTTGGAGCACTCAAGGATTTCTTTAGCTCACATGTTCATATTTTTCAAATCTCCTTCTACAAGCTAGTTCTAACTCTGTGCAATGTGTTCAAGTACAGGAACAGCAACAGGACCACTTTGGTACCAATTTTCTGTATTAGTTACCATTCCTGTTGCTGAGACACAATACCTGATGCTCACGAGATCAAGGATGAAACATTTAATTTGTTTCAGGCAATCATTCCCTGGTAACCTGACTGCAAGGCAGAAACATTACTTTGGAACATCATGATGGAGTAAAGTTGTTAAGTTCACAGTGACTGGGAAACAGAGCAGAAAGACATTGCTAGAGAAGCAGGGGCCAGGGCCCAAGTAACACCTCTTTGATCCGTCAGACACACCAATAACTGCATTTGCTAGTTCTCAACTGGTGACCAAGCCAATCAAATTGACGCAGTTAAGCTTGACTACCTCACTATTTTCAGCAATAATAAGCCAGGTACAGAAAACGAAAAAGTTAACTATTGAATACAGTATGCAAGGTAAATTTCAAAAAGTCAGAAAAAAGACTTTGAAAGTTTCCCATAAACAGTTGATAATTTTATGAGGAAAACGATATTTTGCCTACATAATGTATACTGCATAAAAATGTAACATAGTATCCATTAGTATGTAAATTTTATGTTTTTATGTATCAGCCAAAAATAAGTTAAAAATAAAATGAAATATACATAAGGTGTTTTTTCTCCGATCATGCTTCAGTTAAAGAGCACTTCTTTTAAATAATAAGCTATATAATTTTATGCACAAATTTATGAAGGAAGAGTTTCATGTAGAGCTTAGTAAATATGTATTTGGTATGCATATGCATAGCTGCAGGTTAGTTAAAATATATACATATAGAGAAAAATAATTACAATAACACAAATTGTATTTATAATGTAATGCATAACTTCAGAAATGATTTGTGTACTGTTTTTTTTTTAGTAGGAGTAATTCCAATTTTCAATTCCAAATATACTGTATATAAAACTGATACATCAAAATATCTATTTCCTTAATGTTGAATTATGTGATTGAAATACAATAAATTATACATTAGAAACATTTAGAGCCAATTTTTTTTTTTCCCAAAAGTGACATGACCATTGCTTCTGGAAAATTCATTTTAGCTTTTGGGTTTTGGGTTCAATTTACTTACCTAAAAAATAAACAAAATGAATATATTTCTGTCATAGTGCTAATATGAAAACTAAGTTTCAGAACAAACTAAATTTTTACAGACTATTTAGCATACTTTGTGCAAAACTGTAACAGTGTATTAATTTAAAAATCAGATGCCATCAAATTAAATATAATTTGAAGATTTATAATTCTCATGACTGATTAATTGAAAAAATTCCAAGTTTAAAAACACAATTAAATTTGAAAAAAAAATGTGAGATATATTTTTCCCTAAGCCAATATTCTTTTACACATACTTCATGCAAATTCTTTCTTATAGGCTTAGATGAAGCAACATACATTATAAACACAAAAAACTTTCAAAATATTTTATATGTCATGATATAACTATTTTTTTATTTTAATACAAGAATTACAGTAAATTAGATGATTTTGGAAAAAAGAACGATTAGAATCGCCGGGGCGAGGCCTTCTGCGGTGGGGAGGGAGGCGCTCCTGGCCGAGTTTCCCGGCGCGGTCGGTCCCAGGCCAATCCCCGGGGCGCTGGCTCCCGCGGCTGCGCTAGCGAGACGCCCCGAGGGCCCCTGCTGCCTCCGGGCCCGGCAGCCGGCTGCCGCCTCCCTCGGCGGGCACGCGGGCCCGGCCTCCAGCTCTTCCAAGCCAAGGACCACTACATCCTGCAGCAGGGCGAGCGCGCGCTGTGGTGCAGCCGCCGCAACGGCGGCCTCCGGCTCCGACCCGCTACTGATCTACTTCTTGCCCGGAATCCTGTTCGTTTGGGGTTGGTAGAACGTGTTATTGAAAAATTCAACTTCATTCATATCTTCCATGGTGGCTTATTCTAATGTGGCAGAAAGCTTTGGTGGGCAAACTCCCAGGAGACCATGAAGTCTGTAAAGTTACCAAAATTGCTGTGCTATCACTTTCTGAAATGGAACCTCAAGATCTTGAGCTAGAGCTCTGTAAGAAGCATCATTTTGGGATTAACAAACCAGAGAAGATAATACCATCTCCTGATGATTCCAAGTTTCTACTGAAGACCTTTACGAATATTAAGACCAATGTGTCTGCTCCAAATTAAAAAAAAAAAAAAAGTAAGGAAAACAAAGAAAAGGAGAAATTGGAGGGAAGATTACTTGAGGAATTGCTAAAGATGTTTATGGACTCAGAATCCTTTTACTATAGCTTGACCTATGACCTGATCAATTCAGTGCAAAGACAGAGCATTGGGGAGAGGGATGGCCGTCCCCTCTGGCAGAAGGTTGATGATCGTTTTTATTTCTTTTGGAATAAATATATGATACAAGATCTTACTGAGATTGGTACACCAGATGTGGATCTTTGGATTATTCCCCTTATCCAAGGTTTTGTGCAGATTGAAGAGCTTGTGCTAAATTATAATGAATCATCTGATGACGAGAAAAGCAGCCCAGAGACTCCCCCTCAGGAGTCCACCTGTGTAGATGACATTCACCCACGATTTCTAGTGGCTCTTATTTCACACCGGAGTAGACACAGAGCAGGAATGCGCTATAAACGAAGAGGAGTGGATAAAAATGGAAATGTTGCAAATTATGTAGAGACTGAGCAGCTAATTCATGTTCATAATCATACATTGTCCTTTATTCAAACACGAGGCTCTGTGCCTGTCTTTTGGAGCCAAGTTGGGTATCGATATAACCCAAGACCACGACTGGACAAAAGTGAAAAGGAAACTGTTGCCTATTTCTGTGCCTATTTTGAAGAACAGCTGACAATTTACAAAAAACAGGTTATTATTAACTTGGTAAACCAGACAGGAAGAGAGAAAATTATTGGTGATGCTTATCTGAAACAAGTCCTGCTTTTTAACAACTCTCACCTCACTTATGTTTTCTTTGACTTCCATGAACACTGCTGAGGAAGAAAATTTGAGAATGTTCAAACCCTAACTGATGTTATCTGTGACATTATTCTTGACATGAAGTGGTGTTGGGTTGATCAAGCTGGAGTGATATGTAAACAAGAAGGAATTTTTCGAGTTAATTGCATGGACTGCATGGATCACACAAATGTAGCCCAAGCTGCCATCACACGAGTGGTCATGGAACAGCAGTTGAAAAAATTAGGCGTGATGCCCCCAGAGCAGCCAATGCCTGTGAAATGTAATCGGATCTATCAGATAATGTGGGCAAACAAAGGTGACTCCATTAGTAGACAGTATGCTGGTACAGCCTCTCTGAAGGGTGACTTTACAAGGACAGGAGAAAGGAAGTTAGCAGAAGTTATCAAAGATGGCGTGAACTCAGCAAATAGGTATTACCTCAGTTTAAGGATGCTTATAGGCAAGCCGTTATAGACTTGATGCAAGGCATTCCAGTGACAGATCTTTATTCCATATTTACCAAAGAGAAAGAGCATGAAGCTTTGCATAAGGAAAGCCAGAGAAGCCACCAAGAACTGATTAGTCAGCTTTTGCAAAGCTACATGAAGTTACTACTGCTTGATGACGTAAAGTTCCATGGGGGTTGGGCTCTTATTGATTGTGATCCCAGCCTCATTGATGCTTCTCATAGAGATGTGGATGGGCTGTCACTGCTTTCTAACTCTGCCTACTACGTGGCCTATTATGATGATGAAGTGGATAAAGTAAATCAATATCAATGACTAAGTCTAGAAAATCTGGAAAAAATAGAAATAGGTCCTGAACCCACTCTTTTTGGTAAGCCAAAGTTTTCCTGCATGTGATTGCACTACAGATATAAAGAAGCAAGTGGTTTTTTCCACACACTGAGATCTGTACCACATAATCCAGAAGATGGAAATGACACTCTACAGTGCATTGCAGAGATGTTGCAGATCACTAAGCAAGCGATGGGCCTGGATGTGCCCATAATCGAGAGAAAACTGGAAAAGAAGAGCAGTAAATCTCATGAAGAAATCATTGGCATCAGATCTCAGAACCAAGGCTATTTGGCCCAGGGGAAGAATTTTTTAATGAGCAAATTTTCTTCTCTAAATCAAAAAGTGAAACAGACCAAATCAAAATGTAAATATTGGCAACCTAAGAAAGTTAGGAAACTTTACAAAACCTGAAATGAAAGTTAATTTTCTCAAGCCAAAGTTAAAAGTCAACGTTTGGAAATCAGACAGTAGTCTTGAGACTACAGAAAACTCAGGAGTGATGGATAGTAAGGTTCAGGGAGAGTCTAACGAGAACATGTCTTCAGATGACTCATAGCACTCTGATGAATTCCTTACAATTCCAGGTCGGATGAAGACAATCAGCTAGTTAATTCATTAGAGAGTGTAGGGCCAATAGATTATGTTCTTCCCAGTTGTGGTATTATTGCTTCAGCACCTCGATTAGGCAGTGGATCTCAGTCTATCAGCAGCACTGATAGCAGCATTCATGCTCCTTCAGAGGTTACTGCTGCTTGTGGAAGTGGGCTTGGAAGAGGCCAGGAGTCTCATGGGAACAAGAGTCCTGCTGACAACATACACACAGGCTTTACTAAGCCTATGGATGTTGATTGCCACAGATTTGTCCGAGATGCACAGAACAAAATGACTGAACTGTCCGAGACCGGTTCTGTGTCTCAGCAAGCTAGTGAGGAAGGAAATCAAATGACCAATCAAGTTTCTAATGAGGAAACTCAATCATAATCACTGGAATAGACACCTTCTCGGCCATGTCATTTAGATGTGTCTTCTGGGACAGGACCCCAGTTTTTGTCAGTTGAACCAGTTCACTCAATTTTACCTCACAAGACCCCCAGTTTTGGTCTCAGCATGGATCTTGAGACAGGGTTTCGTGTAACTCCTTCCCCTTCTGACAGTAGTAGCAGCAGAGCAGTCTCTCCCTTTGCAAAAATTCGCAGCTCCATGGTCCAGGTCGCTAGTATTACCCAAGCTGGGTTAACCTAAGGGATAAACCTGGCAGTAGCAAAAGTTCCGAAGAGTCCTACAGAACCCGAAGTTGTTAATGAAGTCCAACAAAATGAACTTAAAAATATGTTTACGCAGTGCCAGACACGAATAATCCAGATTTAGATTTCAGTCACAGAGTCTTGTAGATTTTATTTGAAAACTAAAGTTTCAACATATCAGGCTATTTTAACTTTTACTGTTTGAATCTAGTGATCACCAGTTCTGGTTTTCAAAGGAGTCTGAACTTGAACACATTTCCAGATTTGAGAGCCAAGACTCTTTTCTAGGAAGTGTCATCCTAGATTGTGTAGACCTGAGTAGCATATACACTACAGAACTATAGAACAGTCTGTTCATTTGAAAGTAATTCAGGACCAGGTCATTTTGGTACAGAACCTGAAGTAGTTGTTCTTTTTTTTTTGGGGGGGTGATGGAATTAAGTATAGGAAGAAGACACAAGGGGCCCTAACATTTTTGTCAGTTCATTCCTATGTATTCTACAAAGTAAACCCTTTAGTGTTTAGTGGATTTAGTATGGAGAAGCATATGAATATGAAAAAAAAAATTATTTTGTTGGCTTAACCATTTCCCGTGAAGAATTGAGGATTATTGATTCTACAGTTAAATTATTTGATCCAAACTCTCCCCATGTTCTACTTGAACAGATTATTCTGCTGCCTATGGTCTTCAAAATCGAGGTGCACTGACTTGCCCGCCATAAAGTAAAGCCAGTACATCAAATGTATCTTGCAGTGCATAATTCATCTTGCTCTCTTTTTAAAGAAGGTATTGGCTACTAGAATTTCTGGAAGTCTTCAAGTTTTAATTTTTCCAAGAGGATATTCCTCAACATCTTGTGCACACTGTCCCAACTACTGAAAATTTAGTTTGAAACACTGCTGTGTAAAAACAGGTCTTATGATGATGACCCTAAGCAGAGAGCCGAGGCCTCCTGTGTGACCCACACAGGAAGAAAGCTGCACAACACGGTCCAGCGAGTGCTGCTTTCTCTGGTATTTTTAGAGCCTTACTCTGTTGAAGTGATTCTCAGCTGAACATTATGTCTGTTAACTTTGATAAGCATTCCATTTTGGTTATTTATTAGTGGTGTTTTTTTGAAGTGCCAAATCTTGTGACTATTAAAGTACCAGTCATTTAAAGTGGGGAAAAAAAAAAAAAAAGAATTGCTGAGGCTTCTAAGAGATCTTGTACTGTACTTTATCCTCATTTTCATATATAAATTTTACATATAAAGAATTGGTTTGCCCTTTGTTCTCAATCCTAAACTTCTTTTGTAGCTTTTGAGTATCACTGTTTTTTATGTAAACTTGAAAATGAAAATTTAAACATTAGATTTTCAACTTTAATAAGAGCACTAAAATGATACAGACTGGATGCAGATAATATGAAGATTTTATGTTATATCTTACAATTACTGTAGATCTTTAGTGAATTACAAAAGTTTACTTTTTGATACTTTTTTCAGTGGCTGTACATAGAAGAAAATTCCATAGAATATAAAATAATTTATTGAACTCTGTGATTTTCAGAGACATTCTTTCTTATAATCTTTACAATGCTTTTTACCTTCTTGAAAAGAAAACAGAAACAAAGGAAAAGAAAGACAGAGAATATGCCATTAATGTGAACAAAGTCCTGTTTGAAAACATTTTGATGGTAACTTAATGTCCTGAAATGTGTTTTCAAATTATTTTATAAAGCTAGTAAACTAAATTTTTTGGATACAGTAGATGCAACATGAAAGAATGTAATCTAAGAAGAAAAAACACTTTCATTTTTTCCAAATAATACTTCATACAAGACAGAATTAAATATTTACAATATATGAGCCCTGAGTATATTTTCATAAGCTTTTGTGCAAAAAAAATCTGAGTCTAAAGTAAATAAATTTCAGTGTAACAAAACTAATAAAAGAAAAAACTTTTGAGTTGTAGGAAAAATCCCTTTGGGATAACACAGGACTGAACTACTGAGCATCAGACAACTTGTAAACCAGAGAAAGTAGGTAACAAATTATTTCTGTCCCAAAAACCTTAAATACATTAAATACATAAATATTTAAAATATATTTATTTTCTTTTGCCATTATTAAATCTGATTAGTTTTCTTAAGGAAAACTTTATGAGCTTCAGCTTAATTTAATTGACTTATTCTAATATAAAAATGCAACAATGTTGATAATTTCATTCCCTGAATAAACTTGAATTTGAAAAGTGAATTTTGTTACCAACTTAGTAATTTTTAATTCAATGAAAAAGTCTTAAGATACTTTAATGTTAATAATATTTGTGTACACAATAATATTTACTTAAATTTAGAAAAATATATAAATCTAACTCCCATTTAATTTCATGTAAAGCATATTAATTATCAACAAATATCTTAGTGTATAAATTATGCTCTTTAAATTTATTCTTCATTGAATATTGTATATTTATTTAGAATTTAACTATTTTGTATGGAGAAAGAAGCATATACATTTTCCTTCATATGGTCGATTTATTTTCTAATTTGTTTTTTATGTATCAACACATTTTAGACACTAAATTATCATTAAAGGATGAACTGTCAAACATAATGGCAGTATTTATAGATTTTTACCCAATGTGACCTTTATTAATAATGACCAGAGAACACAAGGAAAGAGCAATATTATCAATGTAGCATCTATGTTTTAAGGTTTTCTAATATAGAAATAGATGTAAACAGTAGCTCACATTCATTAAGTTGAACAGTATTAAAGAAATGAATTATTCTGATGTTATTTGAAATGGTAAGGAAATCTTTATTTGTGATTTTTGCCATAATAAGACAGTTTGAACTCAAGCGTTACTAAAACAAGAATAAGCCAGAATTATATCCAAGCAACAGGGAGTGGGACTCAGCATGTGAAAAAGTAATATAAAGAGACTTCAAGGATAGGTCAATCATCTAAACACATTTAAGGGTATTCATGCTGACGGCAAGCCAGAAAGATTAGCTATCAAGAGTGGAATGATTCTCCTTGCGATGATTTGCACTTTAACCTTGATCGCCATTTTGAATGAATTAATAAACTCCTGCAGAGGTGATTAGCTGATTAGGGCTCTAATCTTATAAGAAAGTGAATCCATTGATTAGTTCATTGCTGAATAGTCTATTTGGAGGTTCCGCTTGTTCAAAGGAAAGGAGTCACAGAAGCTTGAACTATATTTGGCCTTCCTCTCAAGCTCTTCTATTCTCTCTTTCCTGCACATTAATTGTGAACTGAAACTTCTGAAAGTGTGAGTCAAAAATAACCCCCCTGCTCTAAATTGCTTGTGTGAATTAATACAACTGTCTTAGTGTGATTGTTTTTATAACTGAACTATGCAGGCTGAAGGCAGGACCAAGTGATGGGTTTTATTCAAATAAAGTACTCAGAGAAAGTCTAACTGAAGTTTGGTGGCAAGAATATTTTTCAATAGTTTTAAGGTAAAAGAAACCAGGCAATAAGTATAATTACTAGAAAATAATTTCTCACATATTGCTGTCTAATGACATTCTGATTATAGCAGGTTATCAAATATCACATTATAGCAAAAATTAAATTATTGTAACTTTTTTCAGGAATATATTAATTCACAGCTGATTCAAAAGATTAACAATCTTAGCCATGATATAGTTCTTTAGAAATGTTTGTTCCTGTAACATTTTCTTTATAGATCTCTTATTAATAAAAACATAAAAGCATCACATTCAGAAACAAATTTTACTATCACTTCACAAAGAAAAATAAAGAGTGCTCTGTAAAAACACAGAGCTATAATTGGGCAACTTTTTAAATCCTGGATAGTATTATTAAGTACTTATAACATGATATAAAATAGTTAGCAACAACCATATCCAAATTTCAAAGAAATCACAAATAAACTTTGTGAAATTAATTGTTCCAGACTCTGTTGTAGTTGTGGTAACAATGTTTCTTATGTAAAAAAGGCCTGGAAAAAAGTGATGATAAAACTCAAACTGTGAATTGAATTTTTTCAAGGTGAGCTAAATCACTAGTAGGTAATCAAAATGATATAAGAAAAATCCCAATGTCATACGATGCATCATGAGATAGATTTACATAGATTCATAAAGAAAAATCCAAAAGAGAAGACAAATATGTTTGCAAAGAAGTTATTTAAATGAAAGTTTCTGTTGATTTTTGTAATATTAAGTGTAACATTTGTATTTAGAGAGGTATAAAAACACAACTGCATATCCATAAACAGTTTCAATGCAGCATCCCACTGCATTAAAAAGGTGATACACAACTCTATCTTTTAACCTAATTTTGTCTTTTGTTGATGAGTATATTACATACTTATATATTTGCATTTAAAGAAGTGATAGTCAAAATAAATATTTTTAATGTGTGATTTTTAAAAAAGTTATTTTCAGATATGTACCATGCAGACTGAGAATATATTTTAATAATATCATTTTCAGTAACTCAAAGAAGCTTAAAAGTAACAAGTTACTTTCTGATATTAAAATGTCTTCATCATTTATAAGTAAAACTTGAGAAATTCCAATATAGCATAGAGACACATACTTACACACATATATGTGCACACTTATATGAACACTTTTACATAAAATGTATTTTCAGTTTATATTGTGATTTCAGTTTATGTTGACATGGAAGAACAAGTCATATTGAATTTAGCAGGATAGTCTCAACTTCTCTGTTGGCCATATTACTAGCTGTTACTGTTTTGTAAATTTCTAACAAGTTTTATTAGTTTTACATACATCAGCAAAGTTACACCACAATTGTCTTCAGGAGTAGCCAGTTCTAATGGTTAGTATCTACTATGACTCTAGAATGCCAATGCTGCGTATAGGACTAAGGACAAATAACACTAAGAATGGTAAAATTAGCTTGCATATAATATTTGCCCATTTACATCATAATATAATAGAAAACACAGATTTGATAGATAATCTCAGAAAATCATCTGGGTGATTATGGGAAGACACCAGGCAAAAATGCTTTTTCATAGCATTATATTTTATATACATTGTTGATTCAAGGGATGAAAAATATCAATTCCTTATTTCTAAAAATGTATTGGTGGGAGTATAGCTCAGCAGCACAAGTGCCTGCCTAGCAAGTGCAAGGTTCTGAGTTTGTTGATTGCATATATATATATATATATATATATATATATATATATAAAAGAAAAAATTCTTCTTGGTAGAATATGAGCTTCTCTTTGACATTGCTTCAGTATGTAATATCTTCAATCAATGCCCATTCCATTAATAAAAATCTTAAAGTTTAGATATACATGCAATATTTTCTTTAGGGAATCAACCACAAAGCAACTATTGAAGATAATTCAGTTCTAAAGCTAAATACATGACCCATTTGTTGAATAAAGTTGACACAACATATATTTCCTTTTCTAATGAACTGTTTAATTTAATTCATCAGGAAAGAATTTGGCTCTGCCAAGAAAAGCTCTTCTATTTATCCTTATCACATACTATGGAGAGAGGTTTATATTCTGAATGGTTCAGCTTGATTTCTCCTGCATGCAGGCAATTTTAAAAGAATGGCAGAGATATAGATGGCAGAGAGAAGAATGCAACCCTGAGCTCCTACAGAGAATGTGTTAATTGAGAGAACTTCTAATAAGTACAACACACTGTTGGAAAATGACTCCTTTAATACCATGTAAAATGAAAACCTTGAAATAAATGTATTTCCAAAATTTCAATAGAAATACCTAATTGAACAAAGATATTCTAATAGTTTAATAGTTGCTCTACAAAAAGATTGAAAGCATTACAGGACTTCAAAACAAGATAATGGGAAATCAACAATGGTTACCATAATACATCCCATTATCTTCAAAGTAGCTACCCGCCCATTCCATCAGAAACAGTAAAATCTAACAAAACAAGACATAATTTAAAAAACTAACAAAATTATGAAAATGATACAAGAATGTAAAACAAGATAATAGGAAATTAACAGTGGCTACCACTTTCCCTTTTTAGGCATTTGCTCCCCTATCACTTTCATAATATCATTTGTGCTTTTTGAATATCACTAACTCCTTCAGTCTTTAATGCAAGGGCGATAACTCAGGGCTCACCCATATGAGTCCAAACCATTTCACCCGTGAGCGTGATCTCTAGTTGCATGGATTTAACTACAAGAGCCTGGAGATTATCCTTCTTAATGGCTGAAAAGCTTTCCTTTGTGTGAAAATACTATATCTTTCTTATCCGTTTTGAAACTGATGATCAAGTTACCCTTGCTTATTTCTGGTCTTTTATCATGTAGAAAAAATATTTTCTCTCATTTGATTTTAGTCTATGATTTCCTTTTGAGTTAAATATGTTTCTTTTATAGAGCACATCCATGGATGTTATTTCTTGATTCACTCTCCCTATGTTTCTTTTTATTGGTGAATTAAGGCCATCTGCATTAGTGGTTGCAACTACCATGCATCGGTTTGCCTCTGCCATGCTAACCCTCCTGCTGTCGGCCCTTCAATTTTCCCCTTCATCTAATTGCCTGTCCTGTTTGACGATCCTCCTTTGCTGCTATTCCTGGAACCATTTTCATCTTTGCCTCCCTCTAGAATATCCTTTAGTACTCTCTGTAGGGTTGGTTTGGTGGTCATGAATTCCTTCAGGTTTTTTTTGTCATGGAAGTATCTTATTTTTCTATCAGTTTTGAAAGATAGTTTTGCAGGATACATCAATCTTGCTTGAAAGTTGTATTCTTTCAGGATTTGAAACATTTCACTCCAAACTCTTCTTGACTTGATGGTATGAGTTGAGAAGTCTACTGTGATTATAATGAGTTTCCTTTATAGGTGATCTTGATTATTATATGTTTAGGTATAGATTTATTTCAGTTATAGCTAGTTGGAGTTCTGTATGACTTGCTTATCTGTATGCCAGACCCTTTTCTCATGTTTAGGATATTTTCTGCTATAAGCTCTGTAAATACTCTTTTTATGCCACTTATGCGAACTCCTGCTTTTTTGCTGATACCTTTCACACTTAAATTATTTTTCTTTCCATCATCTTGACACTGTTGAAATGCTATTTCCTGGTTTCTCATTATTTTTAAGATATCTTTCCTTTCACAATCAGTAGGTCTGATCCTGTCTTCAAGGTCTGAAAGTCTATCTTTAGTCTCTTTCAAGTGCTTTTGCCAGCTTCTGATCAACTTTTTAATTTCCTGGATATCTCTTTGGATCTGTTTATTCATTGTAATTGCTTTCTATATTGTTCTTTAAAAGTTTCCACCATTTTCCTATGCTTCTCTCTCTTTTTTTAAAAAATCTATGTCTTCTTTAGATTTGCTCGACAATTCTTTCATCATGTTTATGATTTCTTTTACCTCAGGTATTATTTCTGATCTGATTACTTTCAGAGTATCATGAAATTGTTTTCTTCAGTTGCTATTCATTCAGAGATTTCAGGTGGGTGATATCCATTTTCTTCCACATCTCTATGTCTCAGACTTGTTTTGAGTGGGCCGGAGGTCTGAGATTGCCTCTTGCTCCTTCATTTTGATGCTTTCTTGGGTTTCTACCAATAAGCCAGTTGTGGAGTCTCAGATACTTCTCGCTTTGGCTCCCCCTCCATGGTGTCAGGGAATAGGTCAGACACCTGGGTTCTCTAAACCCACATTACCAGGAGTGTAGCAGGGCTTGGGCTGGCTTATTTAGAACTGTGTAGCTACACTGATGCTTTCTCAGTGGTCATGGGTGAATGGTGGCAGGGCTGATTATTCTGTCAGCCTATGTGGCTATAGCAGGACTCCCCCAATGACAGCAGCAACAAAAGTGCATGTCTGTCTAATTCTCCTGGTGGACACCGTTGCCTGAAGGAAGCAAGGGTCTGCAATGATGGTCTGTGGGGCACAGGGTATATCTGACTGTTTCTCCCTGCCCACACTGATTATCTAAGGGAGGAAAGCTTTCAGTCGGTGTCATGTGGATAAGTGGATCTGGCTGTGTCTCCCTGCCTGCACTGGCTACCCATAGGAAGCCAAAAACATTTTATATCACTTGAAAAAAAATTTTTTTGTCAGGTTCTGGTATAGAAAATGAAAATATTTATCATGAACCATTCCATACATGAAATATTTGGGGGAATATATGTAAGGTTAGGTAAATCAATTTTTTTTCATCCATTTCATTCTAAAGAGGTCTACCTGAAGAATATAGAGGAACATGTTCAGACTTAGCCCATATCTGAATTCTTGGTAATCAACAAATTCTACTTCCTCCATATACATTTGTGGGCCCCTGAAGCGAATGAAGTAGGGGAGCCACTCACTGATTCCAGTGTAATCTCACCAGGGATTCTTTCAATAAGCATCACTGTTATTGAACAATAATGTTTCCCTTTAGAAAAGGGTCAGAGACTAAGGAATATATCATGGTTAGCCAGAATCTAACTTGAAGTTGGATCAGTCGGGATCTGCCCTATTACCCTGTTTTGTTCTTCTGTTCTGGGGTAGCTATTTATCATTTTCTTTTATATTCTGTAAAGCACCTGCCTAAGTGTTGGATTTATTTCACTGAAGACATAGGCAGATCCACTTCTAGTAACTGGCAGCACAGTTGACAATCCACACCATAGTTCCCTACATCCTTCCAGGAATCATGAATTTCAAATCTTTTGATCTATTAACCTTTCTTTTACAAAACTATATTTTTCAACAAGTAAGAGATGTAAGATTCTCAAGTGCTTGGGAATATTTCTTAGGGGACTATGTACTGTAAACAGAGAGAAAGCTCAGTGGGTTTGTGAGGATTAACAAAATGGCAATATTTTTCAAAGTAACAGTGCCTTCAGATTTGAATTTCTTGATGACTCTTCAGAATGTCTGAATTTGAAGTGAAGAAATCAGGTTGAAATTAAGGCATCAGTAGCATATTCAATGTAAAACAAAAAAAAATTTAATATAATGTCACAGTGTGTGCACTAAAACATGGAAAATTATGATTTAAAACTGAGAATCCATTGAGTACAAAAAGTAAAATTGATTGTTACTACTAACTAGATTCTGCCTTGACAACTTGTAAGCCCATGTACAAATGACTACTATAAAATAGAAGTAAAATAGAATTTGGAGTTCTTATGACATATAAAATATAAATATCCAGTCAATAGAATATTCTTTGTTTTATAAAATATATCTGGAGTGGAGTTATGACTTGCATGTCATCAGAAAGTCTATCTTTATGAAGATGGATTGCTCGAATAAAGAATGCTCAAAAATTTCTAAGAAAAGAAGTAGTGTAGACAGAGTGCAAATTGTTGGAAACAAATAGATTTGAATTGGAATTTTACTTCGTCTTTCATAAAGTAAGTTCTTGGTTCTTCTCTCCTAGAGGTACTATAAATATCATATACATGCAAACACTTAAGAACTAGTACCAGTTGTCATCTCATTACAAAAGAATTTGCTCATTTAGAACCACCTCTGTGCCTGTCCATTAAATCCAAATATGTTCTGAGAAAAATACCAGCATTTGAGGGCCAAAGGAAAAAATGAGGTGATAGAGAACCAGAATTAAAAATGATGATCAAATCTACAGAAAAAATACTTCTAAGAACAAATCAGTAATATTTAGAGTCAAATATTAAAGAAAGGGCAGAAAAGAGAAAGGCATCTCAGAACTTGCATAAGATCTTATTTAATGTTAATAAAGAATATATGAAACTATGTTATATATTCTTCATAACAATTTTCTTCATTTATTAGTTGTCTGTATAATGTTATATGTTTTATTTGTACAATTAAAACATAATTCTGAGAAAAGATCTTATATAAATATCCTAGTGCTACCAAACATCCTGTACTACATAGTGTCTTAAATGATAGAAACACATTTCAGATATGGGTTCTAAATATCCGAAATCAATATGTCAGTTTATTTGGTTCTTTCTCAGTACTATGAGGAAAAATTCCCATGTATTCCTGGTTAGTTTTTTCCAATCATCCACTTTCCTGACTTTTAGATATGTTAGAATTTCTGTGAGCTATCTCATATGTATACTTGGGGTCCACATTCTGATCCTTTTTTCCCTGTATACCAGCCATATGAAATGGATCCCACACTAATAATTTCATCTTAACATACTACACGTGGAACACTCTATTTTAAAATTAGAGCACATTCTTATGTGCTAGTATTAGAACTGCAACATAACAATATTCAAAGAATAATTTAATACATGATAGGCTCCTAGAGTTAAAGAGTGTGTTTTATAACAGCCCTCTTTCCTAGATATGAGTTATTGTAGTAAAGAATTTTAAAGGAAAAAAAGATAATACAAGATGCATAATTTACAGATTTATTTTATAATAGTCACCTGGAGAGTCAAATGCAAGAAGTGCAGGAAATCTATCCACACACTAAGACCCAAGGAACCCAGCTAAGGTCCTAAATCCCATTGTAATATCCTGCATGAGTCCCGCTGAAGACCCAGCCTAAGAAATTCTCTCATGCAAGTCTGTTTCATGGAACTGTGTTGAGAAGGCCCAAAGATCAGTGATGGAAGCCAGAAAGTCTGTGCCATTGGAATGAAGGATCTGTGCCAGCAGACTGAGGGTTCTACACTGGAACCAGGAAATGACACTCAGAGTAAGGATCATGACTTCCCTTAAAAGTACCACAGCTATTCTCAGAGACAAAGTCCCGAGTGCCGCTGACAATGAGAACAATCGAGTTTATGCCAGGAAACAAGCTTCCTCCACAAGAATCAACAACAGGAGAATAAATGGCAACAGGAGAACCAACAAAACTAAGGAGAAACTACAATGTTGAATTCTTCTCCAGTTTTCCTTTTAATCTTGCCAACAATCCTAAAATGGGCCATTCACACTAAGCACCACACTGATTCAGTTCAGTTGCTTTCACAAGGTGACCACCAGTTATCCGTCCACCACACAAGTGAACCTCTTATTTGTAGCCAGACTAAAAAGTATTTTTTAAATTCTGAGAGGGGTGGCACATACCTATAATTACAGCGATCTGGGAAGGTGAGGCAGGAGGGATCACAATTTTGAGTCCAGCCAAGGCAACACAGCAAAATAGCAAGACCCTTTCCTAAAATTTATACTACTACTACTAGTACTACTACTACTATTACTACTAAATAATTTTGGGGAATCTAGTTTAGTAGCAATTCACTGGGTTCAATCTTCATTAACATACACACATGAGATAAAATAAATAAGACACATTTAATAATGTATTTCATTTATTCTATTGTTCACAAAATATTATTGCAATATCTAAGCAATGTAAACATTACTAAATTGATCTGTGTAGTTTTTTTTTCATTATTATGTTTTTGGAACTGTGTAGGAATTTATTTTACATATCTCACATCTTGATCCAAACTAGCCACATTTCTAGGACTCATCAGCTATGACTAATTAAAGACTACTGCACTGGATAGAGCAACTCTTGACCAAAAGTTGTTCATTTTTTTTCCTGTCACTACATCACTAATCTTGTGAAATAGTGATCATAAGTCAGTAAATTTATTTATATTAATATTTATCACAGAACGTGGTGACCCTGAAATAGATAAAACTAAATTTCTGTCACTGTTTTCTCCTATTTATTTTTTCTTTTTCTTTTTACAAAGTAATATTGCTTTAAAGCAATGAAATAAGAGATGATATATCTATTTTTTATATTTTGAAAACTCTCATGATGAATCATGAAAATGTATTTATTATTATTACAACAGCCAGTGTTCATGTTCATAAACTGGTTTAATGCAAATATGGCATGGCTACAAAAGAGGGTAAAAATACTTAATAAAAGCTATGATGAAAGTGATCATTATGTATCTATACTGTATCAATAAACTTAATTAAAGATTAAAAAAAGAGCAGGAAGACAAAGAGAGGTGACAAGAATGATCTGACATATAGGAAAAGAAACCAATCTGCTGCCAGCATAAGTGAGATGTGTTCATGGTGCGTGCAGTCATCCTATGTGAAGACTGTCTTGGCTGTGACAATTGAAGCAAGGATTATTTTTGTTCTATTGGTATTCTCATTATACTTCTATAGGAATTTATTTCTGATGATATCTTTTAGGTTTTGTAAGCAAGTCCCTAACAGACGTGAAAGTGTTGATTTTTTTTCCAAACATGTAACACATATTAAGATTTCAATACTTTATTTCATTAGTATTTTATATTCTTATAAACCACACATTGTATAATATGAGAACCTCCTAACCAAATGGTGAGTTGACAAGATGTTATACATGTCCTACAAAAAGGCCAGGAAATCTAAATATATGTGCTGTTAGTGTAAGTGATGTGTATGTGGAATGTGCTCTTGTCATGTGCAAAGACTGCCTTGGCTGTGACAATTGAAGCAAAGATTATTTAAATTGTAGATATCTGTCAGTGTTTTATTGTATTTTATATAACAATTTATTTATGTTATTCTTTTTTAAACTTTGTACACCAAAAAACAATAGAAGTTGAAAATTTTTGATTGTTTTAATAAACAATAAATATGAAAAATTCAACACTTTAAAAACTTATTATTTCCTAAATAAGTAAAGCATTGTTTAATACCTTTCCATAGTCGCAAAATCAGTAGCTGTTATTCCATGATTAATTAGTTTCTGAGTGTTTATTACTGAGATCAGTCCCCAGAAAATCATATACAATTATATGTATAATTAGACTTCATCTTCTTAATAGTTACACCTTCAAAATTGTTAAGAATGTATTATGAATTAACCATAATATCCAGTTTATTCATTGTTTTATAAACTGATAAAAATTAACACTTTTCATTTGACTTCACAACAAAAGCTTTTGTAATTTTTTTAGAAAAAAATTAGTAATAACTCTGTTGTATCAAACAGTAAACAGTGGGCTTCAATTACTCCTCTGCATTTCTGAGTTGTATTATAAGAATATTTGCTTTAATATTTCACAAGTTATGGTTTCTTAACCTGAGGCTAGAGTACAATTTGTAAGCTTATTACATCCTCAATTGCTCCATAAACTATACAGAGATCACTAGTTTTATTTTTAATACTGAAATTTGAACTGTGAGCCTTATATATACTAAGCAAACATTACACTATTGAGCTGCATGCCTCACCTTTCTACCTCTTATTTATAGGACCCTGTGTCCAAATAAGTTTCAGGTTAGTACTTCAGGATAATCTTTCCATCTCAAGACATTACTTATCTTCAGGTTCAAAACCATAGGTAGTAGGATTACAGGTAACAGGAATTAGGATATGAATGAGTTTGGAAACTTGTATTCTGCCCCCTATGTAATGTGCCTATGCATTTGAATATTTATTAGCTGAAGATATATGTAACAATTATTTTTTAAAAGTTTTTGTACAGTTTAAGTAGAAATACATTTTATTTATTCATTAAACATTTAGTAAATGTACATGAGATAAGGATTTTATGAAGCTTTTTGAAGTTTTACAATTGTATTTTTTCTAAATATTTCCCAAATGTGAATATAAAAATGAAAAATATATATTAGACAAGTTCATCTTAAAATCTTGTGAAGAAAATAGTCAGTCTCAAGATTGTACAGGGGAGAGGGATTTGTTTCTTTACATTAGTATTTAGACTTAGTTTGTGCTTCTGATATTAGAAAGCTTAATAGCATTTTAATTAAAACTATACGGATCATAAACTTTAGTCATTAGTTACTACTAAAATGTATGTGAGTAGCATAGAAATTATTCTGTTTTTTTTTTTTTTTACTACATTCCACCTGATGTTAAGGGATATCGTCAGTATGTTTGTAAATGTTTAATGCTTGCTATTATTTATTGAACTCCTTAGTAAGTGCAGATTTTTCTGTTCTAGTGGAAAAAGCTTAAGTTTTGTCAATAAAAATCCTTCCTGATACCAAGTTCCTTGTAGCTCCTCAAGGAATAATGATTAATAAAACTGACCACATACATTGAAGCACTGTAGATGAATATTCACTGTTATAACTACACCAAGCACTTCTGCAATATTATATGATAAATTATCACATCTGACTTGCAGAGGGACATTCTCAAATACATAGGAACAACCTGCCAAACTGTGCTACCTCTTTTTATTAATTAGATGAATTGAACAAATATTGTTGGTTTCATGCATAAATTAGAAATAAAAATACCTTATGCTTCAGTATTTTTAGGAAGAAATAAATGAGCTCATAAATATGTAAGCCATAGTAGATTTTGAGCACTTACAAAAATTTGCTCATATCATATCTTCTATATATACAGTGATAATTATTGAGACAAAATATGTAATTCAGTTAAAAATTAAAAAGGAAGCAGAAATTCTGTAGTTTTATTTTAAAATAAATTCAATTAACTTATAATTTCATAAGTTGTAAAAATAGAACATTTTTTAAAATTTTAAAATCAGGGTAAAACTAAACAGAACAAAACAGAACAAAGCAGATCAGAAGAAAACAATGCAAGCCACACGGATTTAAAAGCAAGACAACAGGAGATCTACAGAGGCTACCCTAATGTCTTTTGTTTTCTTCAAAATAGTTGTTTGTATCTTCACACACAATGAATTCAAACAAAACAAAATAGTACAAAACTGATCAGAACAGAGTATTGAAGGCATTACAGGCCTTCAAAACCAAACAATATAAAAATTAATGTGGCAGCTATAATGTCTCTTGTTCTCTTTAAAATAGCCATCCATACCATCATGTATGTCGAAATTAATACAAAACAGACTAAAACCACTCTGAAAAAAAATAGAAGCATTATTGGATTTCACAGTATGATGATACAAAATCAGTAATAGATATCATAACGTCTGTTTTTCTCCAAAGTAGCTGTTCATTTCATCACACATAATATAATCGATTCTCATAAACTGTTTAGGAGAATTTTCTAGGCATATGTAAGCCACTACATGTATATCTACCCTATCTACATTAGAGGGAAAAACAAAGCAAAACAACACAGATTACTAGAAAAATAAGAAACAAAAAAGACAAATAAATAACAATAGCAAAGAGCCCAAAGCAATAATGACATAGGCCTCCAAATCACGGTGGTAGGAACAGAACTAAAATTGATATTTTACATAGTGATCTTCGAGAGTTCCTCAGATCACCTGACAAAAACATGCAAAATTGTTCCAGTCCTATGAATATTAACTGCTTTGTTCTACAAAATTACAGAATTTGTAGCACAATCATCTTAGCTATCCTAAGTGTTGTTTATACAAATTTCGATATTTTTTCTTTTCCCCACCTTTTTCTTTTTCCTACTTTTCCCTGAGATATTATTTTTTCCCCTTTGAGAAGATTCTTATCATTTCACTGTATTTACTGAGGATTTTGTATCTTATGTACACTTACCATTTCTTATACTAGAGAGATGATATGGTATTTACTCATACGAGTTTGATTTTTTTACTTATGATTATGGTCTCAAGTTGTATCACTTACTTATAATATCTCAATGTGATGATTATTTATAGCAAAGTAATGCTCCATTGCATAAAAGTATCACATCTTTTTTAACCATCCTTCAGTTGTTGGGCATTTAGGTTGTTTCTAAGATTTGGCTATTACAAATTGTGCTTCTATAA
The DNA here is from genome assembly GCA_004027455.1 of Hydrochoerus hydrochaeris. NCBI lineage: Eukaryota > Metazoa > Chordata > Mammalia > Rodentia > Hydrochaeridae > Hydrochoerus > Hydrochoerus hydrochaeris. Next base: position 86,370 of record PVLA01004042.1, on the reverse strand, counting down.
ACATGGCTGCACATATATCACTGTGATATGATACTTTCAATTCTGAGAATATGCCCAGAAGTGGAATAGCTGGGTCAAATGGGACTTCCAATCCCATATTTTGAGGAACCTCCAGACTGACCTCCACAGTGGTTGCACCAGTCTACACTCCCACTCAAGGTGCAGAAGAGATCTTTTTTCCCCACACACAGTCTCTCCAGCATTTGTTGTTGGTAGTTTTCTTGATCCTGGCCATTCTTTCTGGAGTGAGATGAAATCTCAGTGTGGTTTTAATTTGAATTTCCTTGAGAGCTTGTTTGGAGGTTCTAGCAGGGGAGCGCAGCTACTCGTATACCCTCGACTGAAGAATGGTCCTCCTCTATTGGGGGTGGTCATCCTCTTCCACCGAGAGCCCAGCTTCCGGGAGGGATGCACGTGGATCATTGAGGGAGGAAGGGGACACCCGTCTAGCCAGCCAGATCAGCCGAATCAGCCCTGGCAATCAATGGGGTGACAGATGTCGCAGCCAGATCACCCTCACATCCTTGAATTTCCTTAATGACCAATGATGCTGAACTTTTTTCATTTATTTATTTGCCATTTGTATTTATTTATGTGAGAACTGTGTATTCATCTCAGATGCCCATTTTTGGATTGGGTGTTTGAATTTCGGGTGTCTGATTTTTTAAAAATTCTTTATATGTTCTAGACAGAAATCTTTTGTCTGAGGGACAGATGACTAAGATTTTTTCAAAATTCATAAGTTTCCTTTTTATTCTTTTGGAGATTTATTTTGACATGCAAAAACATTTTAATAAGATGAGATCCCAATTATTGATTCTGGGAAGTATTTCCCATGTGGTTTGATTTTGTTCATGAATTCTTTACCTACTCCTACATCTTCAAGATTTCTGCCTACTTTGTCTTCTAGCAGATTTAGTGTTTCTATTTTAATATTTAGATCTTTGATCCATGTTGACTTTACCTTAGTACATGGTGATAGGCATGGGCCTAGTTTTAGTTTTTGGAATATGGAGAGCCAGTTTTTCCAGCACCATTTATTAAAGAGACTATCTTTCTTCCAGTGAATGTGTTTGACCCCTTTATTAAAGATAAGGTGGCTGAGTGTGTTTGTAATTGTAGATGTATCTTCTAATCTGTTCCATTGATCTTCAGGTCTGATTTTATTCCAGTACCATGCTGATTTTATTATAGTAGCTTTGTAATATAGCTTCAAGTCAGGAATTGTGATGCCTCCTGCCTTTCTTTTGGTGTTCAGAATTACCTTTGCTATTCTAGGTCTTTTCTGGTTCCAGATGAATTATAAGAATTATTTCTCTAGGTCTGTGAGGTATATTAGTGGTATTTTGATGGGGATTGCATTAAATTAGTAAAACAATTTTGGGAGAATGGCCATTTTCACACTATTTGTTCTGCTTATCCATGAACAGGGAATGTTTTTCCATTTTCTGAGATCCTCTTCAATTTCTTTTTTCAAGGTATAATTTTCCATGAATAGGTCTTTTACTTCTTTCCTTAGATTGATTCCTAAGTATTTCATTATTTTTTGGATGCTATTATGAAGGGTGTGGCTTCTCTTATTTCTCACTCAGTGAGTTTGTTGTTGTGTATAGGAATGTTATTGATTTTTAAGTATAGACTTGTATCCAGCTACATTACTGAATTTATTTATTATACCTAAGAGTCTTTCAGTGGAGTTTTGGGAGTCTTCTATGTAGAGTATCATGCTGTCTTCAAATAATGATGATTTAACTTTCTCTTTTCCTATCCTTACTCCTTTTATTTCTCTCCCTTGTCTAATTCCTCTGGCTAGTATTTCCAGCACTATATTGAATAGGATTGGTGATAATGGACATCCTTGTCTTGTTCCTGATTTTATAGTAAAGGCTTTCTGTTTTTGGCCATTTAATATGATGTTGTCTGTTTGTTTGTCATAGATGACTTTTATCATATTGAGATAAGACCATATACTCTAATTTTCTGAAGGCTCTTACCATGATTGAGTGTTGGACATTATCAAAATCTTTTTCTGCACCTATAGAAATGATCATGTAATTCTTATTTTTGGTTCTATTGATATGGTGGGTTACATTTATTGATTTGCATATGTTGAACCATCCCTGGGATGAATCAAACTTAATCATGGTGTATAATGTTCTTGATGATTTGTTGAATTCTGTTTGCCAATATTATATTGAGAATTTTTGCATCTATGTTCATTAGGGAGATTGGCCTGTAGTTTTCTTTTCTTGGTTGGGTCTTTCTCAGGTTTTGGTATTAGAGTAATATTTGCTTCCAGGAATGAGTTAGGGAGAATTGCTTCCCTTTCAATTTCATTAAAGATTTTGAGGAGTGTTAGCATTAAGTCTTCTTTGACTTTCTTGTAAGATTCTACAGTGAATCCATCTGGATCTGGGCTTTTGTCTGGTGGTAAGGTTTTAATCACATTTTTAATTTCATTATTTGAAATTGGGTTATTTAGCAGTTTTACAGCTTCTTTATCCAGCTTTGGTAATTCATATGTTTCTAGGAACCTGTCCATTTCTTCTGTGTTATCAAACCTATAAGAGTAGAGGTTTTGGGGCTGGGGATTTAGTTCAGTGGCATAAGCACCTGCCTTGCAAGCATGCGGTTGTGAGTTCGATCCCCAGTACAGATAAAAAAGAAAAAAAGTAGAGGTTTTCAAAATAGGTATTAATGACCCTCTGTATTTCCACAGGATCTAGAATGATTTCACTCTTTTCCTTCCTTACTGCATGAATCTGAGTTTTTTTTTCTTTCCTTTTTAAAATAAGGTTGGCTAGGGGCTTATCAATTTTATTTATTATTTCAAAGAACCAACTCTTTGTTGATTCTTTGTATTTCCTTAGTCTCTATTGCACTGATTTCTGCTCTGATCTTTATAATTTTTTTCCCTTCTTTTGGCTTTGGACTTGACTTGCTCTTCTTTTTCTAGGTATTTGAGGTGTAACATCAGGTTGTTTATGTGTGTTTGTTTTGTTTTCCTGATTTGACAAGTCAATGCAATAAATTTTCCTCTAAGAACTGTTTTCATTGCATCTCACAGGTTCCAGTAAGATGTATTTGTATTTTTGTTTGCCTGCAAATATTGTATAATTTCTTCTTTAATTTCCTCTGTAACGCACTGATTGCTCAGGAGCATATTATTGAATTTCCATGTCTTTGAATGGTTTTTGCAGTTTCTTCTGTCATTAATTTCTAGTTTCATGGTGCTATGATCTGATATTTATCCAATGCATGGGATAATTTCAATTCTTTTACATTTACTTAAGCATGTTCTGTGGGCTAGTATATGGTCTATTTTAGAGAATGACCCATGTGCTGCTGAGAAGAATATATAGTCTGATGTTGTTGGGTGGAACACTCTGTATACACAGCAAGTCCATTTGTTCACAGGTATGCTTCAGTTCTGTCATTTCTTTGCTGATTTTCTGTTTAGTTGATCTGTGTCTTTGTGTCAGTGGGGTACTAAGGTCTCCTGTTATAATTGTATTATTGCTTATTTGATTTTTTATTTCTGTTAATGTTTGTTTTGTATAGCTGGTAGCTCCCAAATTTGGTGAATATATCTTTAAGATTATCACATCCTCTTGAAGTTTTCCCCTAACTAGCATGTAGTGATCTTCTTTAACTCTTTTGATTATTCTTGGTTTGAAGTTCACATTGTCTGCAAACAGAATACCCACCCCCACTTTTTGGGGGTTTCCTGTTGCATGGAGTATTGTTTTCCATCCTTTGACTTTCAGTCTATGAATTTTCCTTTTGGGTTAGATGGGTTTCCTGTAGACAGCATATGGTTGAATGTTGTTTCTTGACCCATTCTGCCAGTCTGTTTCTTTTAATTGGTGAATTGAGGCCATTTACATTAATGGTTATAAGTGAAATATAATGGTTTATTTTTGACATGTTATCTTTCTACTATTGATTCTTTACCTTTCCACTCCGTTTGTTTGCCTTGTTTAGTGTGTGTGTGTGTGTTTTTTTCCCTATGTCTATCTAGAATGTCTTTCAGTATTCTTTGCAGGGTTGGTTTGGTGGTTATGAAGTTTTTCAGCTGTTCTTTATTGTGGAAGTATTTTATTTCTCCATCCATTTTGAAGGATAGTTTTGCAGGGTACATCAGTCTAGTTTGGAAGTCTTTTTCCTTTAGGACCTCAAATATTTCACTCCATATTCTTCTTGACCTCATTTTTGTGTTGAGAAGTCTGCTACAATACTGATAGGCTTTCTTTTATAGGTAATCTGCCTCTTCTCTCTAGCAGCTTTTAATATTCTATTTTTATGTTGGTTATCTGGGATGCTGATTATTATATGTCTGGATATAGTTTTATTTTGGTTATGGCTATTTGGTGTTCTATATATTTTAATAATCTGTATGTCCATTTCCATTCTCATATCTGGAAAATTTTCAGCTATTACCTCTGTAAATAGCCTGTTGATATCATTTGTGTTGTTACCTTCTTTTTCATTTGTACCTATCAATCTTATGTCTTTCTTTGCATCATTTTGCAGCTGTTGAATTATTTCCTGATTCCTTGTTATTTTTAAAAGCTCTTTCCTTTCCTGTTCATGAGCTGCAATCTTGTCTTTGAAATCTGAAAGTCTATCTTCACTTTTGTTGAGGCGGTTTTGGCAGCTTTCAATGGAATTTTTGATTTCCTGTATATCTCTTTGAATCTGTTTCATGCATTCTGTTTGTTTCTTATACTGTTCATTCAAGGTTTCCACATTTTTTCATTGTTCCTCTAAGTTTTAAACTATGTCTTCTTTAGATGTGTTCAGCATTTCTTTCATTGAATGTATCATTTCTTCTTTTACCTGGGAGATTATTTCTTATCTGAGTTCTTTTATAGATTCTTGGAATTGTTTCCTCACTTCAGTTGCTATCATTTCAGGAGTTTCAGGTGTATGGCTTATATTTTGTTCATGTTCATGTCTCCTAGGCTTGCTTGGGATGGGCTGGAGATTTGAGATTGCATTTTGCTCTTTTGTTTTTTCATTTTGCTATATTCCCACATAGAACATATTGAAAATGCATACCATTTGATTACAAGTCTGATGTAATAATTATTTATGTTACTACTAATAGTAATTGCTCTATGAAGTTAGTGTAATATTGATCCAAAACTTTCAATGAAAGTACAAGAATAAAAAAAGTATAGATCACTTTATCTAAGAAGTTACCATACATTTTTTGATAAATTCTTTATTGTATCTTGTGGCTAAAACATTTTCATAACAACGGTAATACCAGGAAACCAGTTAAGACCACCCTTGGGAGGTTTCAGCTGGGAAAAAAAGGATTACATTGGTTGTTGGACTCTGGATAATGTATGTTATGGGTTGGCAAAAAGATTGTCTGAATTTTACTCACATGCAGTGACTTTGCCAGAGACTGAGATTAAGAGTGGTGGACTAATTAATCTGAGACAAAAAATTTCAAGGCAGTCAAATGTTGAGGTAATGGCATGGCCATTGGGCAGGGGGGTGCTTTTAGTTGTGAATGAAGATCACAGAGCCGGGAAGGATGATTCAAAACATTGTGAATTTGGTCAGAAAGGAAGCTCCAGAAAACCTGTGGACTGCAAAGATAGAGCTTAGTAAATCTCATGCTGAGAATGAGCAGGAGAATATAAAAGATGCCCTGAAGGCATCACAGAAAGCAGCAAGTCTCAAATCTTTTCAGCCTCAAACCTGAAAAAGTGGAAGACTTTGCTCTGAGGTGAAAGCCACAAAGCACCATGTTCCAGAATGGTGGCACCAGAAAAAATTTTTTCCTCATAGTTGGATTCAGAGTGCCCAATGATCCAGGCACTCAACCCCTACAGCCCAAAGAGAGAAGAGCCTGGCTACTTCTCCAGCTGGCAGCAGACCTTGCCATCATCCACTTGGTACTGATTTTAGATGTACACAGAATGCAACATTCAGACAAACTTTTTGCCAACCCATAACATACATTATCCGAGGTTAAAAAGGCTTCCACCCCAATTTCAGAAGGCCTGAGAGGCCAGGTAGTGTGCTCCTGAGGGGGCAGTAGGTGAAACTGTAAGTGTGAAGCCAAAGGTGTAGTAGAGATCCTAAAAGTTTAGAAAAGCCAGGAATGTGGTTTTTATAAGGAAAATGCAAGGAGAGAGCAAAACAGGTCTAAGAGAGAAGCTGTGGGAACTACAACCACCAGAAATGCCATAGGGATGGAACCACATGACACCTTTGTGGCTAACAACTTGTCACAGATTGATTCAGATGCTGGATGCACAACTATAGGACTTAACATTTGCCCTACTGGATTTTGGACTTACTGTGGTCGCAATACTTTGTATTACTCTGTTTGTACCTTTTGGAATGGGAATGTTTACCTTGTGCCATTGCATGTTGGAAGGTTTTAACTTTGTTTTTGCTTATAAAGTGACTTTAGCTAGGAGTTTTTCTTACATCTCAGAGAAGACTTAAGACACGGACTTTCTAGCAATGCTGAAACTATTAGGACTTTGGCAACTCTTGCTGATAGAGTAAATGTGTTTTGCATAAATGGATGTGCATGAATCTTTAGGGGACCAAGGACAAAATGTTATGTTTTTAATGTAATGTGATATTTATAGATTTAATGCCGGTTCTTAAGGATTGCTAAGCTGTGTTATAATGTTGAAGTTGCAAACTATTAAGAATAAACATGTTTTTGTATCTGGGTACTGGTTTAAAGAAATGTGTCTGGCTGCCCAGTTGACAAGGGTGGATTGTTATGGTTGATACACTGTGCCAACTTGAGAAGTTTAGGAATTTAACTGGGAGTCTCAGCACAGAGCCAGGATCCTTATTTTGCAAATATCCTCAGCCTGTCCAAGAGCAGGGCATATAGATGGTGTGAATGCTACATTTGCCACAGGTGAGGGTGGAGCCTATTTACCATATAAGGAAGGAGAAGAGGTTTATTCTGCCTGAGTTTTCTGGCTGGTGCCTTAAAGTATTGCCCCAATATCATGCCTTTCTGCCCTGGAGCCAGCTGATTATGGTCTGAAACTCCACAGACAGTGAACTAAATAAGTTTTCTTTCTTCATTTTGTATATCAGGTATTTTGTCCCAAAAACAAGAGAAAAATGAACAAGACAATTGATATACATTTTTTGATAAATTATTTAATGTATTTGGGGCTAAAATGTTTTCATAATGACAATAAAGTAATAGTTTATTTCCAGCAAATCTAGTTCTATAAGATGCCACAAAACAAACTAAAACATAAAATCATATTGATGTAAAATTTTGACAGTGTTTGAAACCTACTTTGAACAGTAGTAAGAAAAGAGTAATAAGGTTCACAGCTTTATCTGGGAAATATATCTATGTAACATTTACAAGATTTATAGTTGAAAAATATTTGGAAATCTTAAAAGCATTGCTATAATTAGAAACACAATAATGATTTACAGACTTCAGAAATGATATTCAAAATATTTCAATGTCATTATGACATGTGCAATCTCAGCACTCTGGGAAACCAACACAAGAGGTAGTGTGTTTGAACCTGAACTGGGCAACTTTGCCATTTTATCTTGTCATGAAATTAAAAGAAAAACAGGTACCAGGTATGTACTTCAATGCATAAGCCTTAGTTCAGTTCTTAGGAAAAACACACACACACACACGCACACACACACGCACACAAGTGCCCACACCACAGACACGCACAGCACTAGAAATCTTATCAAATAACATCTAATTCAGTGATGCAGTATAGTCACATTAGAGCATAGCTTCTAATCCCCAGGTTGCTACAAAGTACTGAGGATCTTCTCTCAGTGAAGCAAGACAAAAATAAATAAATAGAGTTAATATATATCAATGAGAAAGCCTAACATAATATGGATATTATCAGAATCATTGAATTCAATATTTCAGTCATGTGGAAGATCAAAACATCAGAACCAATATTCTCCTTTTGTGTTGAAAGCAAATAAGGTATTTATTATAAATCTAAAAGTATACATCAAGAAGTATCTTAAAATGAACAAAATATTTGGGAAAGTATTTGGGGATATAAAATAAACAATATGATTTAACAGTTATCTCTAACAATTCCAGAAGGATTTTGTGAGGGAAATGTCCAAAATTGTTTTAAAATTTTATGAAAGAAGAAAGTTTCACATATATTAAAAAAATTGGAATAAATAAAAAGTTCAAAAGAAAGACACTCCTACTAGATAAAAAGACACATTACAAATTCATCATGAGTAAAACTGGTGGTGCTAGCATGTGTGCAGGCAAATAAACAATGGGACAAGATAGAAAAAGAGGCTCACACCCTGGGAAATTGTAAATGACAAAGGTAGCAAGCAGAGCCAATCAGTGAGAAAGAATTATTTGTTGGAGATGAGAAAATTAGCTTGTTACTTGCATATTAATATGTTAAATTATATAATAACCTCACAGTCCAGGTATGATAGTGCATGCCAGTGTGTCAATACTTTGTGAAACTTAGCCAGGAGGATTGTAAGTCCTGAGTCTAATCTGAGCAATTTAGTGACTTAGCAAAACACTATACAATAAATAAATAAATAAATAAATAAATAAATAAATAAATAAAATAAAATAAAAAATAAACTTCTGCTGCGGTTTGTCTGCAGATGTCCCCTTGAAGCCTCATGAAATTTTAGATGGAGCTTTTTCTAGATTCATGACTGAATCTAGAATTTTTTATTAATTCATGGTGTAATTCTGAGAATAAGGGTGGTTGACTGCTATATCAGTTCATTGATGTATTGGCATCATCCTAATCATACTAGGCTGGATACAATATATGGGACAGAAATAGGCTTGTCACCTTCCCTTGTATGCTTTTTCTATCTTCTGTCTCTATGAACTCTTTCTCCTGTGAGATGTCCCTCAGGAAGTCCACCCTGCCTTGAAGCCAGGACTACACACTGTGAACTAAATAAACCTTTCCCTTTTTAACTTTGGGTGTCAGGTATTTTATCTCAATAACAAGAGAAAAATAACTAAGACACTGTCAAAACATATATTTTTAATTAGTACACATTTGCAGTTTATTATTATGATATTCCTAATGGAGAGTGGATACATATACATAACACATTTTAATTACTTTTATGTCTCTCCCTCAATTAAGTTTCTTGGTACACTTTAGGCATACGTAATGATTACCTTCATCATAGGGAATTTGCCTCTGTATATGATATATCTTGATTTTTCTCTCCATTTTCCTACCCTCACTTCAATCCCTCTTCCCTTCCCATCTTGATTGCTTTCACATTTGAGAAAAATCTACCTCCATACTTCTTAATATATAACTTTTGTTATTTTCTTCATTGTATTTGGAATTCTCATATAAGAAGGACTATGTGATAGTTAAGTTGTATGTATGATTTATTTCACTTAAATTATGATCTCAAAGTGCATCCATTTTTCCACAAGTGATTCAAGTTTATATTTTTACTGTAGACTAGTACTCCATTGTGTATAACTGCCACATTTTATTTACCCATTCACTTGTTTATTAATATTTAAGTTTTTTCTAAGACTTAGCTATTGAGTTGTGCGGCTGTAAACACACATATACATATATTGCTCTAATCTGATGGGTTTTTTTTTAACACTTTGAGGAAGATATATAAAATGAAAATAGTTGAAGTTTTTAAAAAATTGTTTGTAGGGGCCACTGGAATGTACCTCAGTAGCAAGGCTCTATATTCAGTGTCAAGTATTGAGGGAAAAATCAAAATAAAAACAAAATAAAACTGACTTCACAAGAATAAAACACATACAAAAACACATTTACAGAACTTTGAGTTATAAAATAAAAATAATATACACATCAAATTAAAATAAGGAATGATATTCTTATTTAAAAAGTAAAAATGACAAAACAAAGGCAATACTACTTTGATTTTAATCATATTTTGTAAATATCTCATTTCTTGGGAAAGATTCTATAAAATATGTAAGTAATGGAGAAATTTGAGAACATTGTTGCAACATAGCACGACATAGAATTGAATCTTATATATTAAAATCTATACAAATAAACATGACTTAATACATAATCCACAAAATATAAAATGGCTAGTGAACATTTAGCAAATCTTCAAGTTTATTAATGAGAGTAATACATATCAACTCAATAGTTAAATATGAATTTATATCCATCTGAAAATCAAGAATTTCAGTTTAATGATAAAAGAGTGTGAAAAAAATTAGGTCCTCATTCATTGTGGATAATAACATAAATATTCACTGTCACTCTGTATCACATGTAGGGAATATCTTAAACTATCTAGCAATTCCACATCTCATGCATGCATTAGAGAAAATTTGAAGTGCTACAAACACATGCAGGGAAGTCATTCACTTCAGTAGTATTTGACATAGCAAATTCTGAAACAACTTCAAAGATTTTTCAGTTGAAAAATAAACAAAATGTAACTTAAAATAGTAACATAATATATTAAGAATAGTAAAATATCTGCATATATCCTAAGCAGAATTTGAAAGTAGAATAGTCAGTAAAGATCAGTAAGAAAGAATGAATACTCTTTGCTGAGTAATAAGAAAAATATGCATGAAGTTGTGTGGCTTTAATGTGTGTGAGGTTTAGTTGGGGACTGTAGCTTCCTTATAATAATCAAGGTAAAGATAAAATAAGATCTAATAAATGACCATAAAACAGGAAAAAAAAGGGGAATTATAAATAGCAGTTTTGGATTACTAGAGTATTGTGTGACTGGATAGCAAACTGGATAATATATACTTGTGCTCAATTTATCTCTCATGAAAAACCCTAGTTGAACATTTATCCAGGTGTTCTTAGGGAAATTATTTATCTGATTCATTAAATTGAGGTGGGTTCAATTCTAATGACTAATGTCTAATTATTTGGATCTAAATTTTATTTTCTAAAAATTTCAAATTCTTCAAAGATCCATAAGGAGAAGACATTCTATGTTTTACTGATGGATCAAATTTCCACTTAATGTTTGTGTATGAAATATACAAGAAAAGTCTTTCCCTAATTGACATTTTTAGCTAATTGGCCTATTTGCATCACAAAGATTTATTTGTGTGGATCTTTACATTTTATTTCTAAAGCTAAGAATAATTGACAAAGAGAAGCTCAAAAGGAAATATGGTTAACAAAAAGCATGACAATACATGGGGTAATTCTAAATTTAATGAATTATATCAAATAGACACAAAAGACTTGTTTCATATGATCCACATAATTTGCATGAAGCTGGTATTGTCAAAATATGGTTACTTTGCTTTCAAAAATGCCTTGTTTCCTTCCAACCTGCAGATTTAAGGATGGGTGACTACTATATGATCCTATGAGACCAAACTATTTTCAACTGTATGTAACAATTTTCCTGTATTAGTCAATAGACACAGATAAGCCATAGTTCTGTATAATTTTTTTTTACAAAAATGAAGCTTTTTTCCTAAATATGGTAAAGTCCTTGTTATAAATGGAAGAATAGAACATTTCTTACTCAAGCCATGAGAACACAAAAGGGTCATTATTCCATAGGCTTCAGTAAACTGTGGGTAGGGTGAACAGATGACGATTTTCAAAAGAAAAGCAGAATATGAGAGTTTTTCCAGAGAGCTGAACCTGAGTCACGAAGCACTATAATTATGAGGTTGATAAATCAGTTCTTCTCCTCTAGGAAGCCAGTGTTTTATGCAAAATTTGAGGGATGAGTAAATGTGTATGTGAAACAGTTCAACCTTTTCACTGGCTGATCTCTCTTCTCTGTGGCCAAATGCATTCTGAATGAGAACCAGTTAGTAGTAATTGAAATAGTTAATATCTTCTGTTAGCATTCAGCACTAAATGAATAAGAAAAACACTTGAAATGCAGTGATGAAAGTTTCATGAGATATCAGAGTCTGAAATCTACATTATTTAAATTTACTCACCTGTGTTTTAGTTTATTTAAAACCCCAAATTAAATGTTACATTTATGAATATTGTTAAAATCTCAGTAGAAACTTTTTATTAATTTATGTTACTAAACTATAGTAACAAAACACTAAAACCACAAAATAAGGACTTCAATGGATACAGTGCATGGGTTATTTACTTTAATGTATATGAATAAATGAAAGATCACTGCTAAAAATTTTGTGTCTCAATATTTGAAGATTTTGATGCATAATTTCTTATAGAATGGAAGAACACTAACACGCAATTCTCCTTCATTGAGGAGAGTGTATTTCAAAGCAAAAGTAAAACCAATTACCTTTCCATGCTCACCCATGGATAGTACTCTGGATCTCTTTCCTGGATCTATGCCACGTTGACAGTAATTATTATTCTGAAGCAAATTCTGAGAGCAGCAACTTGGCTCTGGCAGGCAATGATGTAGCCAAAAATTGAAGCAAAACTTCCATCTCTGTTATTCTCTCTGGCTTTCAGAAATATGACGAAAAGTGTGAAAAGAGATTTTAAAAAACTGTTGGATACAATCCTTGCAGATGAAAATTCAATGAATTATAAGATTAAGGCATCAATGGAAAAAAGTAAAGTAAGTGTTGTGAAATTTGTATGTAACACTCTGTATCCCATTTTCTGTAAATATGAGGACATACTGAAATTCAAAAAGTCTTTTCACAAGAGTTTCTTTTGTGACTCCATATGGGTGAACCCAGAATCAAACCTTGATTTAATGAAGTAGTTTGCTTTGTAGCTGATATCAGGAAACTTCCATAGAGGATTACAGAAGTGAGTCAGATTTCTAGAATTATTGTAATGAATTGCTTGAAACTCATCTTAAAAGAAACTTATTTTAAGCCTGAAACCCAGAAGCCTGAAGGCAAGATGTTCTCACAACCATGCTCAGTGCGAATACTCTAGAAAATCTCATCCTCCCTCTTCCAAGTTCTCCTATCTCCTGCCATTTGTTGGTTTATGCTATATAATCCCAGTCTCTTCTCCTTCCATGGTTTTCTTCCCTCTCTGTTTGCTTTTCTCAGCCACTAGAAGAACACATCATTGGATTTAAAGCCTACACTAATCCAGTGTGATCCCATATCCAGATACATGTTTAACTCTCTTTAAGATTACCTTCTGAATTTCCAAGTGGCTATTAATTTTGGGTACACATTATTCAGTGCCTATGGAAAATAGCCAATTAAGTGTATGCTATTAAGAAAGTTATTATAATAACTGGAGTTCATTGCCAAAGGCAAATTCTAAGTGGAGAACTGGAATCTCATTCCACAAAAGGAAGAGAAGTTTGACTTCTATGAATAACTGGTTGAAGCTGCACATATGAGGAAGTGGAGAAAGACTGTGATGATCATGTTCAATGTGCAATGAGATCCAATGACCAAAGGAAACTTTATGGCCAGTGAATTCAGACACTAGCAGGTAAAATTCTTCTGACTATGATGGTGAGACCTCAGGTTGTATGGCTGGGAGCTTTGGCTTGCCTGCTGTTTACATAGATATCATATACATCCATCTCAACTTATATTCCTTTCCAGGAGAAAAAAAGCATTTAAGAAATTTTAGCAACTGAATTAAGCTACTAATGCAGAAATATTCAACATAGAAATAATGTGTGAGAAGAAAAGCCAACTTAAATTTTGACCAACTTTGTAAAAACCTATAAGAAAAAATAGATGATAAAAAAGTAGACTGTCTACTTAGTTTTGAGTTTAGATTATCAGAGTTGTTTGAATTAGATTAGTGAATTAGAGTAGAAGAAAATATTTCCTTGTTTTATTCCCTCATAAACTCAAAAATTATTATAGCTCTAACCATTTTTTATAAAAAAGGATGGCCATATCTAACAAGTATCTGAAACAATAATTTGTGTTGTTTTTTGTAAATGACAGAGAAATATTATATTCCTAGAAGAAATATATATAATATGGGAGGGAAACCTATCCCTGGAGACCTGAGTTATTGCAACTCAAGAAGTCCTTTGTTCATAAGTAATCTGAAGTAAATATTATTAAGGTCAGCTGAAGTTGTCTTATAAGATGTGATACAACAAAATATTCAGTTGCTATCCAAGTTAAAACAATTTCAATACTAATTTCTAGTAATCAAATCTCATCTTGACAAAACAATTTGTTCTTTGCCAGACATTTTTTTTTTCTTGAAAAAGAGTTGCAAATTCTAAATGTCCATTGAAAAATAGAACCACCAAGTTTGGAGTGCCTCTACCACTATCTGTTCAAAAATCTCTGGCAAAATGTAAAATGCACTGTCACTAAGCAAAATGAGATACATGAACAACCGTGGTTGATTTGAGGGAAGAAACAATTCAAGTTTCCCAATCAGCCTATGTCTGTTAGTCTTTGTACATGCGGTGATTTTTTAAAAATTTATAACAGTTTAAGACAAGTTATCTCACATAAGATCATTCTTAGAATATACTTTAAGTGAACATAGAAAAACCATTTTTCCCTTTCTGGTCAATTTTATGTGTCATTTGACTAGAATACAGGATGTCTAGACATTTGACCAAGCATTATTCCTTGTCCAAGAAAGTGTTTCTAGATGAAAGAAGAATTCTGAATCAGTAGACTGAATGAACTATTTTTTCTCTCTACTAAGGGTTGTCCTCACAAAATTAGTTAATGGCTTCAATAGAAGAAAAACACTGACCTTTCTAAGGGAGTAAGAGGTCTGCTTGACTGAATTGAGTGGTTACATCATTCCCTTTTTTACTTCTTGAAACATCATCTTGTTCTGGGTCCAGAGCCTATTAGATATGTTATGAAACTTCACCATCAGTTATTTTCATTTCAGGAATTTAAACCCACTGGAACTATAAGATTAGATCTTCTATATCTTCAAATTATTCACTACAGATATTGAGATGGGTCTCCATTAGTCAGATAGGTTGATTACTTTCTACTACTCTTTTTTTTTTCTTTTACTCAGAGATCTATAATATGTTTTATCAGAGACCTGGGATGCTCTCTTTAAGGAGAGGGAGAGGCTCTGAAATTTCATAATGTGTACCAGCTTGAATATTTCTGAAGCTAGGTAAAAATGTAGAGATTAACTTGAATAGATTTTTAGTAAAAACATTATATTAATGCCTATTTTAGTAAGAAGTAAGTGAAAATTAAAACAAACAAAACAAAACAAAACAAAATACCACAGGTCATGGAACTCTGGAAGAAAAGCAGCCATTATAATAATGTAGTAAATGACTTGGAAGAAATGTGTGCTAGTGTCCTGTGGAAGACAGAATTTGAGTCATGAAGTGATATGCTCAGATAATGACACATCTAAGCAAAATGTTGAAGGCAAAGGCACATTGGTTATAGTAAAATGAGGAAATGGAAACAAGGAATCATTAAGCCAAATGGAACCAGAGCAAGGAGATTTTGACAATTCTCAGCCTGTCCATATTGTATAACTCAACATAACCTGTTCTGAAAAGAACTTTAAAGATACTGCTGGACCATATTTTGATAGAGATTAGTGGAAAGTGTAAGAAATAGAGAAGGGATTATATCAGCAGAAACACTTCCAACTGGGACCAGAGAAAAAGTAGATTATGAGATAATGAAGGAAAGTTGCTAGTGTGTATTGTTTTACAGGAAAATGGATGAAAAATTTCAAAGACAAGTAAGTGGTCATTTGGACTCTCACTCCTACTGCAGGAACAGGGACAAAGCTACCTCCTATTGTTTTCAGAGATTGGGGTCTCACAGAGACCTGAGGGAGCAGTGCTTGACAAGCAGAGACAATGGGAGGCATTTCCACTTCTGTGGGTGATGAGACCATCAGTTCAACACAAAAACAATTTTTTGAGCCTTAAGAGATACTCTAATTCTCTTGCTTAGGTTTTAGAATTACATGGGACACGTCATCCCTTCCATTTTTCCCTTCAAATTATAAATATTCTATTCATGTCTACAATCCTATTTTGAAAGCCCTCAAGTTTTCTAGTTTCACAGATTTATAACTAAATAGAAATTTTGTACAAAGATGAATTGTACACTGAGTTTTATCCACTTATCTTGGAGCTCAGTATATTATCTGACTCTGTAAGTTTTAGATGCAAGAACTGATGCTGAAAGAATTAAGAATTCTGTGGGCTTTTAGATGGATTGGATGTACCTGCATACATTTGCAATATTGCTTCTAAAGAAGTGATTAGTATTAAATGAGGTGACTTAATCCTAATCAGATTATTCAGATGCCCTTATAAGGAGGATGAAAATACAGGTTTGACTCTCCATGTGAGAATAGACAGTTGATAAACTCTCTGCAAACAGTGAAGAGCATCCATTCCAGAACCCAAAATGCTGACACAATGATCACAGATTTACAGTCTGCATGATGGTGAGGAAACATTTTAATTGTTTAAACCACATAATCCACAGTGTTTTGTTATGACCAGCTGAAGGGCCTCAACTGCCCACCTTATGTCCTTCTCCTTAGTCTATCAAAGAAGTCTACATTTAAAAAAATACAGACACAGTTGAAATACAAGAGAAATCAAATCCATCTGATGAGATATGTGTTCCTTCACTTTTCAGATATAACTAATTCATTTTTTCCTTGAGCTGCATTGAATTGGATTTTGTAACACTTATAAACCAGCGATAATAGGCAGATGAAAATTAGCAATTTTCATAAATGCAAATATGGTTGTAAGCTCTGTATTGCAAAAAATACATATTCTAATAAATAATGTTTACTTAATGTTGAAGGCAGTGACTTTAAATTTTTACTTCAAAAATGCTTTCCTTCTCCTTTATGTTTTTTTCATTTGCCTATATATCTATAATAAGTGTTGCAATATGGTCTGTGTCATTGCTACCATTTCTATCTTTATTCCATAGACTAAGGTATATTATTTCAGAAATACAAGAAAGTGTCTTAGTTTTATCTGATAAATATATAAATCCAAATATCTTTAGTACTATTTTTGACTGTGTTGAATTTCTTGCTGTTAATTGGCCAGCATTCTTTCCTTTTTCATGTTTTGTTCTCTTTATTTCCTATTATATTGTAAATTTAGGCATATATGGACCTATTCCTCACATGGTTTAATATAATATATCTAATAAAAAACAACTCTTAGTGAAAGGTCATACAGACCCCACAGGTTAAACCTGTAAAAACAGATCTTTGGGACTATCACCACTGTTTCATGGGAATTTTTTTTTGGTTATTTTGTTCTGTTTCATTACATTTCACTTCATTTCACTTTGACTCATTACATTTTGTATGTTGGTTTGTTTGAGACAGGGTTTCATTATGTAGTTCAGGCTGTCTAAAATCACTGTGGAGCCCAGTCTGGCCTCAAAGTCACAATGATCCTGCAGCCTCAGCCTCCCCAGTGCTGGGATTACAGACATAAACCACAACACTCATCATGTGTATTTATATGAAACTATTTTTTTCTGAGACAAAATTCAATGATTTTTATCAGATTTTATTGGAATCCATATCAGAGATCTGCCATCAACACCAATAGCAGGAAGTAGGATTTTGGTATTTTAGTGATTCAAAGACCCCTTGCATGCATAACTCTCAGTACCCCTAATATCATACTGATGTGTGTGTGTGTATCCCTGTTTTATCCATAGAAGGATGGCTTTTCTAATTTCTATTCCATATTAAATTATCAAAGAGCCATGAAAAAAAGTAGAAATGATGGTTATTATCAATTGCTGGACACATTCTATTCATTTGAGAATTAATTCTTTACAGAGATAACTTTTTACAGCAGTATTGAAATGTGGTTCAAAAAGTCTCAAGGGAATTTCAATTATATTCTATTTGTAAGCAGCTGTCACAGCTTTAGCAAGTGTGCCTATGACCTCCCGTTAGACTGCATCTGTTTCTTTAGAGACATTCTTGGAGCATTTCTTGAAATACCGGTTGAGCATCCTTAATCTGAAAATATGAAATTCAGAACACTTCAAAAACTGAAACTTTTTAATGTTAGCACCGTAAGTGGGAACTCATAAATGATCTCATGTGACAGATTAAAGTCAAATCATACACTGAAATTACTGTGTAAAATTACCTTTGTGCCATGTGTAATGTCTGTATGAAACACAAATTAACGTTGGTTCAAACAGTGTCTCATTTCCAAAGACTTTCATTATACACATGCAAACACTGCAAAATCTAAAATCTGGGACATTTTTGTTCTTAAATATTTCAGGTAAATGATATTCAATCTGTACAAAAAAGTGGAGTTGTCCTGTTAAATTCACTTGGTTATAAATTTATTTGCATTATGTTTAGGGCAAAACTAGTACACATAGATTGCGTGAGGTTGTTCAACAGTTCAGATATGTATAAACTAAGAAAATTCATTGAAACACTTTATTAAACAATATTATTTATTTTAAGGTAACATGAGAAATGACTAGGGTTCAGGCTCCTCTGATACCATATTATCTCAATGCAAGTCTGATATGTCAATGTCCATAATTCTAAGATTTCAGCAAATATGCTGAGAGTGGATTATTAAATCCTACAAACTCTATGATCATTGCTTCAAACAGACCTGCTATTATTCAATTATTCTTTATAAAAATAAAAATAACAGATGTTATTTCACAATGGAAAGCAGTTGATTATGATATTTTCCAATGTCATAGATACTAGCTCTGTTTCCTCTCATTAATTTTACATTCTGATTGAATATCCAGATAAAGCAGAGAGAGGTAGCAGGAGAGACTGAGAGAGACCAGAGTGAGAATGAGAGAAAGAAGAGAAGATGATACAGAGATACAGAATAAATGATTACTCATAACACAGAAATTTTCTTAAACAAATCTATATTAACACACTTTTGAAGGGTAGATGATTGTGGTGTAAAGGTTTAATTTCGTCTGGAGTTTTGCTGTTGAAACATGAATATAGTCACCTTATTGCTGTGTCCTTACATATTCTTTCCCTGTGTTTGTGTATATTTGATATATCTTTGTGTATCCAAGTGTTCTGTACCTATAAAATACATCAGCCAGAATTGATTAGGGCTCACCTGAGTGTCTTTATTTTAATTTTGTCTCTAATTTGTGTTTCATACAGAACTTACACGTAGAACAAAGGCAAATTTATTCAGTTATTTTGGTGTGTTATTTAACTTTAACCTGTCACATGAGATATTTTATGAATTCTCACTTGTGGTGTTAACATTAAAAAGCTTATATTTGGAGTGTTCTGAATTTCATATTTTCAAAAATAGTCTCATTCTGTAGTGCAAAGTGTTACAGTTCAACATATCAATTTTGGAAGAGAAAAAAATGGTCTAGTTCACATATATATTATTGTGTAGACCAAGATGCTTTTGAGAATAAAAAATAAATATAATAAAATAAAAATAATAATCCTACACAAACAATGTTGATTAATCAAAATTTTTCCTGAGCCAAAGGTCTGGTTATCCCTGTATTTAGAGATCTTGTATTACATGCTTTCATAATGTAGAATGAAAATTACTGAATTGCCTTCCAGTTGCTCCTAATATAATTCATGAAATCAGTTTCTCATTGTAGCCATCATATGGAATGTACTAAGACAGAGAATCCAAAAGTCTCACTGTTCCTAATTTTTCTTCCATTTCAGAGTGAGAAGGACAAGTATGTAAGTTCCTATATACATGGATCATAAGGCATTTCTCTGTTACAAACTAAAATCTTCAATTTCCTACTGTCATTGAGCCTACTGGTTGTTTCATCAAGAATTACCATAACTTTTGTCTCAAATTAATATTTTGTCTTTTCTATGGCAGTTGTTCTACCAAATGTTTGAAAATAAAAGAGCCCAAGTTGACTTTCTTTTCAAAGTTGGTAAAATATAGCGATGTATTTGAAATTTTTAACAATATTTCACCCAATCTTGAATATAAAATAGGAAGATCAAAAATATAATAATGGAATGAACCATCAGTAATTTTCGGGGTGATGACATTACTCAGTGTATTATGATTTATTTATCTTAGTTATAATGTGTTAAACTTTGCATAAGGTTGAACTCTCCACAAGAGTTGAATATTAAATTTATATCTAAATACTCTATTTGCCTATTACATAACTGAGACATAATAGGCAGTAAAAAAAAATTTGCAAAAGAAAAAAATGAAGATGAATTTAAGACAAAATTAAGTAATTAAATAATGTCAAAATGTCTCTAAACTTCTAGGCCTTTGGGCCTAACCACTAGAAAATGAGGAAGAAGGAAGTTCCAAAGGAATAACGATAAACTGCATACAAATGTATTACATTTAGAATTATGTTAAAATTTATAAAATGATATGAATAGAAATTTTCAAGGCTGTCAAAACAAGATGCCACAAACTTGGTGACATAAAACACCAGAAATTTATTTTTCACTATTCTAAACACCAGAAATTCTCAAACAAGTTATCAGAAGGTATTTGCTTTTCTTTAAAGTGTTTGGGGGAGAATCTATCTTTGTTCTATTTTCTGAGGTCTTCAGACTTTTCTTGGCTTATGAGTAAGTAACTTCAATCTCTGCCTTATAATGACTTTCTTTTCCACATCCTTCTCTGTGACACAACTCTTAAAAAGGGATTTTTTAATGGATACATGGCTTTACTGGATAATCTAATAGGCTCTAGATCCAATAAAAATATCCTTTTAAGTGATTTGCCAAAGATTAGACGTAGATTATATAGATACAGGTGTAGATATAAATGTAGACATAGAGTCACCCTCCTTGACACACCAGACATACCCAGCATTGTGCTCCACCAATATTCTGAGCAGATCCTAGAAATAATAAAGTTATCGCTCTGCCCTAAGAACAACATCCTACCTCTAGTAAACAAACACATTTCCTTAAAGAATATTTAATTTCCAAATAAGACAATAGGGAGATCAAAATTTTGCCTTTTCCTTAAAGAATAATTTCCAAATAAGACAATAGGAAGATCAAAATTTTGCCTAACATAAAATAATTATGTTTCATGCAACCAGAAATAGAACAATATCTTTCCCAGATTCTCACCAGTTCCAGCATTTCTCAAAATCTTAAATCAAAGTTTCTTCAATATTCACAGCAAATTCTTAGCTGTGAACCTCAAGAGCTCTCTTCTCAAATAAAAAGTTGACAATATTGCAATTTGACCCTGCAGTCAGTGTGGTGTGGTCTTACTGATTTCTGATATGCCTTTGAATTATCTTCTTGTACCTCTGTGAAGTACTTGTTTGTTTTTTTTTACATATTATTCCTTTGGGACTCCAAATTTAAATTTTTCAAGTTTTTTTGGTCCTGATTCTAAATAGAAATCTGGCTAAAAAGCAGCCAATAGTACACACACCACATCCTGAATTTTGAACTCCTTTGAAATTTCCTGCACCAAAATAATTAGTCTACTACCTTTAATCTTATTCTCCCACAATCTCAGGACATAAGCCAAAAATGTCAAAAAATTTTCTGCCAGAGAGTAATATATGATCTCTAGTGTAACTTCCGAATAAATCCTTATTCGGAATGGACCTCCCTGAACCTAGTTTTTCTACCTATATTCCTATGAGCATTTTAGTTTTGTGAATTCTGACTAGAATTGTCTATGAAGCTCTATTTATAGCATTCTAACAATTCTCTTGAACGCATCTACAAATCTTTTCATATTTCTCACACAAACCAGTTCCAAAGCTTGTAAACCACATGGTCAAGTATAATAATAATAATGGCACCACTTCTCTAGTACCAATTTTTTGTATTTGGTTTTACCATTGCCAGGACACAATATCCAACATCCACAACTGCAACAAGAGATCTAATTTGGCTTAGGGTTTCAGAAGATTCAATCCTGGGTCAGCATCCTCTAAGGCAGAAACATCAAACAGAAGGTTATGGCAGAAAAAAGGTGCTAAGTTCTTGGTGGTGAGGAAGTAGAGCAGCAGGAGAATGCCAGCCAGGAAACAGTGAGGACAGGTTTGTCAAATGTATGCCCCATTATCTAACCAGTACTGTATTTCATCAGTTTTGAGAGGATTCTAAACACAATGAAGTTGACTCTACTTTCTTCACTGAAATATCCATAAGGTCTGTGTTTTAGAATTTGAGTATATTTTTTGAAAAGTCCTACCATTCTCCTACAATATATGCAATGGGCATTTGAATCTAAAATTCACTAAAAAGTTCAGGATTTAGACTATTTAGAAACTGTATATATGTATAATTATTAATTTCTCTTTTTATAAGAAAATTGAATCTTAATGTTTATTTCTGATTTATTTTTCAAAATTTAGTGTATTAATTTTAACATATATGTTGGTTAAATAGTACCTTCATGAACTGTGTCCTATGGGAATCACTTGGGAACATAAAATCTTACATCTTTTAATAGTTTGTCACTATTTGGAAAACCCCTTTAGTGAGTAAGTCAATAACAAAGTCATGACATATTCGCTGCAACAGATTGTATAATTGGATAAAATAGATTATGGTACAAACAGTCCAAGATTTGAATCTGAATTTAACAGTTTATGAGTTCTTCCATCTTCAAAAGTGACTAAGTGGAATACTAAATGGAATTTCTGACCTTTTAGACTAATACACATATCTCTAGGATTACTATACTAATTATTATATGCTAATACATATGCATATTTACTTTTCTTCAAGAGTAGATATTAATGCTTACATAAAACAAACACAAAAGCAGTTATTAAAGTAAATAATAGAAGAGAAATCTATATGGTAAGTAGATGTTATTAAGAAAAGCTTTGAGCAAAATTGTGAAGAAATTGAGGTGAGTCTTCAAACCTCTAAATCTGAAATTTTACCTTTCTTCAAGTTCACTTCACTCTTGGGGTCTCTCCAACCTTTTCAGTTAAATAAAACCTAACCATGCTGAAGCATAGCAGTGGCAATTTGTGATCACCTTACTTAAGAAGTTTTGTATAGTACAATCCTGAAATTGCATAGGAAATAATGAAAAATTTTGGTTACTAATGAGGGACATAATACTTTTATTCTAAGTTAACTATTATCATCTGACCAATTGCTCACTTTTAGAAATGATAATTTTCATACAAAATTCTTGGTTGCCACAGCAAACAAAAATGGATTATTAAATTCTTTTTAAAAATATTCTTTTACCAAAATATCTGATGACTGGTTAAGTTTCTGAGAAAGAGTCAGTGTTGGTAACCTCATAGCTAGGATCAGAGTAACACCTACAGTGACTGTAGCTAAGTTCCCATGACACATGCTCCTCAGTACAGGAATCAGGCATTTCCCTAGACATCAAGATACCTAGCACTGTTTCTGAAAGTTGATGTTCATTTCCAATTAGCAATAAATAAATTTCACACAGCTGCTTCTTAGTCTAGTCATCGGCAAAAGAGTTTAGTGTGTGCACATTCCTAGTCCTCTGTCACAAAGAAGAATGAGATAGATTAGAAATGCATATATGAAAATAAACACTCCAAAATGAGGAGTTTTTTTAGGTTCCCCACCTCCAAATATAGGTAAGTATTTTATTCAAAGCATTTAAAAGGTACTTAAATTACAGGAAAAATTATTCTACTGTTATTAATTAAGGTATCTAGGAAGTAGAAAACATTTATTATCATTAAATGATTTTAAAGCAAAACAGCAAGTTGACTTCTGTTACCATTAACAAAAGTTTTCCCTACATATTGAGAATTCTTTTGTAACAAAATATAATTTTTCCAGATTTGAAGTTTTCCAGAAAATTATATAATTATATAAATTATATCTTTATATAATTTAGGTTTGTAGCATTGTGTAAATTTTCATTTGCCAAAAAAGTACTGAATAATAAATAAAATTCTGAAAAAAATGTTTTAAATCATCTAATGACATTAAAATGCCTCATAAATTCTTATTATGATTTTGATTATTTGCTTTTCAATGGTAGAATTGTACTCTATTGAGTTTGAGGTCTTCTTAAAAGAGTTCTTACATGAATTATCCATTATATAATAGTTCAGACAATTTACAGGAATAATCAGAGTATTTCAGGATAGATTTCTTCTAGAATAATCTAAACCAATTTTTTAAACTCATTTAAATGCAAACTTCTTTGAACCATGTTAGAATCTGATTTTTATAATGTTCCTTCTCACTAGAATGTAATCAATATCCCACATCAAAATTGATACCTGTTCTCATATTGTGTTGAAGTATATAAAATTGTTCAAGATACAATTCTATCTACACATTTATTTTAAAAACAATGTGAAACAATAGTAAATAACAAGCAATGAAATATTCTTGTTGAAAAACACAACTAATATAATCGATATTCAGGCTTATAGTTTAATGTGATAAAAATCACAAATATATGACAATTACAAAACCCTAAAATATGCCATGTGTCCTTTTTCATAAATAATTACCAGAAAAATATATGTGCAAAGTCTTATGCAAGAGTTCCTTCTTGGTGCATTTTCCAGGCACGGTTTTCCTCTTGCACTGCTAATATACCTGACATTAAAATACATTTTGTGCTGCAAATTTTTGCAAGTCATTGGTAATTAAGCAGGAATCATTCCTTGTGATATGGGACCCTGAATGTGTTTGAAATGCAAGGGAAAGACTCTAATTAACTCCTTATAAATTTATACTGTGACAAGATATTGTCTGGTTCTCTTTTTTCACAGGAGACCTCCCGGAGTCAGAAGAGGCCCAGCTCCAGCTATTAGTTACCTTTCAATAGCAGGAAGCTACTGAAGAATTGAATGGAACAGATCGCATTGTGCTGCACATAACACCAACTGCATAAAATATTAATCACTTGAGCACCACATGTGAAATGTTACAAAAGAGAAAGTTAAATAGAAGCAGAAAAAAATCACCATGGGATGCCATACATTAGCATCAACAAACTATTCTTAATGGCTGAAGCAAAATGTGATGACCCAAACCCCATATGCTAATAACTTTCAAACTTTTGCCATGGTTAACTAATGACCTAATCACAGTAGGATACCTATAAAGAAAAAGGAGTTATGTCCTAATGGGAGTAAGAAACTGACCCAAGAACTAATACTAGGATTGAAATGAATCATCAAAAACAAAACAAAATACTAACCTGGCCATCGTGCATTACTGATATTTTACTTCAAATATTAAAATTATGTTAGCTTTATGATTCAAGCCAATAAATCTCACATAATTTGTATAAGAAGTAAAATATCCATATACTGTCCACAATTTGCAATGAAGTACTTGCCAATAATGGGGATTTTTGTATTCTTCCTGAGTTTGTCCAACTAAGCTATTAGCATTGTTTTAAAAAATACTTCTATTCTTAACTTTTTTCTTCAACTGAAGTTGTAATTTTGGACTTATGAAGATTTATATTTGATTTAATTGCAGTATTCCTTATTGAATATTCTCAAAATGTACTTCTGCTGAAAGACTGAATGATGAATTTGTATTCAATCATGAACATGTCAATCTTTTTTTTAGAGGAAAAAAACAGAAAAAAGAGTAGAAATAATACAGAATTTCAAAAAAAAAAGAAAAATAATAATAACATTAAGAAATCACTGGTTGATAAATTACACATTGTCATCTTTAAAATAGTTATTCAAGTTACAAAATCAGAGCAGAGAAAGTGGACAAACAATGACAGTGCAAACCATTCTTTTCTATCATCCAACAAAAACTTAGTAGTACGGTTATCTGTCTTACAGACTTAAACATACATACATTTATATCCTTTAGAGCACTTTCCTTCCCTTTCATTTTTACAATATCTATTATACATTTTGGATCCTATTACTTCTTCAGTTTTTGTTAGTTTTTTACACTACAATGTGATATTTACACATCTCAATCTTATGATTAGAAAAAAAAATCCAAGAGAGTTCTTGAAAGAGTAGATATTGATTTAGAAAAAGCAAAACACCACAGCAGGAATATTTTGCCATAGAAAACTACAGGCATGTTCAATAACTTTGAAACAAAACTTTTAAAATCAAAAACTGAAACAAATTTCCCTGGTCACAGTGATTTGTAAGAAAAGTGGCATTGGTCTAGTGGTTGCTGGGAAGATGCTTGTGTAATTTTTTTCTTTCGTGTCTTGTTCACCTCTTTGCAAGTCTGTGTGGTAACGGAGTGTATTTTAATGATTATTGTTAATTGAACATGTGAAACCTTTTATTAATATTCTTCCTTTATGGTTTTTACTGTTGTTAGGATTGATACAAATGGCTCCTATTTGATTCCACAATTTTCAGATCACACATTAATATCTTGAAAGAGAAAAAATGAACGATGCAGAAATTTGATAAAAAAAGAATTAATCCATAAAAGAAAAATTAACAGCAGATGATGTGCACCTTTCTATGGCATTTATTTTAGGTCAATAATCACTGGACAAAACATATTAAGGACATAGTTCCTCAGAGTTGCTGTCAAAAACAGTGAATTTGCAGTGGTTACTAAAATACAATAGTACATAGACCACAGAGTTATGTCTATGAAGATGAAATTACAAGTTGAGTTGTGAATACAAAACTGAATGAACTTGGAGTGAACTGAATGAACTTGGAGGTGCTGGGGAGATGAAGAAGAGGAGTGTTACATAGGATGTGCATCAGTGCTGTTAGCACAGCTTAATGAAAGTTTAATGGACTTAAATCTCCCTCTCTGCAGTGTAAGCATCTTGCAAAAATACACGCTTCTAGACTGATAATGAAATTTACTTAGACCTTAAAAATATCTTAACTAAAGGCTTCACTTTCTTTTAATTTAATGATTATGGTTAGATAAATTAAAGCAAATATTGATTTACATAATGGTAATTAACAAATGAGACCATTAGTTCTAGTATGATATTAAAGTCACTTATATTTAGTATTTGCCATTTGGAAAGTACTATTCTATGAGTTTTATAGGAATTAAACCATTTATATATCGGTAATATTTTAATTTCACTGATAAATGTGATTCTTTCTTTGTGTGTTTCTCTCTGCCTCTCTCTGTTCCTGCCCCCCACCTACTATTCACTGCTTTCCATAGGCATTTAGGTTTCAGTTTTAATCATTACACTTTCCAGTCTTCCAAGGGACACATTTTATATTTTAGTGGATTTATTCCTTTCAAGCTACTAAACTATCTAGAATAATAACAAATATTTCCAAAATTTTGAATGACATGATTATAAATAATTTATGTAGGTAACATTCAAATAAGGTAGGATAAATAATGTTTCCAAGAAGAGAAAATATTAGGGTACCATTTGATGATGTAGGCCTGCACTCATGATACTGATATAAAAAGCGAATTCAGTCTATGTGAATGGGAAATGGGACAACTTCATCATTGTTTGTATAACTATTCAAAAGCGAGGAGAAGGCTTCAAAGGACAGAAATCTTTCAGTACTCTGGGAGGCAAAAACAGGAGAATCACAATTTGGATTCAGCCTGGGAAATGCCGCAAATTAGTGAAACTGTCTCAAAAGCAGTACGGAAGGGCTGGGGTAAAGTACAGTGTGAAGGCCCTGGCTTCAGCCCCACTATCACACATTCCTGCAAAATCAAATCTAGGAGATAGGGGGGTAAGTGTGAGAGATTGATGGCAATTTCAGCTTTGAGTGTGAACCTGAACCTATTTTTGAGTTTGGGAAATATTGTTTCCAAAAACCTTACTAAAACAAAAAACTAAGATTCCATCAAGATATTTTGAATGATTAAATAATGATTTTCAAGTTTAATGGCACAGCACATTGTTTTAAGAGAAAGAGAATTTATATTAGGACTTCAGAATTAAGATCTGCCATAAGTCTGATAATTATATTTTACCAGTATTTAGAAAATTTATATTCAAATTTTATATTTCATTTTCATGTTATTTTCAAAATATTGGTAATATGACATTATATGTATTTGGGATATGAAATTGTCTATATTTAATCAAATTTATCTACAAGTAGTGGCAATTTAATGCATTTCATCTTAACGTATTTCACATTGTCTTTGTTGAATCATGCAGTAGAAATGTATTTTAATGTATAAACAAACATTCCAATTCTAATTTCATTTGTATATTATAGTGTGTCTCTACTGCATGATCCAACAAAGACAATATTATTTTCCAATTTTTTTAAAGTTAGTTTAAAAAATGACAATGAAGTTGTGGGTTAGTTAGATTTATTTTAGCGTTGTTACCCATAAAATTTCTCAATAAATTACATTTCTTGTCACAGAGTAGTTGTTCTTAGTCTCTGAGCAGCTTTCCACCAATTAAATATGCAAGCAACTTTGTCCTTGAATCTATTTTTACCAAACGCTCATTATTATCTGGCCACCTCCCCCTCCCCCGAAGAAGCCAGCAGAGATCCTAGAACACACTTCTCAAAACACTGGCTTGTCCATGACCTTTTTCATAATAGCTCACATTTTCTTCAGCATCTGACAGAGCTCTATCAAAGGAAGCTAGGTCATACAATCTGAGTGTCAGGGCACAGAAATTAGACTATGAAATGTGTCTAAGACAATCCTATGTTCTGATATGGGAAAATTCAATTTTTCAAGTGTAAGATGATATCTTTTAAAAAGCCATATCAAAAGTAATTAAGTTGTTTTTACTAAGAATTATTAGAAGTTCATTATCCATGTTGTCATTTGTAAATTGTTAATCTATGTTCTTATCTAATGAAATTAACTCTCTTCAACTCTTTCTTCATGTATATGAGATTTATTGCCACTAACTTTTGCAGATGAATTAAGATGGTAAGACTATATAATAGTTTTTAAATGATGAGAAAAGTAAGATATTTCATTATCTTAGAATGAAGGGATCTTGAGAATGTATAACTAAGACTACATCTTTGAAGTTGTGTTTTATGTGTTTATAATTATCATTTCATCACAAATAAATTCAGAGTCTGTTAAACTTGGTTTTGTTTTTATCTTTTTTTGTTTTCTGTTTTATTTATTTATTTTTAAATTTTATTTTATTATTTTTTCATTTTTATTTTTTGGTACCATGGATCTAACTCCTGACCTTGCACTTGCCAGGCAGACATTTATGGAACTGACCTAAATCCCCAGTCTTAAGATTCAGATTCTAAATGAGATATATTATATACCACATAATCACAGTTATCAATCTAGAGGGCAAATTAATACTGGAAGATACAAATTAAACCATAAAACAAAATATTATTGAACAAAAAAGTTAATGCATGTGTAAGCCTATATCTTCAAATTAAAATATCTTTTTAATTCTCATTTTACATGCTACTTTTTTAAAATGTAGTAAATGCGTCCACATTTTGTATGTGTATAGAAACACACCAATATTTCTAAAATGTGTTCCATTTCAAAAGACTTAAAGATTAAACAATATAATTGGGCAACATTCACCCCACAAAAAATACTTGTTGAGGAATGTCTGTATTATTTTTTAAGGTTAATTCTGAGTCTTCTTGAACTTTTTCCTTTGCTTTTGCTTTTTTCTTTTGCTTTGAAAAAGGACTATCTGTTTTTACTTTTTGTGGTTAAGTGTTTCATTTTTTAACTATTTCTCATCTTTACAATATTTAATAGAGATGAACAGATAGAACTCAGGATGTGGTTTCAGTTGACGCATGTTGACCTCTCAGAAACACTTGAGACAGCTCAGGTGTTTCCTAACTTTCCTTTATCTCTTATCACACATAAGTGAAACAGAGATAAAGATGATGTAAAAATATAAGGCATGGGCAACTGATAAATTTTACTATATAAGCACACGTGAGTTTAGTCAATGTTCTCCTAGACTTAACACACTTACTATATTTAGTAAGCAACATAAGAATGTTTACAAAATAAATGGATGATTAGTCTTACTAGGATAATTAAAATGTAAGTGAAAATAGGATAATGAAAAAGAATAGCTTGTGGTAGATATATTTTTGACTAAACTTTTATCTGAAAATCTAAGTAAATCATTTATATCATTGCAATATATATTATATATAAAGAAAAATTCTTTTCTTCTGACTTTTTGAAATTATTGTGTTCAAAACTCTAAAATCTATAACATGCTCTATATTCCACAAAGTGAGATTTTTGAAATAACTTAGTTGTAAATTTAAAAATGATTTTTCTAGAAGTTAATGGCTTTGCTGAAATGTTCCACATAAAGGACACGAATATATTGCTTTTTAAAAATACAATGGGTTTTTGCAAAGGAAGAAAGTAATCCAGCAATTATGCATGTTTGTGGTGAAAAGATATATATTTTAAGTTTGCAAGTTTTAACAAAGTATGCTGTCAGTTAGAATTTAATTTAAGAAAAACACTCAAAACATTTATAAAGAGAAATCAAGTTAGCGCACGCTTATGGAAGTGTACCTGTCTGTGTGTGCACGTGTGCATGCATGTGTCCGAGTGTTTTCTTGTTCAATTACTAGTTTAAAGATCTTTCCATTTGCTCATTCTCTCACTATGATAGTTATAGCATATCTAAATTCTATTGCCAAGTTACTTTGAATATGTTTAACATTTTTCCTCATTGAGAATTCAACATCTATGAATCAAAATAGAAAATACTGGGTAGTGCTATAAGAATGAAGCATTTTCACTAAGAACGATTGTCATTCACAACAGTCTTTCTCCTGATTCCTAGATCTTGAAAGATTTTCATTTCTTTTCTTGGGGGAATGCCTCTAATAAATGATGGCATTGGAAGTTACTTTTTTCATCAACTAATATATTATAAGGATATGATCACTACTCATTCAAAAGGCACAATAAATTTTTAAAGAATATCTGCATAATATATAAATTGTATTTAGACTGAATTTATATATGTGCATATTCATAGTATGTGTGTACATATTGAAATGTTTTAGATACCATGGTTTTCCCTTACCCTAGCTCTTCAAATTAGTCAAAATTATCTCACTGCAAACTAAAATTCACCTTACAAAATAAAGTAGTTCAATGCTATATATCATAATCAGTTTCTTCAACTTTCTCCTAGCACTTTTCTTTCTTCTTCATGTGTTTAGTTTTACTATTCTTCTTAACAAAAGGCAGTCTGTTAATGGAGTCTTACAATTTTAATAGAAATTAATTCTATCACTGAAAACAAACCTTTTTCATTGGAAATTGGTGAAGTGCCAGAATTTTGCTCAGTGGAATGAATGAAGTATATCAGATGCACAATGCATTTACTTCTGCCTCAGCAGACAGAGATTTGGCTTTCTTTTCTATTTCTCTGTATGAAATGTAGATAAGGGTGGTTGTAATAGAGTCTGGACAAAAATTCAAGGTGATTGCCAAAACACATGGCTGTCCAATTCACAAGGGGCATGATAGCCTTTATCTGTAAACACCCAAAATTACAAATGTTTTATTACAACCTTCTTTCATCCTCATTCAATTATAATTGCCTGTTTTTAAAAATAATGAGCTATATAACTACTGCCCAGAAATTCTTAACCCTAATTTGATATATTCAACGAATGGGTGTAAGGTTGTATTTGGTTTGGCTTCATCTTGTTTTCTTTTGCAAAATAGAATAAATAACACACTTCCAAAGCTTGAATTAATTATTTGCCAAAGCAATCTTTCCAGTCAGTGATAGTCTTGGAAGAAAATATACAATTTTTGGCTAGGTTATAAAATTCATTCTCCACAACTATTTAAGAATGATGCTTTTAGTTCTGGATACAGTTTCTAAAACTGCAGTCAAACAATTTTTGTGACAATATTTCCAGCCAATGTCAAAAGACAAGAAGCTAAATTAGAATGTACATAATCCCTTGCATTGTACACCATAGAGGTAATTAATATTCATTATTGAGTTAGCAAGCAAAATTAAAGTCTAAAAATATAGTCATGCTGAAATTAGATCTGCT
Organism: Hydrochoerus hydrochaeris; assembly: GCA_004027455.1. Lineage (NCBI taxonomy): Eukaryota > Metazoa > Chordata > Mammalia > Rodentia > Hydrochaeridae > Hydrochoerus > Hydrochoerus hydrochaeris. The sequence continues at coordinate 54,539 of PVLA01004042.1, read as the reverse complement.
CTTTAAGAAATCTGAAAAACTCTGTAATAGAATATAATGACATGAGTATTTTTAGTTTTACCCCATAACCCTATATCTCGTATTTGATGCACTGACACAAAAAGTCATTTTGTAAGTAGGCGAAATTGTTATCTTCATAGAAAAGCAGGACCACAGTTTAAATAATATGGCTGGGCTCATGGCTTCTATTGAACTGAACTAGTAAGTTTGACTAAATTTAAACTGATGGCAGATAGTTGTGTTCAAACTATAATTTACTAAAAAAATAGTATAGGCAGTGATAGGAGATACCAAATCAAAATAGACACTTTTAGAAATGACAGTAAAGAAGCTCTATTTAACTAAAAGAAGTAGGCATAAGCATAAAATAAATATCTAATATAGAAATAGTCATGAATCACTCAGAAAAGTTTTGTGGATACATTTGCCACTTTTCAAATTTACTCTCTGTCTTAGTAGCCTAGACATTGATGTTTATGGAAACAATGTGAATTTATTGATAGTCACATAACAAAGGCATGGCTGCTACACATAAGACTTTTTTTTCAGCTATGGAACTTTCTAGACGTTGCTTCATACAGAAGCTGTAAAAACAGTGTAGACTGCCTATTTATAATATATGCAAAAAGGCATTAGTGGCTATATATTGATCACAGTTTATATCAGGAACATGTAGATCTCCTTTGGCCATGTCAATGACACTAAACTCTCTCAAGAGAAGGGTTTGATTTGTTCAGCTTCTTGTTTTAGAAGTGGAAAGTGTGAGGAGACAGTCACCACTGAAAATGATCTTTGTTTACTAAATACAAAAATAATCTTCTCAGAGCTTTTAAAAGATAAAGGGACAGAACTGTGAGGTTTTAATATACTGTACAAGTATTTTAAGTGCATTATAATTATTTTCACTTGGTACGCTGCCTGATTGATTTGCGAGCACCTGGAAACACAGATTACTTATAATGTCTATCATATCCACTGCTCTAAGGACATAACTCCCTTATGAAATGAGTCTGTATATGATAGAAGAATAGAAAAAAAATACTGCAAACATTCAAACCTTCTGTTCTAATTTCAGAATGTACTGTTCTTTCTGGAAAATATTACACTAAATTGTGCTTTTGATAAGATATTGTACATAAGAGGTCTAATCCAGTATATAAACTGAAATTAAATTGTAGCAATGGTTTACAAAACGTATTAATTTCATCTCTGGAAATCACCAAGAAAACTACAGGAAATATCTTTGCTCAAAACAATGTTAATGTGCTATTTCTTTCCTACATTGTGTCACCATTTGAACGGATGGTGTAATATGATGGTGACCACAATCTGGGCAATTTAGGAATCAAAACAGCAGCCCCAAGGCACTATATGTTTGCATTCTTTTACCAACAATGAGAGAGTTGAAAAAGTCTACATCACAAAAAAAATCTTCCCAGTGAAAGAGTCACAATGAATTCAACTTTAACTATTAAGCATCTTTCGACAATTCTGTGTGATAAAATGGAAATTTTATATATATGACGTTACTGATGAATCCCAAAATGGAAGGATAATGTCAAGCTTTGTTTATCAAATTAGGTTTTATTTGAGTTGTTTGTTGGACTAACTCCTCTATTTCCCAGGAACTTTTCTTTCTCCTGCCTCAACCTCCTAGAGTACTAGTTTACCATGCATCTATCTCAAACTATGAATGTTTAAATTTGGGTACTTCACGACTACTTCCTGACCATTAAAGAAAATTTGAAAAAGACTCTCACTCTAAGAACAGTTGAGTGTCTAAATTTCAAACACATAAATTTTTGAAACTATGATACTGATCATTTCTCATTTTTCATAGATTTTCTATGAATTGGTGATATAATTTTATTTAGTCTTTTATAATGTAATGTATGAATATTAGAAGTTAGTACATCAGTATATTCCAAAAGACTAATATATGATGCTGAAAAATTATATATGGATGAAATATCCATTCAAAGAAGAAAACAGCAATGTTTTTTAATAGAATAAAGTCAATATGAAAATACACTGATGCAATTTCAGATTGCACATTAAAATGACCCTTTAAAAAACCACTTCTTACAAAGTTTTGGTGTAGTTTTATCAACCAAAAATAATGTCCACAATTATTTACAAATATTTTATTTACATATTTTTTATTTACATAAATCAGACTATATTTTTTATTTACCTATATCAGACTATATTTGGTTTGTTATACTCGAACCTAAGCATCATATTGCAGTATATCAATTGCAGAAGAAAATTTCAGAACTAGACAGCTTCAATTCTGCCTGAATTTAATAAAATTATGAAAATGTAAAACACTTTTCCCATTAAATTTTTTGTTTTGAAAAATGTATTTGCTCTTTATAAAATATGTTATTTTAAACAAATTAAGTATTTTCAACATAAGTTTATTAAAGAAGTGATGGACATGTATAGACATAAACATAAATATGATTTACATAAGGAAAAGTTCTTGGACACTGTGACACTTTTCAGAGTGGGAAGTTCCTTAGATCAATGTTTGAGAAATAAAATGTATGATATATGTATATGCTTCAGTATATTGTCATGATTGTCTCTCTTAGTAGATTTAAAACTTTATTCAAATATATGTACTTAAAGTCTTAATAAATCAATAACATTTATTTTGCATCTTCTTGGTTCTTTTTCATAACATTTATCACTATGTATAATTTTCTGTTTCTATTTAATTGTTATCCTGTGCATCCCACTGGAATGTAAGCTGTATTGGGATGAGAGCTTCATTTTGTGACTGCTAAAACCCCAGTGTCTAAAACAGTGCTCAAGTAACAACTATTTGATGAATGAATGAAAATTTATAAAATGTATAATAAAAAATATTGAATATAATAAGTGCTTTAGCAACTTTCTATATAAATAATAATAGAGAAATTTATATTTTGGGCATGTTTTTCAAATTTCAGGCTTTTTTGCATTTTATTTGAAAGTATAATGGTAACAACATTCACTGAAACTGTTACAAATTCCTGCTTTATCAATTATTTTTTTGATAAAAGGAGAAAAATTTGAAAGCAAATAGTTTGTGAAGATTTTAAATATACACAATTACTTTTATATTAAAAATACAAAAAAGGGAAATATATGAATAAAAATAACAAGTTCTGTAGTTTTCTAGAATGCAATAAAGTGTGATGAATCTTTTTATCATCAAATTTTATATATTGCTGTTTTACAGCCAGTAAGAGATCACCATTATGAACAGATATAAAACTTGTCACTTTTTAATGCAGACAATTCATTTTTATGGAAGCATCCATCAAATTTCTTGTTCTTCATAAAACTTTTCCATGCCTTATGAATATTTTAGTTTTCATGAACATTTATATACCAATTATAAATGTAAATGCCTTGGACAGAGGATATTATGTAAAAATGACACTCTGTTACAAACTGATATTTCTTAATAGTGTTTAAAACAATATCACCGGCACTATTTTTGTATTACTTAGTGCCACTAATATGTTTTTCATGAATCAGGTAAGGCATATTACTTGGAAACATGAGCATAAATATTATTTTCTTAGCAGGGTACTGTAACTGAATTATTACTATATTTAAAATATGTGATTTTCCGTAAAAATTGACACCATATCTTTTAGCATACATGTGTATTATAGAATCACTATATTGTCAGTATAACTTTTTTTTGAGGCAAGGTCTCACTATATAGTACAGGTTTGCCTTGAACTCACTTGTGTAGTCCAGGCTGGCCTCAAATTCATGGCAATCTTCCTGCTTCAGCCTCCCAAGTGCTGGGATTGCAGGCATGTGTCACCATTCTTGGCTTGTCATTAGAATTTAAGGCTAATCAATAACTATAGTTTACTTCCTCTTCTTTCAAAATATATAACAAATTTACATCCTCTAAAATAGAGTTTACTGATCTTTATAATCAGAAACATTTGTAAAGTATACTGAAAATAATTGATACCTCACCTTTATCTTCAATGTAATGAAAACAAATCTCTAAAGGAAGATCCAAAATTAAATAGTGAAAGTGTATGTTTTCTTGAATAAAAAAATCTTTATACTGAACCACTAGCCTAGAGTATAAAATAATAGCAAACTTCTTAGTTTAGACAATAAAATAATAGAAAACTTCTTAGTTTAGTGCACATATTTAGTCTCTAGCATAGAATTTTGGCAAATCAATCCTATGTGAGAATTCTTTAACTGTTTTAGTCCCTTTGAGCTGCTATAACAGATACCTGGGGCCAGGTAAACTAAAATGAAAATAAATTTGTTGGCTCACACTTCTAGAGACTCGAAGTCCAGTAGCAAAGTGATTATCAGGGAGGATGTTTTTGCTGTGTCAACCCATGGTGGAGAGAGTTGTGGAGAATATTGAACTCTCATGGTTGAGTCATAAAATAAAAGATTTTAGCTCTTGATACTAGCACATTAACAACTGCATTGCAACATGATCTTTGAAGGAACAAACATTCAAACTATAGCATTCACCCTACTTAAACTATCACAACTAATTTCTCCAGATGCATCCCTATTCTTTCCAAACCATTAAAAAATATTGTGACAAATGTAATAGATACCAGAATCCTAGTATCCTAATTATATGCTGTGGTATTTGTTACCTCCTTATACCACTGGTTTTTTTTTGTTTGTTTTGTTTTTTAATGAAAGCAAATGCTATGCAAAACATTGGAGGGAATTTACAGACAAATTATTAATCTTTCTGAGAAATTTTTTACTGAGCTAGTTGCAAATCAGACATCTTTCACACCCTGACATTTAGGTAAAGTTTACTGAAATATATTTAAGGTAGATAGATGTCAGGTTCTCACATAGATATGCTGGCTTTCTAAGAATGAAGCAATAATCCTGCATTTATTTATAAACCACTATTTTCATGTGGTGACTTGCAAGTAATTTGATTCAGATTGCATTACTTCTAGAATGAGATCATCTAATTTTCAAACACATTCAAGATTACATGGTCAGATAGATTCTATAATACACCCAAATTTAATATTGTAAATGAAAATGTCAAAACATCCAAAATTTATTAGCCAAAAATAAAATTTAAATGAAACTACTTTCAATATTGCAGATATTTTATAAAATAAAATTTTTAGATTCTTAAAAAGAATTTTAGCCTATAAGTTTTTACTGCCATTCATTATATTATGAAGTATCATGCAAAATTTTTCAAGATTTATATCTATTTCAAGGTAAGACATTTTATATAGCAATATATAACTATATACCTGTATACTTATTTACAAACAAAACCTCATGCATTTACCAGATCTCTATCCTTAGATTATCCTGAATTTTAAAGCACAAATTTTTTATTCTTTCCTAAGTAATATCAATGTGCTTTGGACATGGCTAAAAATGACCAAATAAATAACATGACAATATTTTTAATTAGTATTCTTCTTTTTAAATGTAAAGCTGAATCAAAATGTTGAAAGAAAGCATAAGGACAAGGAACAGAGAGCTAACAGATCGGAGAATAAAGATAGGGTCTGAAAAACAAAGGGAATTTGAGAGGCTTGATTTGAAGGGAGAAGAAACATAAAAAATAAAAAGAGAATAAGAAGAAGACGAAACCTTCACATTTCTGCCTGTCATGAATTGAGACATAGATGCTTTTGTCTGGTATGTTATACAGCCTATTTCGTTCAGCGTAATGAAAAGCCATTGGTATTTCTAAGCATAGAGTAACAATATCAGATTGCTACCTTACGATCATTTCTAGTTTCAATGAGAAAAGAATAGTATGATGCAGAGTTTTTGTAACTGTCCCATTTTTAAAAATATGATTGTGTTTTTGGTCAAGAAAAGTGAATAACAATGAAGAAAAAAGTTATAAAATTTAAAAGCTTTGATGATTTATTTTCCTGAAGTGGAGCGAAGAGGTTTTAACTATTGAATAACACTTTAGTCAAAACCCCCATTTTTATCAGAAAAAAATTTTTAAAAATGTTCAAAGTTTAATATAAAATTTATTTTATGCATGTTATCCACTTAAAAACAATTATTTTCCTAGGAAGCAATAAAAATATGGAATTTTTTCTTCTGCATATCTTCACCCTCTTGACCAAATTATTCCAAAGTAATTGGTAATGCAAATTATCACAAGCTGGGGTAAAACTGGCACAGGAAACTAACAGTGCACCCAACTTAAGGTGATTTTCTTCCTCAGTGTGACACAAATATTCATTAAAACAGAAGTCATGAACCTTTGACTAAATCCCTGTTTCCTTTCTCAGAAGGCCAGCCAGAGCTGTGAATCACTGTTTTATAAAAATAAACAAGAAAGAAGGCAAAAGATTATTATACTACTGGGCTGGGGATTTAGCTCAGCAGCATAGGCGGCTGCCTTTCAAGCACGCAGTTGTGAGTTCAATCCCCAGTACCAAACAAAATTTAAAAATAAAATGAAGATAACTACACTACTAATCTCAATTAGATCATCAAAAAGAATGGTTTGTGTTTTCATTGTTGGATTATTTGATCATGTTTTTAGGCTTGTGTCTTTTAATCTGAACAATTACTTCAAAGATAACAATACACGCATATTAATCATTGTTAATCTCCTATTATTTTGTTTTGAATTTCTGTGTCATTGTTTTTATTCTTTTTTATTTTAAAATAAAAAATAGACAGTCCATATTAATTTTTTTATTTAAAGAGGGAAAATAAACAAAACAGAAAAAGGGTGGAAATAATACAGAATTCAAAAAAAAAACCTAGGAAATCAATAGTTGAAAAATTACATATTGTCTTCTTAGAAATAGTTGTTCAAGTTACAAAATTAAAGCATACAAAGTGGAGATTTAAGCAGTGAGACTGCAAACAGTTCTGTTCACCTATCCAACAAAAACTTAATAACATGTTTCTCAATCTTATACACTTAAATATACATGCAGTTATATCCCTTAGAGCACTTCCTTTTCCTCTCTTTTTTACAATAGCAATACACATTTTGGGTTTTATTACTCCTACAGTTCTTATTACTTTTTACACTAGAGACATAATGTGATATTTATAAATATAATTCTTATTTATTTTACTAATGAGGATAGTCTCAAGATGTCTCCATTTACCTATGAAGGCCTCAAGATCCTCCTTTTTATAGCTGAGTAATATTCCATTGCATAAAAATACCACATCTTTTTCATCCACTCAGTGGTTGATGGGCATCTTGGTTGTTTCCAAGATTTAGCTATTACTAATTTTGCTGCTATGAACATGGGGACACATATATCACTGTGATATGACCTTTTCAGGTTTTCTGGGAAAATACCCAGGAAAGGAATAGCTGGGTTCAATGGAACTTCCAATCCTAGTCTTCTGAGAAATCTCCATATGGATTTCCATAATGGTTGCACCAGTCTACACTCCCACCAACAGTGGAGCAGTGTTCCTTTTTCCCCGCAGCCTCGTCAACATTTGTTATCAGTTGATTTCTTGATGGCAGCTATTCTTTCCAGAGTGAGATGAAATCTCAAGGCTGTTTTAATTTGCATTTCTCCAATGACCAGTGATGGTGAACATTTCTTCATGTATTTATTTGCCATTTGTGTATCTTCCTCTGAGAACTGTGTGTTCATCTCAGGTGCCCATTTTTGGAGAGGGTCTTTGAATTTGGGGGCTCTATGTTTTTCAATTCTTTATATGTTCTGGATGTAAGTCCTTTGTCTGAGGGGTTGCTGGCTAAAATTCTTTCCCATTCTGTGGGTTTTCTTTTCACTCTGTTGGTGATTTCTTTTGAAGGGCAGAAACTTTCCAATAATAAAGATCCCAGTTGTTGTTTCTTTGAAGTGTTTCCCATGCAGTTTGCATTTTGTTCATGAATTCTCTGCCTATCCCTGTGTCTCCAAGATTTCTGCCTACCTTGTTATCCAGTAGATTTAGTGTTTCTGTTTTCCATATTAAATTTTTAAAAACCTACAAAAGCATGTGTATAGATATTGGAGAAGAATAAAAAGAAGAATAATATAATACAATATAATATGGAAAGGTATTTTAGAAAGTGGGTTGGGTTTTAATACATAACTAATAAAATCAGATATGTAAAAACCCTAAGAGTTAAAGGATTGGAAATAACCCTAGAATAAGTGTATTTTAAATTATTTACAACTTGTAGTTTTGTGGTAGCTCAATATTTTCATAGAAAATATGACTGGAAAATGGATAATTCAGTTTAATTTTCTATTTGAAATTTGAAGCTACACATATGGTTGAAGTTCTGAACAGTCACTATTTATTCTGAGTTCAACCAATTCTCCTAAAAGAAAAGCTCTGGTCTTCATACAGCCCAGTAACTCAGAATAAGATCTTGGAAAGGAATATTTCACATAGGTAACCAAGTTTATCACTACCTAAGCCAGTAAGATGAATGATTATTAAAAGAAGAAATGCACCCAGAAACAAGACAGGCTGAGAGAGAAAGATCTGTGAAGAGGAAACATGGGAAAAGTGAACAGAGACTATGGAATGATGCATCCAGAAGCCAAGGAGTGCAGAACACTGCCAGCAACACTGCCATGCTCAGAGAAAGATTTAGTCTTTCAACCAGAGGAGAACCAAGCTTGATTGCACCTTTAATATGTATATCTAGGATCCCGAACTAATATGAATGAATAAATAAATAAATTTCTGTTATTTAAGCCATCCAGTTTGTAGATCATTGACAGAGATGACCTGAGATATATGTTATGTGATTAAGTAAGTTTTCATAAGAATATTGAAGAAACACTTCCCTAATAGCCATCTGATGGTATCCATACTAATTGATAATCATTGTTCTGAAAACAATTATGGCAAATATTATTAGAAATATCAACCTTCTGGTCATCATTAAAAGCCTTCAGCACACTCTTAACACAGTGAAAAGGAATCAATTTGAATGTACTCTGGCCTTAATAGTACTTAAAAATTAAACTGTAGACTTAATCATGTACAAGTTGCCCTATAAACATTAATCTCCTTGAATGTAGGCACTATTCTAAGTCATGCTGGAATTGTTCTCCAAACTACTACAGTACCTTCCATGTTAACAAATAGTTGTTCAGTCAAGACTGCAATAGAAACAAGATATCACTTATTAGGTTTTAGAAGGGGAACAAATCAAATATGGTTAAATGTTCCTCTAATTTGAATTATGTAAAAAGTAGACACATGAAACAGATGTGGTTAGTTACTGTTTCCATCATCTATTCTATTCTATTCTACAATATATATGTGAGGTATATTTTTTGTACTTTCCTTCTGACAATATTAAGTTTCTCTTGCAAAATAAAAACACTATATAGAAAAATATATTTTTACTATTTTATATCTGGATCATAAGTTTGCTCCATTTAAAATAAGTTTTTCAATAGATAAAATATTTATCATACAAGGGGAAATTTAACAATGTGTAAATAATATAACAAAAAAATGAGACCCTGTGATTAGTATAATCCTTTCAGTTTATTCTTCAATGGCTGTGTAACTTCAAAAGATATCCCTAACTTGGAAGTTAACTTGCACATTAACCTTATTTGAAAAATAATTTTTACCATCTAAAAGATAAGACAATGTCTGTTTTCCAGGTCACTCGTATATACTAAGAAATTTTAGGTATTTTTCACCAAAACTTTTGGTTTAACTTGACTAAAGTCACAATCTATGTCCTTTAACCCTTTCTCTTAAAAAGGCTCAGAGTATGCAATTTATATTTTATTGAAATATCTATCTAAAACTTCAATTCTGATTTAATTTCTCAAGTTGGAACAAATTTCCCCAGATGGTATTGTTTTTAGTCTTTGTCAAAGATAGGCATCAAAAAATTCAAAACAATTTTCATGATGCAAGTTTTCTGAAACACATTATAAATACTACCCAAAGAATAACATTAATTATACAACAAACTACATTTTTCTAACCTAATTTTTCAATCCTCCTCACTTTTTTTATGCTCAAAGAATTTTAAATAACTGTGACTAAATACTTTGTTCCAGATTAGTTTTTCTCTACCCCTTTGTTTCAACATTGTACAGGTGTGATCGTCAAGCTTAATTCTCAGTTACATTCGTCTGGGAGCCACAAAGAGGAGAAGATAAACACACATCTGAGTATATCCAGGTGAGTCCTGAAGGTGTGACCTTGTGTCCCACCAAACCACCCTAACCGAAAGACATATCTGAAAATAGTAAATATTTGAAAAAATAATGATGAGAATCCCAGATTGGCCTCTACTCCATCAGGAATTTTAAAACCTTTGTATTTACACTCATTATTCAATTTAATAGTTTCTACATGGATTTTATTGGAAATTTCAGGTTACAAATAAGACATTTGTCTGCAAATCAGTCAGGGCTCTGTGACATTTTAAATAAGAGTCTTCTAATTTATGTAAATTTAAAATGTCTGTGATTATACATATACACAATGTATAGATTTTATCTTTATGAACAAGGTAATTGCCTATTTTTGAAGCACAAAAACCAGAGAAATTGTACCCTTTTTGAATATTAATACTTTGTCATTTCAAAGACCATAAAACAAAAAAAGAAACAAAACGCCTACTTTTATGGTCTAAAATTTCTTATATCTGTCTTTTTGGTTTTTTTTTTACCAAGGATCAAAGTCATGACCTTGTGCTTGCCAGGCAGATCCTCATGACACTGAGCTCAATCCTGGGCCCCAAAATTTCTTATATCTTTCTTAGACTAAAATTTAAAATTATAGAGAACTTAAATTTTTCTGCTTATGTTAGAAGAAAAATACTTTAGTCCTTTTACTAAGGTTTCAATACCATATATTATTTTCCCTATAAAATGAACAAGAATTTCCATTTCTCTGAAGATAGTACAAAGAAAAATAATATAAATTTCTTCCTAAGAATTTTTCATTCTCAGTCTATTCTCTCCAGTGGTCTTTGAGCCTTTTTTTTTTTTTTTTGAGACAGGGTTTCATATGCAGTTCAGGACAGCCTTGAAACTCACTTTGTGAACCAAGTTGGCTTTAAACTTGTAGTAATCCTCCTGCCTCAGCCATCCCAGCTCGGGGATTACAGACATGTACCAACATACCCTACTGGTATGAACTCTTGAAAGTTAGTGTCCACATTTTGTCTTGTCTCAGTTAAGAAACAAAAACAACAACAACAAAAGTAACTTCTCTACAGTTTTTCCAGTGCAACTGGTCATTTGGTCATTAGATTCTTCTCTCCACTTACGTAAGTTTAAATGCAAAGAAAGTAAATTGCTGGTTAAGAGAAAAGTATATAAACCTACCAAGAACCCAAATTTTGTTTGTTTGTTTGGTTTTTTATATTTAGAGAATTAAATATAAAAGAGAGGAAAAGCATATTTAGGAGATGGTCTTTCTGCTGACTTTATTTTTAACTAGAATTTTGTTCCTACTGGAAATCCTAAGTTATTAGCTGTGAGAGAAATGTGGGCTTTTCTCTCACATAATGATTTCACAAAATTGATCTTATTCTTAACACTTATTCTTGTGCCTGTGTGTCAGCCATCATTTCGCCTAATAAATTATACATGACTATTAATCAGTGACTGGCAATCTCAGCTCTGAAATGTTAGTAACAATGACTTTTTCTCATATTCATAACTAAGAAAATATACTTAGAAGCTTTGCTTTTCAAAAATTTATCATATCAGTGGGTGTAGAACAACAAAGTATTCATCTTCACAATTTACCAATTGTAATGTTTCATCCCAGTAGCTAGGCTTTGAGAAAGGTACTTCTGAATAATGCCAACTGTCTTGAGAAATAGAAATTTTGAATCTCATTTATTGATTTATGTACTTATGATAGCAGAAATTATTTAACATCTTAATTATTTTGGGGTGCTTTAGCTTTATAAGATTTATGTTGCAACCAAAATTTTATGCATTAGCTAATTCAACCTATAAAAACTTTAAAAATACTGCATACCTCTAGACTTGCAAATCATTCTGATAGAATGAATGGATATGGTTTATTATGGTCAGTCCTTCAGATAGAATGGAAAAAATAGAGTTGTTCAGCAAAAAGGCCCATGAAAGCAATGTGCTTGTATGTACATATGTGTGGGTAGATGAGTGTAAAATTTTGAAGGAATAAACATGATAAAGAGCAACTGTCACTAGAGAACACTCAGGGAATTTTACTACTATCAGAATAAATATAATTCCACAAAATGCTGACCAGCAACAAAAAACCTCTATTAGATGTGGCATTTGTGTTTGGCAACTTTAAATTCTTATAACTGCTGCAAATTCTCTAAAAGCAAAGTGCCACTTCCATTATTTGACTCAGTGAAAAGATGAATGAAAGAAAATGGGGACAGTAGTTTTAAAATATAAATGCACATTTTATATATAAATATAAAAATCCTATTTACTTAGGCATAGTAATCTTAAGAGAACCCTCTCCTTTGTCTTATTTTTCTCTGTTCTTTTTCAGGAATTAAAATTTTAGCATCTTTGTAAAATTTAACATACACACAAACTACATGCAATTTTTACATAAATTCAGAATCATAGCTCTAGTCTATGAAAATAAGGTTAAATAACTGGTAACTGGAACAAAGTGCATACAAATAGGTTTTTTTTTTTGCCTTAAAGTATATGCGACATTAAGTCTTCAGGGATAGCAGGTATGGGAGAAAATATGATTAATTTAATCATGGAAATATGAATTTGAAATGCTTATGGAAATGGAAAAATTTTGTAGAGGGATCGAGTGTGAAAAAAATATTCTGGGCAATCACATATGTAGATCAGACTGTCAATGACTCTTCAGACTTTATGGAAAGAGTAACAGGAAGTAAGTGTGTGAGGTCAGGAAGAGAAGAGTAGACTTTATTTTACATTTATATAGAGAACCCCCAACTAATGAGATATAATCAACCTCATGTTTTAAAGTCAAATATGCTAGAGCCCCACTTTCTCTGTCTCTTCCTGATAAAGAGCAAGTGTACACATAACATTTTGCCTGTCATACTGACTATGAAACAAAAGCTAGACACCTAAAAAGAAGTGACATAACGAAATGCTTTCTGGTGACAGGTTGTCAGCAAAACACAGAGGCCATTTTCAGTGGTGGCTGCACTTCTAGGAGCAGCAAATTCCATGGTACCAATAGAATTTTATCAAAGCAGCACTTTTGCTTGTATGTGTTCAGTATGATTTAGGCTTTGATTCTGGCCACCTGGCCTCCAAACCTGTCTCAGTAGATGACTGGGAAACCCTATGAGCTATCCAATATTTTTCCTCTGAGTTCTTTTAGTATAGTTAGCTACCCAGAATCTGTTCATCTTTTTGCTTTTGTGAACACATGGAAATCAAGTTCATATTAGTCATTATTTTGGGACTTAAAATTTAAATTATTTTAATGTATTTTACTTTATTCCCTTTTATTATAAACATGTGTTCTGGATATTTACTCAAACTAAAATGCATTAATATTGATTTTCCTGAAAGCATGACTTCCTTTTCATTTACCAACTTTGATTCCATACTTCAGAGTTTGAGAAAAAATACAAAATAAAACTATAATTACACACTGTCTTTCATTTATTCATATAGTATTCACTACACAGGCATTGTTTTCTACTCTAATTCGCATTTCATTCTGGTTAGTCATCATTATTGACTCAGAACAGTGCTATGCTGTGTAATATGTCTCTGCCACAAAAATCATTCTTCTTCGTTAAACCCTCTTCACTTGCAGCTGCCTGCTGAGTTTCAGTCTGCAAGATGCAGACGTTGCATTTTCTGTGATTGTATTGGTACCATATTCCTAAATGCTCTTTGGGTGAAAAAAAAATCAAACCAATAAATCAAGTCAATAAATACATCAATAAATCTCTTTTGCTTTACAAACATCATCAATCTTCAGTAGCATAAATTACTAGTCCTTCTTCCTACCTTTTGGAACCTTGGAAACTATTTCATCTATTATTAAATGCCCCTTTGGTCCTGTGTTACTGCTTACATCAAATAACACACTTGCCTTATGCAAGTTTAAGAAACATATGACCCTCTAGGTCAACTTCAGTGAACCCTATTTTTTTTCTAAGACATTTCTATAAGGAATGCAATATGTTGAAGATAGTATTCACAAGCATTTTGTAGTTCAAATTAAAATTTCATATATATATATATATATATATATATACACACACACACACAAAAGGTTATAATTAAATTCATTGAGATGTTACAGTATTATGTGGATATATATTAAAATGCATATAATTTCCAATGATGATATTAATTTTTTAGAGTTAACAAGTATTTGACTATGACATTAATTATGATTCAAACTTATATATGATTATTTCATTCCTACAATCAAATTTATGGCTAATACTACTCTTTTCAAAATATTACTAAACTTTAAAACTGAATATAGCAGAGCAAAATTCAGTTTAAAGATATCCATGTTACATATTAAGAGGTTTAATAATATGAATACTTAATATTTTCAAAATATTATTCTTGAACTCAGTGTTTTAATGCTTACCTCTTATCTTTACTACCTCAACTTCTCATTGCCTTCCTTTGCCCACTTCTCAAACTTCTATTTTCTATAATCACTGTGACTGATTCCTGTGGTTTGCTTTACTCAGTCTCTCTTGCTTTCTGGCTTCCAACTGGGCTTGTCCATAGAGAGGTTCAGAGAAAGACCTGAGAGTTTAAGGACAGAGTTCAGATTTTCGTCCCCATTCCCTTTGGGCTTCAGCTTTCTACCCAGTCAAGTCTGACTAAAGCTGTAAAACTTCAGTTCTGTGGTTTTACCTCTTAACTAGCTCTAGTGATACAGTCTGCTTTCTCTGATGCTTCAGCTCTGTGGGTGACTTCCTACTGCTGCTGCTGCTGCTGTTATGGTCCCTCAGTGCCTGTTGCTAGATCATTTATCATTTACTAACATCTCTTTAAAATCCCCCACCAAGTGTGCCTTCTATTTCCTGCCAGGATATTCACTTTTGCAGGCTGTTCTCACATTAGGAAGGAGAAACAAGCATTTAATTTTTTTTCAGTGTTTTAAAATTTGGTCACGCTCTTAAGCTCTCAATATCCATTAATTCAACTCAGCAATTCACAAATGACTGAATATTCACCTGATCTAACATGAGTATGTATAATTTTCTAATTATTTCTGAGAATACTTTCAGTCTTTTGATTCTAAATTGTATGCCTATGGTATCCCCTAACTTTCTCTCTGTGATCTGCTTCTGAATTTTCAGAATGGCAAGGGCCATGAGAATTTCTTCTAGGTGATATTAATTCCTCCCTCATGAGGTATATGGCCTGTTTTCATTTCATAATAATATAAAGTAAGTTTGTCCATTCTCTGGGAAAAAAATGCTATTAAACATTGTTTAAAATAGCTGCTATCCTGACTATTCATTTAGTGTTCTCATCATCATATCCATTACACTATGGACAAATTATATTTAAAATAGCAATCACTGAACTGATTCTAATGAAAATATTCTTAATTTTTCATTCTATGAGGCTCAAAAGTTGATTGGAATTTCAGAATTTCTAATAAAAAAGAAACTCGTGTTCTGTTATCTAGTCTTAGCCCTGGAAAAGTTAAAATCTTTTGGCAGTTATGCCTCTGGAAACATTAACACAGATTTTATTCTGGTGTGGTTTTCATGGGTTTATACAGTATTCATGATATTCACAGATATGGTGGATGAGCATTGTGCTCAGGGACTGGGTATAAAGCTAGCAGTAAAGGGATTTTGTTATATGTATAATTTTAGTACTCTTTCTCTTGGTCTCTCTGTCTCTTTCCCTCTTTTTATAATGTCTCAGAAATTTTTATAGGTGAGATAGCCTGAAGAAATAATGCTTTAACTGGCTCCATTTTTTTCCTGTTTTGACAACAGATTCTGCTGCTATTTGTAAGAAAGCTTGTAAAAAAAAAAAAAAAAGAAGGCAATAGTAAAAAAAACCCAGCGATTTATAAAAAGAGGTAAAATATCAAACACTACATCATGAAAATGTTTCCTTTGAATGACACTTGGAGTCTGGGACTAAAGCCAGAAAATAAAAGCATTTTGGCTGCATAGCTTCATAAGATCAAAAGATCAAATGTTTTTCATAATCTAACATGCAAAAGTTATTTGCTTGATTTATAGTCTGTTTCCTCTATACTAAGAGGGGGAAAATGGATGTTATAAAAATGAAACAAAGCAAAATCTAAGGGAAAGGAATTGTTTACATTATGGAAGTGTCACGATTTGGGTAACTTGATGCCTCTGAATGTACATACTGTTCTTTGCTTCATCTGCATCCTGAATACATGATTTTTTTTAATATCATGTATTTAAAGCACAGAAGTCATATATATCTCAACATATATTAAAGTACTATGCATCTTTTAAAATTAACATTGTTCTGGAATTATATATATATTTTTAAAGCATTTTAAGAGTGCTAGGTATTGAACCCAAGGCCTCTCTCATTTTTATGCATATGTTAGGTTACAGCCCATCCTCAATTTTTCCTTACATTTCATTTTCAAAATGCAATTAAATTATTTTAGGACATTAAAATATTTTAGGATATTACTTTAAATTTTTCAACAATTTTAAATTTATTTTATGTCCAGTCAGAAAACCATTACAATGGTAAAAAAATTATTAATGATTGCTAAAAGAAAGTATTTGTATTTTGCTGTTGTTTATTTACATTCTTTTCTCATTTCCTTACCTTATCAATAGAAAGTCAAGATTATCACATGAAATAATGCTTTTAAAATATGGAAGTGGCATATAACTAAGCAGCCCCAAAGTGGCCATAAAGGCAGAAAGAGAAGACTCAGGCCTGGTTTATGTAGACACCATCCAAAAACAGAAAATTACTTCACAATAGTCATCTTCTAGGACATCCCTAAAAGATCAGTATTAAAGATAAATATTCCCAGTGGTCAGCATTTTACTCAGTATACCTATGTGTACCCTTTGTTTTGAAAATAAATAAATATGTCATTATATAGCAATACCTGGACTGTGGGAAATGGTTTGTCTAAATTGTTCAGGGTTTGGAAGCTCTCAAAATAGTGTCAAAGAAAGTTGGGGAAATAGCATGTAAAATACCATTCTTGTAAAAGAAACAATAAAGATACTTCTATTGTATGAATGCTCAACAAAATGCAACTTCAGCATAGAAAGATTTCAATGATCAAAAGCATCAGATGGCCCATTCTGTGAATTCCAGTTAACCTTATGTCTGATCATCCCTAATTGATCCATGGAAAAAGTAGCCATGGGAATTGTGATAGAGCTTTCCCCTAAGCTCATCAACATGGACTTTTATTCAACCAGGCCAATTTGACTGTGATCAACACTCCTTTGGACAGTAGCAGAAACCCACACTGAGTTCCCAACAGGCTGCCTTCCTCCCAAGGGATTGGTTAGCTACTTAGTCATAGGTTATGTTGAACTTCTTCCTCTATGGAAAGGGCAGTGTTTTAACCATATTGGAATGCGCACTTACTCTTGATGAGAATTTACCCTCTTTATATGCAATGCTTGTACAAATATTATCACCTATGAACTTACAGTTTGCTTAATCTGATCAAAAAACTCATGTCACAGAAAAACAATTGTGGCGATAGTTCTATGCTCATGGAGTTCCCTGTCAAAATGCGCTGAGATAGTCTAAACTGCACAGTGAGACCCTGGTCTCAAAAAAAAAAAAAAAAAAAAAAACAGGAGTTGGAAATGCACAGGGATCCTAGTAGACATTTCTTTAAGTTAATTATTTTTCCTTCTTTCTATATCTTTGATTCTTTTTTACATTTCTAGATATTTTTTCTATTTTTTTAATAGAAAAAATATTGATTGTCACTATATAATCTTTTGAGGGCCAAAACAGAAGAAAAAGCAGATGACAGGTGATCTCTACTTGAGTTGTAAAATCCTTGTTTCCCCTAAGACAGTAGTGCTTGTGGTCCAGACTCAGAACCTGACTTACTCCATCATCTGTCTGAATCTTAAGCCTTTAGACATAGAATAGACTGAATCATTATATTTCCAAACTCTGCAGATGGTAGAACCTATGTTTTTAATCTATACAATCTGTCGCTCTAGAGACAACTAATAGACTTGGTTGGAATTTTTTGGCAAAAAATATTATTCCAGAAAAAAGATAATGTTCTAAAAGTTTCATCAGATCTTCACAAAATATATTAACAGAGATACATCTGGTTCTATATTAAAACCAGGAGTTGGCCCGGTGTGGTGGCTCATGCCTGTAATCCCAGCACTCGGGAGGCTGAGGCAGGAGGATTGTTGTGAGTTCGAGACCAGCCTGGGCTACAAAGTGAGCTCAAGGACAGTCTAAACTGCACAGTGAGACCCTGGTCTCAAAAAAAAAAAAAAAAAAAAAAAACAGGAGTTGGAAATGCACAGGGATCCTAGTAGACATTTCTTTAAGTTAATTATTTTTCCTTCTTTCTATATCTTTGATTCTTTTTTACATTTCTAGATATTTTTTCTATTTTTTTAAGTTCCATAGCTAAAAGTAAACCAGTATCATTATGTGAAATATATCTGTGAAGAGTCTTACAGACCCATTCCCATGTGAAACAAACAAACTTGATGAAAATTATAAAAGCAACCATTTAAAATCACAGAAAGTTGTTTTAATGACATACTACCAATAGAGAAACAATAGAGAAAGTAATTTACTGAATTTAAGAATAACAAAAGTTTGGGTCATTTGAAACACAAACTGTCCTGTCCATCACCCACCTGCATTCTACTTGATTGGAGTTTTACAAAAATACTGGAAGTTTCTACTTCCAGCTAGTCCCAACTCTCAATGAACTATGACATTCACTGAGAGTGACAAGCCTCCAGCATTTACAATGCATTAGAACTCTTAATTACAAAGGATAAATTCTTGCTATGTGCAAACAAGTAGCCAAGGGCTCCCTTCTGCTCTCAAGCTTTGTGTTGGTCAAGTTTTCCATTGCTGTGATAAAGTATGAAGAAAATACAATGTAAAGGAAAATTTTAATTTGGCTGGCTCTAAGGCAGAAATGAACAAGAGGAAAGCTGCTCAATATACAGTGGACAGGAAGCAGAGAGAGCAAGAAGAAAGTAAATGGAAAAGGCAAGAGATCAGGTACAGTTCTCAAGGACGCAGCTCCATCACCTATGCAGTGAAACACAGAAGTATGCTGGACTAAATCTAGGTATCTCTCATGTCAATCAAGTCATCAGTCAAGATTCACCACCGTAATTTTTATCTCAACAATAAAAGTCTGAGACTAATGAGATCCTAATCACGGTCATATGATCTCAATGGTAAAAGGAAGGTTACACCCTAAAAGAAGCAGTCTGGGGTCAGCAGTGTATCCTCTCTAACGTTAAGAATAGTGAGTTAAATTATGTCCATGTTTGTAGGAATTCAAAAGAACGGAGACCTCTAATGTTCTTCCCAAGTAAACAAATTCTATTTGACACAACTGAAGGGAGGTGCAAAAAATAAAGAAGCGAACAATAAAAACAGGCCCCTGAGAATGGGGAAGGCAGCTGTTGCCCAGAATAAGTATATTACCCAAATATCAAATTTAAGAAACATGACACTTGGGACAGCAAAAGGTGACTAAAATATGGAAACACTGAGCAAGACACATACTACCTGTGAACATGTGCTTCATAAAAACTTCAAAGCATTGTTATAATTAGAATTGAAGAGCCATAGGGAACCAGGATTTTAATCTCTACTTTAGAAGCAAGTAGAGCTATGTTAAAAATGTCTGATCAAGCACAAGATATCAGGGAAGAAGTAGAAAGTATAGGAAATAATACATTGTTATTTACAGGGTTGAAACAGAACTTAGTGGTTATTCTAGTTCAGGTTGCCCATAGTTCTAGCAAGTTCGAGGGCAGCCTGGTCTGCATTAGTGAGGTCAGGACAAGCATGGACCACAGAACCAGACCGGCACAAACATACAAACAAATAGTAGACCTGAAGGTACAATGAATTAAATGAAATTTTATTAGAAGAGCCCACCAATAAATTTAAACAGGTATGAAAAAGAATCAGTGAACTTCAAGATAGATTACTAGAGGTTATACAATCAAGACAACAGACAGGGAACAATAATGAAGAAAAATGAACAGACCCTTAGAGCAACCCATGACACCATTAATCATGCCAATATATGAGAAATGTGAATATCAGAAGGAGAGGAGAAAGAAGAAGGAGTAATAGGCAATAAAGAATTAATTTCTAAAGTTTGATTAAAAACAGTAATTTACACAAGCAGAGGGTGTATATAATAGCAGAGTAAACACAAAGACATCTACATTCAGATATGTCATATTGAGTATGAGGGAAATCAGAGCCAAATGGAAAAAGGGAACATAGTGATATATTTAAATCGCTGAACAAACAAACGAAACAGTCAAACCAGGAATCTTACATTTGCCAAATTATCTTTCAAAGCTGGAATCAAGGACATTCCATGGTGAACACAAGCTAATTTTGTTGCTTGTTGGCCTACCTACCAAAAATACAACAGAGGTTTCTTCAAGCTGAAAATAAGTCATCATTAAATAACACCAGTGTGTACACACACATACACACACATACACATGCACACACAAAGCGCCAGTAAATAAAAGTGTAATATTCAAGCGCAGTATAAATGCATGTTTTTCTTCATTATCAATACATTTAAAGGTACATTTTATTACATTCTCAGGCCTATAATATAAAAATGTAATATATTTGACAATGACAGCTGATGAAATCAACTGTATTGGAGTAAGAAAAATGAAACCAGTTAATAATTCAATTCAGAGTAAAAATAAAGAGAACCAGAAATGGTGAATAAATTAATATGGCAAATTGTATAAATATATACTCACTGACCAAAAAGCAAGTCAGAATCTCTTGAGTCATAAGTTACAGGAACAACAAGAAAACTCAGCAAAAGAAGACCAAACAGAAAACAAAGAAATCAAAAACAAACAAACAAAAAAGCACAACATAGATCATTATTTTCCTACACACCAATTTATAATTATGGAGAAGAAGCTATTGGTTTGGCCAGTTCCAAATTGAAACTCACCTCTTTCATCAGCCTTGTTGACAGTTGCGATAGATATTGGCTGTTATTTTTATACATGGAAAGCAAAGAAAGGCTGCTGTGTGATCAGCAAGAGGCCCTTGGTGAACTCGGTCCTTCAGAGATATTCTGAGAAAGTGAGATGCCCAGAGGGTATAAAGCAGGCTTGAAACTCACAAGGATGCTCTCAAAACATAATTTCTTCTGGCACACTATTTTATCACTTCCACCTCCATGGAGTTCTTCTGTGCACACAGAGCAAGGGCAGATAACTGCCTGGAAGAGGGCTGGATGATTTCCCTGACAGAATGACACGAGTCATGCGTCAGAGGGTGGACAAGAATCAACCAGGATGAGGGTCCATTTTTCAAGCATAAAATATCAGACATAAATGAACATGAGGTAAGAAGTAGACAGTGGAGATGGTGAGCAAGTTCAATTTTGTTTGTCTCTTAAGTGTAGACTGTTAACTTTTTTTTTAACATAAAGACTGACTTGATCAGATTTATGCTATACAAAATTAAAACAAGCAGCCCTGTAGAAGACAAAATGAAAAACAGCAAAAGATTCATTCAAGGAGCTGTGTTAAGGATCCCAAAGACTTGATAATGTGCTTCTAAATCTCTGTATTGAAGAAAAAGTCATCCTGTGAGTGTTTAGGAATGAATCTATTTTTGAACTACCTAAGAATACCGCTGTGCCTGATAACTTTGGAAATACAAATAAATCTTCATTTCATTAAGTTTGTACAACCTATGATGTTATAGTCAGAATTTCCAAGGAAAATAATTTAATACAGGACACATAGTTTATAGAATTATTTTATAATTTTCACCCAAGGAGTCAAACACAAAAAAAGTGCAGGAAATCTCTCCGCACACTAAAGACCTAAAGGATTTAGCTGAGGACCTGGATCCCCTGGCAATGTCCCACAGTGGGTTAACTGAAGACCTAAAACCTATTACAGTGACCCCTACAAGCTCAACAGAGCCCAGAGCCCACAATAAGGCAAGTCTCTTTCACAGATCTGTGCTGGGAAGGCCCAAAGTTCAGTGGTGGAAGCTAGAGAGTCTGTGCCAGAGGGATGAAGTATATGGGCCAGTAGGTTGAGGGTTCTGCACTGGAGCTATGAAATGATGCTCAGAGAAAGGACTAGAACTCCACCAAAGTGAGGTGCAGCCATTCTCAATGACAAAATGATCCCGAGCTCCTCTGACAATAAGAACAGCCAAGTTCCAATCAGGAAAGAAGCTCAACAAGCTCCTCCAGGAGAACCAATGGCAACGGGAGAACCAACACCACCACGGAAAACCACCACCACCACACCTTCCCCTCCAGATCTCCCTTTTATGTCGGCAAAAATCTTCAAGTGGGCTTTCCACATCCAACACCACGCTGACTTATGTCACCTGGTTGTTACAAGTTGACCACCAGTTCTCATTCCACCACATATGATGTTTGATTCATCTGTCACTCTTTGTTGAATGTTTAGAATTGCAAGAAAAGTAAACATTATTTTATTTTAATTACTCTAATTGTTAATGGAGTTAAATATTTTCATACTTAAGTTAAACCTATTAAAATGAAAGATGAGTGTTAGGAGAATAAAACAATTATTTCAAGAAGGACAAAATATTTATTTTGAAGATTTTTTTATTCTATATTTTAAAGCATTTCACTTACAGGAAAAGATTTCTTTAAAAAAGAAAAAAAATTCCCATGTTTTAGTCCTCTGTGTGATTCATCTCCACCTCAGCTACTGAAAATTAACTGAGCAATCCTTACTCATTGTTGGAATGATTTTAATAAAAATAAATACCATATAGAGACACAATGGACCTATGGTTTCACATTATTTGTCACATACTAGACAAAAAGAGCATATATTAATAAACAGATATTCAAATATTTGTAAAAATATAGAGCTAAGCAGAAATTCTTTTCAAATCACTTTGGACATACAATTATCATCTTAAACAATTATCTGAATAGCTGATGCACTAAAGGGTTTTTGTATAACTTTAAAAGATGCCACTTAAAGTTATGTTTCTCTTTTTTGCATATTATAAGTATGATTTATTATAAGCCTAATTATATTTGTTCAAAGATTTACCAGGAGTTTGTTTCTTAACTTTACAAATTTTTTAATTGCCCTGTAAAGCAGTAGGCCACGTGACATATTTAAACAGGAATGGCCACGTGTTTTTTTCTTCTTTTAGCACAGGATTCTACTGGCTGAACCACTTATTCTTTAAAGCATTTTTATTACAAAATTAAACTATTTATCTAGTAAATATCTTCCTTTTAACAATAACTAATACTTATAAATTGATACATTATGACATAAACATAATGGAGAAATAGCTGAGATCATATTCCATCATATAGGATGAATTTTAAATAGTTCCACGCAGTTATAAATTTTTTTACTGTATACAAATACATTAAGATTACTAATTTATTCCAAAGTGTTCCTGATTAAAGTAAGACCATTGATTGTAACTACTGTTTTTCAATTTTCCTAGCAACATTTTTTTCATAACCTGATAAACTATCATATCTTTGAATGAAAATCTGAAGTTCTTATCTTCTTCAGATGTAGATTGTCAACTATATAATATTCTATACACTGTAACCTATAGAATAAAATGTAGAAAAGAATAAGATAAATGACCTAGTTGAATCCACCTAGTTGAATCCACAAAGTACTTTCTCAGTGACTTTGTCTCAATTCTGAGGAAGAACTTGTATATTCATCTCTGTCTCTAAGTTATTAGATTCCAATCATGCGTTCTATATACATATTACATATCATACACTGGACCTATAAGTTTTAGTCTAGACCTACTTTCTGTAGCACAACTTTTCTGTCCCCTTCTCCCAAAAATGGATAGACTAGAGTTTGGAGTTTCAAATCTTGAAAGAAAACAGCTTCCAACCCAGATTAATGTATCCTGCAAAACTATCTTTCAAAATTCGTAGAAAAATAAGATACTTCCATGATAAATAAAACCTGAAGGAATTCATGACCACCAAACCAACCCTGCAGAGGATGCTGAAGGATATTTTAGAGAGAGATAAAGATGAACATGGTTCAGGGAAAACAGCAGAGGAGGATCACCAAATAAGACAAGCAATTGAATGAAGGGGAAAAGTGGAGGGCCAACAGCAGGAGGATAGCATGGTAGAGACAAACCAATGCATGCTGGTTGTAACCATTAACATAGATGGCCTCAATTCGGCAATGAAAAGAAATGCAGGGAAAGTGCATCATGAAACAAGATCCATCAATATACTGTACACAAGAAACATGTTTAACTTGAAAGGAAATTCATAGACTGAAAATCAAAAGAGAGAAAAAAAATGTTCCATATGACAGGAGACCAGAACAACAAAAGTGTAACTTGCTTATCAACCACGGAATGGATAAGAAAGATACGGTATTTCCGTACAATGGAAAGCTATCTAGCTATAAAGTAGGATAATCTCAAGGCTCTGGTAGGTAAATGGATGCAACTGGAGATCATGTTCATGAGTGAAATGGTTTGAAGTTATACGGGTAAACTCTATCATAAAAACAGAAGGAGTAGGGGATTTAGCTCAGTGGCATAAGTGCCTACCTGGCAAGCACAAGGTCATGAGTTCAATTTCTGGTAAAAAAAAAAAAAAAAAAAACAGAAGGACTTAGTAGGTTCCAAAAAGCACAATAGATATCATGAAAGTGATAGGAGAGGAAACACCTAGGAGGGGAATGTGGTAACCACTGCTAATTTCTTATTGTCTTTTCTTGAACTCTTGTACCATTTTCACCATTTTGTTAGACTTGGTTTTATTCTGTCTTGTTTTGTTAGATTTTACTGTGTCTGATGGTGCGAGCAGCTATTTTGAACATAATGGGATGTATTATGGTAATCATTCTATTATTTTGACTTGAAGTGCTATAATGCTTTCATTCTGTTGTTTAATTGGTTTTATTCTGTTTTGTTTTGTTTGATTTTATTATGTGTGGGGGTATGAGGAGCTATTTTGAAGAAAATAAGACATTACGGTAGCCACTTTTGATTTCCTATCATCTTGTTTTGAAGTCTTATGCTTTTATTCTTTTGTTTTAATTGGTTTTATTCTCTTTTGTTTTATTTTATTTTATTATGTGTGATAGTATGGATGAATTTTTTTTATTTTAAAGAAGGTAAAACAAAACAGAACAAAGCTGATCAGAAGAAAACAATGTGACAGAGGATTTCAAAGCAAAACAACAGGAGATTAATAGTTACTACCATAATGTCTCTTGTTTTCCTCTAAATAGGTGTCTATATCTTCACACACCATGGATTCATACAAAACAAAATAGTATAAAATGATCAAAGGAGAATAATGAAAGCATTACAGGCCTTCAAAACCAGACAATAGGAAAAGGCTACCATAATGTCTCTTGTTCTCTTCAAAATAGCTGTCCATGCATTCATGTATGTTGAAATTAAGTAATACAAAACAGACTAAAACCACTCTGAACAAAGAATGAAAGCATTATTGGGTTTCACAGCATGACGATAGGGAATCAGCAATGGATAGCATCATGCCTCTTTTTCTTCAATGTAGCTATTAACATCACTATGCATGATACAATCAGTTCTCATAAATTGTTTAGGAGAAGTTATAGGAATGTATAAGCCTCTATATGTACATCTATCCTTTCTGCTGGATGACTGTTTTGGAGAAAACGAGACATTATAGTAACCATTGTTCATGTCCTGTTATCTGGTTTTGAAGTCCTATAATGCTTTTGTTCTTTTGTTTTGATTGTTTTTTGTCTGTTTTCTATTATTTGATTTCAATATGTGTGAAGGTATGGACAACTATTTTGTGGATAATGAGGAGCAGTATGGTAGCCACTGGTAATTTCCTATTGTCTCGTTTGAAGTCCCATAATACTTTCATCCTTTAGTTTTGATAGGTATAATACTATTTTGTTTTGTTTGAATTTATTGTGTATGAAGGTATGGACAACTATTTCAGAGAAAACAAAAAACATATGCTAGCCACCGGTGATTTCCTGTTGTCTTTTTTTTGAAGTCCCATGTTGTTTACATTATTCTGTTCCTATTTCCTTTGTTTTGTTTTGTCTTATTCTCTGCAAAATAAAATAAAAATTAAAAAATGTAAAAATGGGTAAACTTCCCCTGAGTTGCTGTGACAAACCATATCTAACTCTGTATGAGCCAACATCAGTGTAGTCACCATAGCCTTGCTTTACAAATCACATGTATATCTTATTTTACAGCTACTGACTGTACACATTAAAATAGATCAGAGAAAATATTTGCATGATAGTTTTACAAATAAAGTAAAACATAAAATCACTAACATCAAATTGCTTGTACTGTAGACCTGACAATTGCAAAAATCAGTGATAGCATTCAGCAATGGTGGTAGTACATAGGGGCTAAGATGGAAAACATCAGTCATAGACAGGGAAAGCATCACAGAGGAGACAGGACATGAACTGAATCATGAAGGATGCATAGGAGTCACCCATTCCGAAAAAGTATAGAATAATTACTATAGGGTAGTGCAGCAGCAGTGGTTGCAAAGGAATGGCTGCCAAGAGACGATGGAGACTGGACAACTGAAAATGTGAAATGTGTCTTCTTGTGTGACCCTTCAGTCACGGAAGAAGCATACTACTATTACTGATATTTTTAATTGCAAAATACTACTATTAAATTTTATGTTAACTAAAATTATATCTATGTAACCAGCATGATAGGAGCCTGGTTTAAAAGGATGAGATGAAGATGGAATGATTTCATTCTAAGCAGATACCATGGGTTAAATGGAAAATCATTACAGTCCTGGAGTATGATTATATCTTTTTGAATTAATTTTAGTAGAGGTGTCATTCTAATGAAAAATAGACATCAATTCCTAAGTAGACATGCAATAATAAAAACTGTGAAACCTACTCACTTGTGACACCAGTGTAGCCATGGTCATTAATAAAAAGTGAGAACTATTGCATGTGCCACTATCAGCTTTTAAACAAAGGTACAAAACCATTATATATCATTACAATCTAACATTATAACTTGAAACTGTTCCTTCTGGGCTGGGGATTTAGCTCAGTGGCATAAAGCCTTCCTGGCAAGCGCAAGGTCATGAGTTCAATCCCCAGTACCGCCAAAAAAAAAAAAAAAAAAAAAAAAACTTTCCTTCTTAACGGCCCCAAAGATGTTTTACTTTTTAATTATTTTATTAGAACATGTTTGCTGTACCTAATGATTACATTCCTCATGCAGAGTTTGTACATGAACATAACGCATTTTGATTCTTTTTCATCTGTTTCTCTGCTTCTCCTTCCCCTCTGCCTTTCCTTTTGCAAAATCTACCTCCTTATTATATATCTTTTGTTTGCTATATAATATATACATACACTTCTATTTTATATTATTTGCTATAAATATATAAAACCGTGCAATATTTAAGCTTTTATGTCTGATTCATTTCACTTAAAATCATCATCTTAAAGTGCATTCATTTTTCTACAAAAGATCCATTTTTATCCATCTTTATGGCAGAGTAGTACTCTATTGTATACAAATTCCACACTTTACCCATTTTGTCGATGAACGTATGGGCCACTTCAAACTTCTTGTATTACTATAATGACATCTTTAAGTGATACATGATGATATCTAGATGGCAAATGTATGGGTCAAATATTATTTCCATTTTTCAGTTTTGGAGAAATGGTTGTACTAGTTTACATTTCCACTAACAGTGTAAAAATATTTCTTTTAACTCCTAGCCTTATCAGACTTTTTTATTTGATTTCTTGATAATAGCTGTTATTTCTGGGATAAGATGAAGCCTTAGTGTTGTTTTAATTTGCATTTTTCTAGTGCCATTAGTTGTTGAACTTTTTTATGTATTTAACATCTGTTTGTATTTCTATCAAATGTCTACAATTTCAGTTGCCATTTTTTGATTGGGTCTTTCATTTTGAGGTTATGCACATTTTTAGGTCTTTATATTAGTCCTCTGTCAGAGGAGTAGCTGGCAAAAAATTTTCCCATCCTGTATGTAGGATGTCTCTTTACTTGGTTGATTATCTTTTGCATCAAGCTTTTTAAATTGATGTGATATCATTTATTGATTCTTGATATTATTTAATTTTTTTTTTTTTTTTTTTTTTTTTTTTTTTTTTTTTTTTTTTTTTTTTTTTTTTTTTTTTTTTTTTTTTTTTTTTTTTTTTTTTTTTTTTTTTTTTTTTTTTTTTTTTTTTTTTTTTTTTTTTTTTTTTGCTGTATCAGGGATCAAACTCACGACCTTGCGCTTGCCAGGCAGACACTTATGCCACTGAGCTAAATCCCCAGCCCTGATGTTATTTCTTGTGCAGTTGTGGTTCTCTCTGGAAACTCTTTGCCTATGTCTTCAAGAATTTTGCCTATTATATTTCCTAGAAAATTTTATCTCTCTTAACATCTAAATCTTTTATCCATTTTGATTTTAGTTAGTACATGCTGAGATGCGTGTCTAGGGTCAGTTATCTGCCTGCAGATAGTCAGTTTTCCAAGCACCATTTGTTATAGAGTACATATTTCCTCTAGGGTATATTTTTGACCTTTTTTCAAAGATAAGATAGATAAATGTGCCTAGAATTGTGTCCAGATCTTTTATGCAATGGCACTGAGTCACATGCCTATCTTTGTGTCAGTAGCATGCTCTTTTCATCACTGTAGCTTTGCAATATAACTTGCAGGCTGGGATTATGATGTCTCCAGCTTTCCTCTTGTTGCTGAGGATTGCTTATGCTATTCTGGCTTTCTTCTGTTTTAATACGAATTTTTTCTCTAGTTCTCTGTGGCATGCTACTATATTTTTAGTAGGATTGCTTTAAATTTGTATCTGTTTTGAACAATCATTTTGATAATATTAGTTCTGCCTATTGAACAATAGAAAATATTTTTCAATGTTTTGACATCTTCTTCAATCTCTGATTTCATAGGTCAGTAGTTTTTCTAGCAGAGCTCTTTCACTTCCTTGGTTATGGCAGCTCCTAACTTTTTAACTGTTCTTAATGCTATTGTGAGTAACATTATTTCCTGATTTCTTTCTCAGTGAATTCATCATCGCTCTACAAGAATATCATTGGGATTTGTGGGTTGATTTTATACCCTGTTTTAAAACTGAATTTGTTTATTAATTCTAGGAGATTTTTGTGGAATTTTTGGAGTCTTCTATAGAAAGAATCCAGTTTTCAGCAAATAACAATGACTTGACTTCTTTCCTTTACAAATTTTTATCTTTCTCTTTCCCATTTGCTTTGACTAATGTTTTGAGAACTATATTGAACACTAGTGATGATAGTAGACATTCTTCTCTTGTTCCTGATTTTAGAGGAAAGGTTCTAAGCTTTTCTTCTTTTAATATGACATTGGTAGTAGATTTGTCATAAATGGCTTTTATCTAATTGATTTAAGGTCATTTTATACATTTTTCCTTCAGAATATTTTTTTTCCTGAATGGAGTTTGCATTTGTCAAAAGGTTTCTTCTGTGTGTATTACTATAATCATGAGCTTTGGTCTTTGCTTCTGTTCATGTGATGTATTGCATGCATGGATTTTCACATGTTGAACCACCCTTACATCCTCAGAATGACACTTACTTGATCATGATGTAGTAGGTTGATGATTTGTTTGCCAGTATTTTGTTGAGGACTTTGTGTGTAGTTTCATTGAAGAGAGTGGACTATATTTCTCTTTTTTGCTTGAGTCATTGTCTGATAATGGAATCAGAGTAATGCTAGCATGTAGGAATGAATTTGGGAATACTTCTTCCCTTTAAATATTATTAATATGTTTGAAGAATATTGCCAATATACCTTTTTTGACTTTCAATTGTGAATCCATCAGGTCTTGCGCATTTATTAGCAAGTTTTATATTGTTGCTTCAATTTCTTTGCCTGTTATTGAATTACTCAGGGTTTTTATGCCACCTGGGTTAAGTTTTAGTAATTCATATGTATCCAAGAATATATTTATTTCTTATCAATTTTCCAAATTACTGGAGTACAAATTTTTGAAGTGGTTAGTAAAAATCTAGATTTCAGTACTGTCTGTGGTGAAGACTTAGTTAAAGTTTGAAATTTCTTAGTGTTCAGAGTTCCCAGGTGAAACCAGTCAATTCTAGGTCTCTTCCCATTTTTGACACCTTTCTACCTAATGAAAGCCTTGAATTATCACTTGTGGACATGCAAGTTCCATTCAACCCCATATCCCAGTAAAAGATGCTCTTCGGTCATTGTTTACTGTCTACCTTCTGGAGGGCTATCATGGGAAAGAAGCCAGCACAAACCTAGAAGACAGACTCAGGGTCAAATGGGCATAGGTTTGGGAATTCCAGATACAAGTCATATAAGAGTTTTGACAAATCCTTGAGGCCTACTCTCTGATCCTGAAGAACATATGTGACGACCCTGTTAACCTTTCATTCTGTAAAGTGGTCTAGGACTTGATCTAAATTACATATATCAATAGAGGGCTTCTTAATAGTATTACATTGATTTCAGGGAGCAGACTATTTTTTTTCTCTTGTAGCTGTTCATTTTCCTAATTTCTGCCTTATTAAATTCCAGAGGAAAGGCTTTCTCTGATCTTTCTGAATGTTAGTGTTCTTCACTAACGCTTTCTACAAAACTCCTTAAACAAAAGACTGCATCTCCTGAGAATGCTTGCCATTGCTGAAATCAAAAGAATATTTTAAGTGCTATTTTAAGTAGGTAAATATCATCTTTCAGTCTGATTTTGTCTTTTTAGTTTCATTCCTAAGGTTCAATACAAAATGCCCCAGCAGTATAAACTGAAGTTAAAAGCTTTCTGCTTTATTTCTCTTTGTTTTTCCTGTTTAACTTCTATTCAATTACATATATGTCACATTAGTCCAAAGATTTTTATTCTCATTGAGTCTCTATCATTAATTATCTGGATGGCCATGGGCACGTTACCAAATCATTCTGTATCTACTGTAGTCTTTTATTTTCTACCTTACCTATATCAAAGAGTTATGACCAGAAGAAAATGAGTCATGAACTTGTGAATACTGTAAAGATTATAGCATACAAATATAAGATTTTAAAAACAGGCTTTGAAAACTATTGTAAAAATTATCTATTTAATAATTTTACTGTCTCTTGCCTTAATTATTTAAATTGGTAAAAGTATTGATACATGAACTTGAAATCAATAGTATTTTATTCTTAATATGAGTAAGAGTAAAAATGTGTGAAATAGAAAAGGATTAAAATTGCCAATAGTATGAAGTTGTTTTTACTAAAATTAAGCTAATATAAAGTATTTGTTTGCAGGAATGTTATTTTAAGTGAGCATGAAACCATATTTTATTGAAATTATTTTATTTATTCATGCATTTTTGTAGTGCATCATGTTTACATTTCTTATAGAGAGTTTGTACCTGTGCGTAGTGCAGCTTTATTCCTTTTCTATCCACTTTCCCTTCTCTTCCTTCCCACTCCTTTCCATCCATTTCTTGATCTCTTTTTGCTTTTGTATATGTTTGCATACAAATGTCCATAAATATATTCAACTAATAAGATACCATAAAATAGAAAGATTTCAATGATTTCCAAAATTATAAAATCAAAGTTGATGCCCCATATTTTATATTGGTTCAATGACATATTTTGAGAAAGTATCAAACTAAATTTTCATTAATGTTGATTCAAATTATCAAATAAGTAAGTCACTTTAATTGTTCTAATATCTAAAGGTTGAAAACAGTATAGATAATTATTGCTCAAGTTAGAAGGTGATTTATCCTGTCTCTTCTGCTTTCCCTAAAGAATTTTAGAGTTTAAAAATTTCTTATTATGAAATTACTGTATGGAATTACAGTGGGGAATCATGGTGTGGATTTAGTTTGGCTCTCTTGACAAGGGTGGTAATAAGGGTGAAGTCATAGTTGCAGAGTGTTCTTCAAACATTTCAAAATCACTCATCAGAAGGCAAAGACAGCAAAGACATAACAATAGGACTTCTAGACACGGACTAATCTTTATTAGTATGTATTTGAATTACAGGATAGTGATGTTTATTTTGGAAATTTGTTAATTTTTTAAAGCCATTTACTCCATCATAGTACTTTTACTTTTAACACATATTGACTTAAAAAATATTTTCTGAGTTCAGAATTTAACACAGTGACACAAATGTACCATATAAAGTTTAATGGAAAAAAGAAATTAGTTTAATTTTTTTAATTATCCATCTTATCTTTGTTTTATCCAAAAGTGCTATGATGGAATTAGAAAGATGAAACAAAGTGTTATTTCTCCTTGTCTTTATAGCAAATGTTCATTTAGTCTTCAGTGATTAGTTTCAAAAATCCTTCCTTCCTTTCAGTAGTATATTATTATGAAAAGTTCATGCAAAATTCTAGCAATACTGAAATGTGTGTGGTCTTTGTTTATCATGTGCTGTCTCCTCCAAGCAATCAGCAGTGAGGAAATCTCATCTCACTGGACTGTGTGCCATGGCACCCATCAAACACACAACTACTGAAAAAACCTTGTGGCTAGTGTAATCAAGTGTTCTCTGGAAAATAGAAACACACATGACTACTCACAAGGAACTTGGCCTTTATTCCCTGATGACTCTACTTATTTACCAACAGAAGTATTTTTAGTTAGAATACATTTAATAATAGCCAAAAGGAAGATGCAATACATTGATAATCATATAGATGATGGAGTAGAGGTTCACTGAAGTAAGCAATTTGCCTGTGTCATAGTCAGTACATGCATGGATATATTTAACTTAAACAATTCATTCAGTTTTCCAGGCATTTCATGCCCTGTTATGGTACATCTTGCTCTTTTTCCCAACTCATTTGTGCAACTAAAACCGGGGACTTCACTGGATTCTTTCTCTGACTGAGGTTTAGATCTGTTTAGCTCTTAGGCTGGTGCTAGTGTTGGAGGGACACCTCTACCCAACCTTCAGCTGAACCTTAGGCAGGAACATGTACTCAGTTCTCATCTACTTCCATGTCTACTGCAAGACATGCACAGTCTATCATAACAAAGACCCTGTCACTTACTCTCTTCCTTCCTACTGACTCATGTCTTGTCATCATTTCTACCCTGATATAGCCACCTTTTGTGCATTATTAATTCAAAAGAGTAAGCAAGAAAAAGATCTTTCTGTTTTTAGATTACTTTTTCAATATATACCAAATGCTACAAGTACAGGTGCTGAGGTGATAGCTGAGGCTAGGATCATCATAGATTTAGTCAGGCTCTTTATTTGTCTTATCACTTAAACTCACCTCCTTCCTGCAGAGAATTATTTCTTATACTTAAACTTCAAATAGAGACTCACAGTGAGTTTTTTATTTGAAGGTTTTTATGTTTAAAAAGGCAATTTTTCTTTCTATATATATGGCTTCCTTTGAATAAACTACCATATCTCCATTGATTTATGGAATTTTCATTAAAATCCAAAGATGAACAAATCTCTGCTATTGGTTCTAGCATATTTTAGGTTACAAATAACATTTTATCTAATAGAGAAAATCCAGTATTGTAAGAGCGATGTGTTGGTTTTATAGCTCAAATATTTTTATAGCATTATTTAATATTAAATATCTCTTAAAAATATTGGTCCATTGTTATTCACAAAAGCTTCTACTTACAATTGAAAAGATTTGGTTCTAAATACAAGGGCTACTATCTATTGAGTCTATGATCATAGATCTTTGGTAAGTCTGCGTAATAACACATAGATATCTCATTTGTTCAAAGTCCAGTTCATAGTTATGGTAAGTAAGAAATAGTAGTACATAGAAAACTCACAGTATAGATTTGCTTTTCTATGGTAACAAAAATTAAAATACAAAATAATTATATCCCTAAAGGAAAGGTAGAAGGTGATTCAACTAAAGTTTACTTTTTTCACAAGAAACTTTATTTTCTGGATCAGAGCTGCTAAAACTGGCCCATACATATTAATGGAAAGTAAATCAATTTGACAAGAAAGAATATAGAAATAATAGTTTTTATATTGTCACAAGGACCCTGGTAGCGACAGCAGAGACAATAGCTGCAACAATTTGATGGCAATTCTCCAAAGATCTTGTTTTCCTGTTTAGAGCTCTCCAAAGGCTTCAAATCATGTGAATGCTTTATTAACATTTAAACCTCATGAGGTGGTTTCTTTCTGTGGCTAAAAAACAAAGGCACTCGGGGATTCTAGTTCCACTCACATCTGTAGCTTCTGCTTTTGTCTAAAGTTGATATTTTTGACAATACCCCCTTCAGCAAAAAGCTTCAATAGCTTGTGTAATTATTAACACGAGTGCTGCAAACCTTTTGTACTGTACTTAAGAGTTGCCAACCTTCACTGTCAGGAAAATCATGGAAAATTAAATTAGGACAATAGATGAAATAATGGATGTGAGGGAGTGAAATCCCTAAGTGCTTTGGTCATGCTGCTAATGAAGAAAGACTTCTCTCCCCCTTTTCTCTCAGCTGTGAATGTTAGATCTCAGCTATAAAAGTGCACCTTCCACACTATTTTCCTTTTATATAAGATGCTAATGATTTTTGTGAATGGCTCCTGTAAAGTGACCTATTTTAATACAGTATTTCAAACTCACAGTTGCATTTACAGAACTGCTTTAAAATAGGCCAACTTTCAAATTATGAGAGAAAGAGATCCAGAGAAAACTGGCAGATCTGTCTTGTTTTTGTTTGTAAAGACATTTGCATGTGTATCTCTGCTAAAAATCAGTTTCCTGAACATAATTATTGTCTTATATGAAAAAGTGAGCCAATATATTACTGATTCAGTACTTAATGCATTAGTTTATGTAATATTAAATCTAATATGCAGTACTGTATCTCCTCTCCAGAATACTTTATTTAATTTCCAATTTAAATCTTTATATAAATGTATCAATGTTTAATTACTAGAGTATTTATAGAAAGGGGAATTTTTCATGATTTTCTAATTAAATGTGAATTACCAATGAAAGACAAATGATTTCTGTTTATTGACCAGTAATTAAAAAACAAGATGATACATTTGGAGATTTTAAGGTAAGACTTATGGAAACTTGGTTGAGGAAAAGACTGTCCTCATTCTTGAGTGAGGCAGAGCTATACTGCCCATCACAAGCATGAACTGGGTTAGCATTTTATAACCCAGAAAAAGAGTCCCATTTACATTATAGGAGCTTGTAAATGCCAAAGATAGCAGGACCACTTTGGGAGAATGGATTATTTATTTATTTATTTATTTATTGGAGATAAAGAACTTGCAGAATAGTACATTAAACCATGATATAACCTCACAAGTGTCGTATGTTGGTGCATGTCTTTAATTCCAGCACTTTGTATTCCAGCAAGAGAAAAAGGGAAGGGAAAAGGGGGAAGAGAAGTAAAGATAGGGAGGAGACTAGGAGAGAGCATGAGAGAGAGAAGACAGAGAAAGAAAAGGAAGAAAGGAAGGAAGGAAGGAAGGAAGGAAGGAAGGAAGGAAGGAAGGAAGGAAGGAAGGAAGGAGAGAAGCAAGCAAACAACCAACAAAGCAAGAAAGGGAGGAAGGATTTCTACAGAGACAGGAAGGCCACAAATTTAAGACTACCCTGGGCAAGTTAATGACTTAAACTAGGCTATCTCAAAATAGATATTTAAGAAACACAAATAAAAGAGATGAGAATGTGTGAAGGCCTTTGATTCAGTCCCTAGTACCAGAAAACAAAACATTAGGTTAGAATATAGATTTTTTTAACAAAAGATTTAAAGAAGTTTTTATATACTTAATTAGTTGAGGAGAAATGTTAAGTTTTATAAACCAAAGAACAATTGTTCATTATAAATATACCACACATGTTTTAGAATGTCTTACATTCCAGACCTCTACTCATTTAAAAAACTCTGCACCTGATGCCACTTTTCTAACCCTTCTGACTAGCAGAATATTCCTCTATAAACTCTGAAACTTCCAATACATGTGCTACTGCCCTGTGGAGAATCAATGCTCTGGAAAGATATGCAGAATACTTTAATTTGAATTTGTATTTTATAATTCAATACATATGAACTCTACAATGAGTGGAAATTCTGGAATTGTTCTCTCAGGAGATGAGGCTGCAAGGATTACATCTGTGGCTCTAATCAAGGTCTGTGGCCAAATTTTATGTTTCTAAACACTGTCATGAATACCCAATGCATGCCTGTCATGCATGATGCTCAAATTCAGCAGCAAAAGCCAATCTGTGTCTGCAGTCCACACCTGTAAACCCTAGTTCTCTGTAGTTCTTATGTTGCTCTCTTGTGACCAAAAAGCAATAAAGCTCTTTGATCTTATTCTTTAGCTCCATATTATGCTGCCTAACATATAGTGAGGCTCCCTGCAATGCAGAAACAGGGTGATTCCTCTTACCTACTAGCTTTCTTCAGATTTTCCCTGAATCTTCTCTTGATTGCTAAGAATCAGTGAAATGAATGCTGTGTAAACTCAGAAACATGACAGCTGTCACCTACCAGATCAATTTTCTTCTCTTGAAAGTTTCTACTTTAAATAGCAAAACATAAACAAGAATCATAGTTAAACAACAGGCCCCAGGCAATTTGTGAAGTAACAAACCCAAACCTGGATAGAGTTACAGTGGTTTCCCTGAGGCTGGACATATAACACATGCAACCATTATTTTTGACAGCACCACAAATTTCTCTGGAAAATTCAGGGTCATCCTAAGGACACAAATAGCTATGTGACCACATTTAAACATCTAAAGAAAGGATATTTCCCAAGGAAAGACTGAAAAGAAGATACATGTGCTGTCATCCGGGACCATGAAAATCAGCGGGAGATATTTTTAAAAATATTTCCTAATACTCCCCACACATAGGTTCACATCTCTGTTTTTAATACTTTTAAAAGTTCCCTTAGTAAACTTCAGCTCATCATTGTTTCTACATCAATATGAAGGCAGGATGTGTCTACTCAGGATCCCAAATTCCCAAAGAAAAGGCAGAGATTTCCATTTGCTGTAAGCTGTTTCAAGCTAACCTGCTTTTAAAATTACATCACTTTATGCGCAAAAATCATAGTTGGTTCTTGCATTTTCCTTTCTGCATCTTCAGATTTCAGAGATCTTCAGCATTTTTCCTCGATTGGTAAAATTATGCCTATCAACATGGAAGTGTATGGACTATGAATAGGTCCTCTCCGGACATGATGTAATCTTTAATTGCATTCTATCACAAACTCAAATTCATTACTATGTTAATCAGCATCCAAATATTTCTTTCCTTTTTGTTTTTTGTTTTTCATAATGATTTCCTTAGAGACTACTAATTTGGATCCTAGAAGGGTAGTTTTTTTCACATCTTTGCAACATATTTTTGTACTTTTTATAACTACCTTTATTTGAGTGAGATGAAATCTTAATATGGTTTTGATTTTCATTTTGTTAATTGCTAAAGATGTTGATCATTTTTTTTCATGTGTTATTGCTCATCTGTACTTCCTTTGAGAAGTATTCATTCATTCATTTGCCCATTTAATGATTGGTCTGTTTAATTTCTTTTTGATGCTAAATTTGTTCTTTTTATATTCTAGGTAGTCATACTCTTTGGAATATTAAATGTGAAAATTTTGTACAATTATGTATAGAACTTGTCCTCCTTTCATTGATTCTTTCCACTGGCATGCTGAAACTTTTTAATTTGATAAAGTCTAATTTGTTTTTAGTTGCTATTTCTCTAGTATGACTGTCCTACTCAGAAATTTTTTATCTATGCCTGTGACTTTAAGTGTTTCTCTTCTGTTTTCTTTTAGCAATTTCAAAGTCCTTGGTATATACCCAAAGCAATTAAAGTCAGCAGTCTAGAAAGACACAAAGATGCCCTTGTTTATTGTGGCACAATTCACAATAGTTGATACCAAACCAACCTAGATGCCACCAGTACATGAATGGAAGCTGGGGATAAAGCTCAGAAGCACATGCACCTGCCCTGCCTAACAAGGACAAAGTCCTGAGTTCATTGACTAATACCACAAATAAATTAATTAATTAAATAAATAAAGAGAGATGTAAGTTCAGAGGGGGAAATACATGAATGGAAAAGAAAATATATTATTCAGCCACAAGGTAGAATGAAATTCTGTTATTTGCCAAAAAATGGACATACCTGGATACCATCATATTGGGCATAAAATGTGAATCTCAGAGAAACAAATATTACATGTTCCCTGTAATGTATGGAATTTTCAAAGCAGATGACCAGAAAATAAAATGGAAACTATTATACAAGAAAAGGAAATCAGAGGGGTGTTAAAGTATGGTCAATATGGGAGACATATGAACAAAGTATACTTGACACTCCCCCTACAAATGTAAAACTAGTGGGGAGGCAGGGCAAAGGGATGATGGGGTTGAAAAATAATCAGTGTTGTGTATAGGTATGAATCTGGCAAAATGATACTAGTTAAGGAGTAAAAAAAAAATTTAAAATTGTATTGGTACGTTTTAGATATATACAACAATAAAACACATCATAGGAATTCGTACCTCTACATGGTATATCCTGATTCTTCTTTTATTCTCAGTCTTCTCCCCTCTGGGTCAACCCCTCTTTCTCTCCTTATTTACAAAATCTTTGTTTCCATTTTTTCCTTCTATTCACTTGTTTTTAATTTTTCCTTCCTTCTTTCCCTCTTCTCTCTCACTATTCCCTTCTGAATGATTTCTTCCAATTTTATAATATCTTCTGCAAATTTTGGTCCTTATTCACCTTTTCAATTTCCCACACTAAAGAGACAATCTGATATTTATACATGTGTGTTCAATTTATTTCATACAACAGTATGGCCTCAAGATGCATTCATTTACCTAGAAATGTCTAAAGTTTATCTTTATGGCAGAAAAGTACTACATTGTGTTAAAAACAAAAAATCTGATTCATCCACTCATTGATTGAAGGGCATTTGGCCTGCATCCAAGATTTAGCAATTACAAACTGTGCTTTGCTACAAAGTATGGTTATGAATATATCTCTGTGAAATGATACTTTTAATTATTTTGGACGGTACCAAGAAGGAGAATAGCTAGGTCAAACTAGTTTTATGAAGAATCACCACAGTGATTTCCACAGTAGTTCACCAGTCTGCACTCCTACCAGAAATAAGAAAGGTTTTTATCGTCTGTTTATTTTGTTGTTATTTTGTTTTATTTTTTTCGCCACAGCCCTTCCAGCTATTTATTATTGTTTGATTTCTTAATAGTCATTGTTTCTGGAGATGGAATCTCAGTGTTGTTTTAATTTGCTTTTCTCAAATAACCAGGGATATTGAACATTCTTTTTCATAT
The DNA here is from genome assembly GCA_004027455.1 of Hydrochoerus hydrochaeris. Lineage (NCBI taxonomy): Eukaryota > Metazoa > Chordata > Mammalia > Rodentia > Hydrochaeridae > Hydrochoerus > Hydrochoerus hydrochaeris. Next base: position 15,022 of record PVLA01004042.1, on the reverse strand, counting down.
ATTTTCTGTTTCTGCTTCTTCATCTGAGAAGCGTGTACTCATTTCAGATGCCCATTTTTGGACTGGGAGTACATTACATATTCAAGATATTAGCTCTCGTCAGAAGAACAGCTGCCAAAATTTTTTTCCACTCTCTTGGTTGTCTCTTCACTCTGTTGGTGATTTCTTCTGTCATGCAAAAGCTTTTTAATAAGAGGAAACCCCCATTGTTCGTTCTTTGCAATATTTCCTGTGAGATTGAGGATTTATTCATATACCTTTGTCTACATTTATGTCTTCAAGAATTGTACTTATTCTATCTTTTAGTATATTGCTTTGTGTTTTAATATATAGGTCTTTGACCCATTTCAATTTTAGTTTACTGCACAGTGGGAGTAATCTTTGGTATGAGGAAAGCCAATTTTTCCAGTGCCATTTATTAAAGAGGGTATCTTCTTCCAGTGAAAGTGTTTTTATTGCTGTAACTTTGTAACTCTGTAGTATAATTTCAAGTCAGGGATTAATGCCTCCTGCCTTGCCTTTGTTGCTCAGAATTGGTTTCATTCTATGTGTCTTCTGATTACAAATAAATTTTAGAAGTATTTTTTCTAATTATGTGAAATATATTGATATTGTGATTGTGGTCAGGATTGCATTAAATCTGTGTAACAAATTTGGAAATATAGTCATTTTCACTGTAGTGGCTCTTCCTATCCAAGAACAAGGGTTATCTTTCCACCTTTTAATATCAACAGTCTCTTTTTCAGAGAACAGCAGTTTCACTGTAAAGGTCTTTTGCTTCCTTTATTAGACTAATTCCTCAGTCTCTTTCTTTCTTTCTTTCTTTCTTTCTTTCTTTCTTTCTTTCTTTCTTTCTTTCTTTCTTTCTGGATGCTATTTTGAAAGGTATGGTTTCTCTAATTCTCTCTCAATGAGTTTATTACAGGAATGTTCTTGATATTTGAGCATTATCTTTGTATCCACCTATGCTACTAAATTTGGGTATTAAATTTAGAAATATTTTGGTGAAATTTTTGTTGTCTTATATGAAGAGTATCATGTCATCTGGAAATAATTATAATTAATATTTTCCTTTCCTACCCTTATTTATTTTGTTTCTCTTGTATAATTGGTCTGGCTAATGTCTCCAGAAATCTATTGATGTCAGTTGCTTGTTTGTCATAGATATCTTTTATCAGATTGAAATAAAGACCATTTATTCCAGTTTCCTGTATGGTTTATATCATGAATGAAGGTTGGACTTTGTCAGATGCTTTTTCTGCATCTATTGAGATGATCATGTAGTTTTTTTGCCCTTGACTCATTAACATTGTGTATTACATTTACTGATTTGCATATGTTGAACCATATGGGCATCCTAGGGGCATACTTGGTCATAGTGTTAATCTTCTTGATAATTTGCTATTCTCTGTTTGCCATGTATAACCTATTTTTTTAACGTAAAAATATATTTTCTTCTTGGTACATTACTTGTTATTCAATAAAAAATTCAAAAGTCTTTTCTCTTGGCATTGGTCTGAGTTCATGACATTAATATTATTTACTTATACCCAACAAAAACTCTATGATTTGTCTTGGTATCTGTTCATAGCAGTTTTCTGCCTTCCATTTCTACTGATGCTGAATTACTTACCATGTACTGTAAACCATATGGCTACATACCCACTGTTTCCCATCTGCCACCTGTGACTTTCAGTAGGAATTCATCTATAAACCATACCTTAGTATATTTCAGTAGCAACCTATCTGTAAAACCATGTTATATTTACAGATCTCTGACTAAAGCATATGTTTCCAAATAAGATAAGTTACATTGTATGGTAACTAAACCTAAATCTTTTGATTTAGTTTTATTGCACAATCATTTAGCTCAAGGCACACTCAAACTGACATGAATGGTTTAACATAACTAGATTAATGTGACTTATTTCTTCCTTAAATTAGCACCAGCAGTATACCCATTCCTAGAATAAGTAATAGAAAAATTTATAGGCAAGCTTCTAATTATCCGACCAAGAATCAAAATCAAATTTGGAAATATATGCAAAACATTCCTTTACATGACAAACACACAGTGTGTTCTACCCAGAGAAGCCCACTCTCACCAGGTGATTACTGGAGGTAAAACTTAAACTCATCTTACAAAAGTCTTCCCCTTCTCACTGATTTGGACCCTTAGCTGTCCCACATAATCACATTTCTCCAATGCCAGTGAAATTTCTTCTGTTTGATTTACTTCTGTATTCTTGACCTCTCCTAATATGTTGAGTTCCTTTCTTCTTCTTCCATTGGACTTTTTGGATTGTTTAGGATTTTGCCTTACAGCTGACAAATTGGTGTGCCAAAGTTTTGAATGAAGGAAGACAATTCCCAGATCAAAGGCAAAGGACACATTACTCACATTGCAACATGCTTTATGCTTGTGTTTGTTCTCTTTGCAACCACATCTTTAAAATCAATGTGTAGGAAGTTCAGTGGGTGTTGGACACATAGAGAATTTGTGTTACTATTGCAGATCCTCTAGTTTAAGAAACACAACATCTTTTATAATAAGCTGTGGGCCTCTTTGTGCTATTTCCAGGAAAGGGTTGTTATTATTAACACAGGGTAATATATATATACTTGCTTTTTCATATATATATATTTTTTCATATATATATATGCATATAAATATATGCATATATATATATATATATATATATATATATATATATATATATATTAGGCAGTTGCTCATGGCTGTAATCCCAGCACTTGTGAGGCTGAGGCAGGAGGACTGCTGTGAGTTCGAGTCCAGCCTGAGCTGCAAAGTGGGTGCAAGCCCAGTCTGAATTGCATAGTGAAATGCTGTCTCAAAAAGACAAAAACAAAAAACAACAAAAACAAAGAAACACTTCACTATCTTTGAAAAGATGGGTAGAAAAAAATGTCAGAATCTCCATTATAACTGCAAGCAGAAATTCAAGATATAATTGCAAAATTAGCTCCCCAATACACTTCTTACTGTAGGTTTTAAATACACCTTGACAGACTTTTCCCCTGCTTGAAGGCAGAGAAATTCTTTGAAGTCTATAACAAAAAAATATATGCCCAAATTCCATGTTTCTGATTGCATTTTCATGTGATATCCTCAAAAGTCTCTATTTTTAACAAAGTTAAGTATTGGTAAATATTTTTAAATTATATATATATATATATATATATATATATATATATAATAAAATAGTGTAGTTATTACACTTGTATATATTCTTTTCTCTTCTAACATGTCAACCACTTTTCGTGTTATCCTGGTACACTCTCCTAAATAGACCAACTTCTCTAGGCTTTGTTTTGACATCACATAATATCAGCTATTATATTATTTTTTACTGTATTATTATTTTATTACTATATAGTCATACATATAATAGTCAAGTATTATGTATTCTCTGTAATCAGAGAATTATAGACACAGTCTCTGTGTAATCTATTTATTGCTGCCTCAGTTTTCATATTTAAGGATTCAACGTGATGGATAAATCATTGAACGATTAGTGAGTGATCAAGGAATAAGTGAGGTATAACTGAATCTAAGCTCCTGAAAGCCAAGGACCATGTCTGTTTAATCATGATGAATATCCAGCTTTTCACCAAGTAGCTTAACAATTCAAATGTGACCTGGGTGGAATGAATGTTAAATGGCTTAATAGCATGAGTTAACAGTTATGTTTAACATACTATTTTATTTATTAAATACTATTAAATTTATTAAATACTATTTTATGTAGCCTTTTTCTTTTATTAACACAGGTTTGCAGTATATAATGATTATTTTTTTATCATGGAGAGTTGGTAACCATACATAACAAATTTTAATTCTTGTTTTAATTCTTTATCTCTTCCTTTGCCTCACACTAGTTCTAAATCTTAGTCCTCTTCCCATTTGCAAAACTTCTATTCATATCATCCTTTTTCTCTACTTCTTTTCTTCTTCCCTGCCTTCCCTCTCTCTTCCCTCCATCTCATTTTCCCAAGAGTTGAAAAAGATCATTCCACATCTATGTATCTATCTTTAATTTTGCTACCTCCCTTTTCTCCACTCCCACTTTCTCACCATGTGTGTGTGTGTCTCTCTCTCTCTCTCTCTCTCTCTCTCTCTCTATATATATATATATATATATATATACATAATGTTTACATGTTACATGTTATTTATTGTATAATGCATATTTAAAAACCATGGAATATTTACACTTTTGTTTATGATTTATTTCATATAATATTGTGGTCTCAAGTTGCATTCATTTACCTATAAATGCCACAGGTTTATCTTTTTTATGGCATAGTGTTATAAATCTCACAGTAGTGAAACTTTACTAAAAACTGCTAACCAAAGACTACCAAGAACATACATTTCATGAATAAGCTAAATGAGATGTCTTTGTTTGCTACAGCAAACAGTAAATAAAATTTCATATTTTTGCAAATGCAGTTTGGTGGTATCACAATAAAAACCTTCTGGACATATTAAATCAATGTAAATCTACAAAGTTTAGACCTTAAGAAATTAATTCTGCTGTTGTATATCCTAGAACATTTTGTTAGCATTATTTTCACATTCTGGTAAAATGGGAAGAAGATAGGGAAGTATTAAATAAATACTGATTTTTCAATTTTTAATTGAACAGTAGATACTTTCTAATAGCATTAGTAGAAATCTTAAAGAAAATTTATACTATTTAATGGATTTAACAGGGCTTCTATTATTGTTTTGAACTTAGTAATGATTACTACTAATTGTGTTGCAGGTAGCTGAGTTAGTTAGAAATATTATAGGCAGTGAGAGAGAGCTAGGTCCTCAAAGGAGCCAGTGCATAAGCTCAGATACCTGGCAACTGCACTGGGGGTAGGGGCGAGACAGACACCTCCTGGGCCAGGCCTCAAGACAAAGGATCAAACAAATGCACCCACATCCTAAAGACTGATAGTCTAATTAGTTCCTTCTCACACTGAGAAAGCCTAGAGTCACCATCCAATCCCTCTAGGGAACAGTCTCAGCTCTAAGAATGCCTGCTTCCTATATGACTTGCTTTCCCATTTGATCCTAATGTAATCAATTTTACCTGAACTATTGATCTTATTGGTTAACTATAGTTATGTCCCACCTTATGCCCATCTGCTTTGTGAGTTGCCAGTCTTCCCCCACCTTGAACCTGTCTCACCCTATGATTTTGCTCTATAAAAGTCCCTGAAAAAAAGAGTCCTTGGTAACCCTCTCGGGACCCCTTCTGTCTCTCTTCAAATAGAAGATTTCTTCTCTCAATAAATAATATATTCTACTCTTAACCTCTGTGTTCATAAAATTCATTCTTCGATTTTAGAGAGCACGAACTTGCGGACATAGTAGGTCGAGAGTTTCATTCCCCTATGTTATTTGCACTTACAGATAAGCTTTTTCCCTACTTGTCAGTTTCAGATTAGTTGAGAAACACATTAGGAAAACAACACATAAAAATAAATAAAATACATTTATTTTAATGAAAAACTGTTAATTTTCCTATTGCTTACAATTCTCAAGAAATTACAAAGGAAATTATAAAAACATCTTAACTGAATGATAATTAAAATCTACTTTACAAAATGAAATATGTGAGATGTGGTGGTTAGAGAAATGTTTACCATTTTAATGTGTAATCTTAATTTTTTTTTTTGTATCAAGGATCAAACTCATTACCTGCCAGGCAGGTGCTTACACCACTGAACTAAATCTCTGGCTTGCTTATCATTTTAAATGTACAAATAAGAAACAAGAAAAATTTAACATTGTTTTTGGAAAGTTTCATTTTGAGAAGTCACAAAAAGAGTGCAAATTGAATGAGATCAAATCTCTTGTAAAAAAAAAGAAAACAGAAGAATTAAGAATGACAGTAAACTTTCATTTTAGTAAAATTAATAAAATCAGAAAGCTCAGAGGAAGAATTATAATGAAAAAATAGACAATATTCATATACTTTTATCATTAAAATTATAATTCTTAATGATAAACATTTCCTCAATACTGAATTAAAAGATCAGAAAGATTCACCAAGTGAAATTTTTAAAACATTAAAAAAGAAATAATACTAACTCTGGAAAAATGCAGAAGCTATAGAAAGTATTTATAAAAACAGCTAAAAACTGTAACACCAAACAATGATAAAAATTTGATTTGGGGAGAAAAATGGTGAGCAAGAACAGGGAGGATGGAAAGGACATTAATGATCAATTAGATTTCATCCTAGAAATTCAAGATTAGGTTTTTTTGAAAGTTAAAGTAAGTTTTTTTTATTACAGTAAGAGAGTATTAGTCAGAAATAATCATAATTCAGGAAAGATATTAACAAAATCAATACATTTCAGGATAAAATTTACTGTCATATTGTATGTAGGGTAGTTTCTATTCTGAATATGAAGGAATACACTAGTGATTTACACTAAACATTTTGCAAAATCCCTTCAGCTGCTATCATGCCAAGTGACACAATATTCTCACAAAGGTTATGTTCTCTCACTAATCCTGTTCAGCGTCCTAAACATATAAGCCCATAGAATGGGGATGTGGCTCAGTAGCACAGCACCTGCCTGGCAAGCGTGAGGTCATGAGTTCAATTCCTGGTGCCTAAAAGAAACATAAGAGCCAGTGCAAATAATTCAGTAACCAAAATTAATCACCTAGATTTTAGAACATAAAGTCTCTATTTTCATAAAGAGCGATTGTCTACTTAGAAAATCTGAAAAATTTATCAAGAAAACTTCAGTAATAAGCTGCTGGGCAAGGATACAAGAACACTACACAGTTTTATTTGTTGTTATAATATCAATATAGTAGGCTTTGTCAGGACCCATTAAACATGTTTATTTTACCTATGAGAAGTGAAAAATTAGTTTATAACAGCCCATATTTTGAAAAAACCCAAATGTTCCTAACAATGGATCAACACCCAAAATGAAGAAAGAATGGACTACAAATGCATGTGTTAATGTAAATGAGGTCCACAGACCAGAAGACACATATCAGGGAAGACATTTTAAGTGAGTGTATTTATATGCGGTCAAGTCAGGCAAGCAAAGTTAATCTGTAGTAATAGAAACCAGAGAGTGATTTGCTCAGATAGAGGGGTGGTGCTAGAAATTTTAAAGTGAAGAGTTCTTTGAGAGAAAGCTTAAATGATGGTTACAAAGGTGACAACAAGCTGTGTATAATTTCCAAAATTTATTGAATGAAATACTTGGCATTCTTGAACATTACTGAAGGGAAATTGTAGCTTCTTTATAAAAATATGAATAAATCTTTAAACCAGAGAGTATTCAGTGACTCATTCAGTACATAACTAGAATTCTCCATTCTGTTTCTGTTATCTGGTATAGTTTGAGTTGCTATAAATGTATCAATCATGCTCATTGCTGTGTCTTTAATTTATGAAACATTAACACATACATTAAGTAGTAATACCATACTTCATAAGGTGTCAAGTTGGATAAAGAGAAAAATATTCTGATTTCAGAACAGAGATTCATGACTGCAGAAGCAGACTGGAATAGTAGCATGCTAGAACAAGGGCCCAAGTTGAGCTTCAAGAATTGAAAGTATATTTGAATTTTAATCAATCTTTTTAATTATTTCCACTGGCAAAATGTATACTTTCCCTATTTAAGTGTAATCTTTGATAATTTAATGAGTCAAAAAAATATGGTCCACCTTAAAATTTATACCAGAGAAATTTAATAAACAGCAATAAAGACTGTTGGTAAAAACTTGAAATAAAAATCATAATTGTAAATATTTGATATTATTTGCAAGTAATACCTATTAAAATCAATGAACCTGTCATAATTAAAATGTGGAACAGCCTTGTGAGTTCCCTGAAATAACTTTATTTTCTAGGTAGTTTAATAAAGAAAGAAGAAAAGCGAAGAGTAAAACAAATACCGTATTTTCAGTTTGTTCAGACTCAGAACACTTCTGAGAGAAGTGTCTCCTTTCCTGACATCTGAATGTTATTACAGTATTAAGTTTAACGGCTGACCGAATGCAATGCTCACAAGCTGACGGGTGATAAGTAGTAACTGCTGAAGCGGAACTTCAGAACCACATGTTTTATAGGGTACAGTATCCAATTTCCTAAAGTGACAGTTTTCAGTATCTTAGTAGCTAAAGGATAGTAAATTTTGCACTTCATGGGTATTTTTGGCACAAACTTTCTGAAGCAATTTTCAAGGAGTCATCTACAATGAAGGATGTGGGGCTCGTGCAGTGTCGCACTACTGCACTAAACAGAGTACGTCGGACACGGCCCTCACCATCACTTGTGTGCAAGGAGACAAAAAGACTCCCGTGTTGTCAAGGTGCACCTCAGGTCACTGAAGCCTTCTAGATAGTAAGATTGGCATCTCCTTAAAAGTGTGCCTTCCTAGACTGCGTTCCTATGACTTACTTTTTGTCACTAACCAGCAAAGCTTCTTGTCATTAAGAAGTACCAGTGCACTTCGCTGCTGCTGACCTGGGCTCTGCATTCACATTTGTGCTTTCAGATCACTCAGCAGGGCTGGCGGAGTAATTTTCCATCTTCTTGTTAGAAAGCTCTATTTCTTCGTCTATACTTTTAGCATGTGTTTAGCATATTTTATATTTGTGTATTTTTGTATGTGTTTGCGGTGCTTAATTACATTTAATGTAGGGGTTTTATACATGCACATAACACACTTGATTTCTACTTTTCATCCTCATCTCTGTCCACCCCTCCCGCCTCCCTCCAACTCTTAATATTCTTCACATTTGGAAAAGTTCTAGTTCTTTGATTTTCATTATTTAGCCCTTTTTTACTTCTTCCTCTCCCCCATCTGACTCTCATTTCAGTCCAATATGAAGATCTCCCTATTTCCTATTATCCGTGCATTATTTTGCTCTTTATTTATAGTTTAAGTTTCTCAGAGAAGAGAAACAATGTGATATTTAAACCTGTTCATCTGATTTACTTCACTTTACATTATGGTCTTGGGGAGCATCTCTTTAGCCTTAAATGCCTCAAGTTTATCTTTCTGGCAGAGTACTCCATCGTGTGCCTCATCTGCTGATGGACTTGCAGGGTGCTTCCAAGATTTGGCTATTATAAACTGTGCTGCTATAAACATGGGAAAAAAAAGAACAATGGAAACAAAACTTTGTGGATAGGAGGGGAACACAAGTTGCCGGGAGGGGAGAGGGTGGGGAAATAAAATACATAATTCCCTGGATCAATGGGAAAACATGAGTATGCATGTATCATTACAATATGATACTTTAACTCTTTTAGGAAAACTTCAAGAAGGCAAACAACAAAGTCAAATAGAATTTCATTGTTAGTTTTGGAGGAATGCACATACTAATACTTGTACTATTTTACATTCCCACAAACACAGTAGAAGGATTTCCTTTTACTCCACAGCCTCTCTAGTGTTTGTTATTATTTGACAGCTATTCTTCTTGAATAAGATGGGGTTTCAAATTTAATTTGCATTTCTTTAATGTTTAGTGTCATTCAATGTATTTTCCTATATTAATTGTATATCTGTACTTCTTGTTCTGAGAAACATCCATTCATTTCAACAGTCCGTTTTTTTGTTTGATTGGATATTTTATTTTGGGGGTTCTAATTTTATTGAGTTCTTCACATATTCTAAAGAGTAGCCCTTTCTGAGGAATAGTTGGTAGATTCTATTTTTTTTTTCAGTTCTGCATGTTGTCTCTTTATTCTGTTGGTTGTTTCCTTTACTGCACAGGAACTTTTTGATTTGATTTGATATGATCCCATTTGTTGGTTCTTGGCATTTTTTTTCCTTGTACCATTGGGTTTGTATTCAGAAAGTCCTTCCCAAGTCCATGTCTTCAAAAAGTTTACCTACTTTATCTTCCAGTATATCGAGTGTATTGGCTTTATTATTTAAATCTTTGTTCTCTTTTGATTTTAATGTAGTACCTGTAAATGTATTTTTCCAGGAGCATGTATTAAATAGGCTACCATTCCTCCAGTGTGGGTTTTTGGCCCCTTTGTCAAAGAGCAAATAGTTAAATGTGTTTGGATTTGTTTCACCTTTCTTTATCATTCTCAGGCAAAAGATATTGTCACATGGAGAAAACCAACTGATAGCAACAATGTTACCTTGTTATTTTACCTTGGGTAAAAAAGTAAAATAAAAACAATAACATCAAATGCAAGCTGAATATTGATAAACCTTAAAATCATTAATATGCCACCCTCTGTGATAGGAAAGAGATCTATAGTTATAATGCAAACTAAAGACAAACCAGACATTTATTTACAGTAAATATCTACTCAGTTGAACACTTTTATTCTAATAAGAAATAAGTTTTCAACCATAGTATAATATATTTAACTATAGGTTCACAGAGATAATTTTAAAGCATGGAATTATCATTGAATGGGATCCTAAATTAAAGACAAAAAGAAAATTATCAGTATTAGATAAAAGTAACAGATAAGAACAAGTAAAAACACAGGTAATAAAACTGGAGAGTAAACTAAAGAAAGAAAAAATAGAATAAAGGAAAAATTAAAAGAGCAAGACAAGAGACAAACAGTGTAATTAAATAATGTTTTACAATATTAGTAAAAAGAGTCTAAATAAAATGGTAAATAAATCTCCAAACACTTCAAACAATACCCCCCCACAAAAAAAAAAACAGCAAAACATACAGTATGTCCTTCTTGCAAAGAAAAACACAGGGTCCGTCACCATGATATGTATATATTACCTAGCACAAATTTCAATGAATAATTTACATTACATTAAACAAATTCTTCAGGAATGAGAACTTGACCCAAGAAAATTTCTATCAATAGATCTGAAGAGAATATGAGAATAGTAATTTTAAAAAGATGCTATTCCATGGGATAAGGGATAGAGAGAGATCTCTGAAGATTTCAGGGCTTCAGTAAGAAGCACAGGAGTCTGCCTCCACTGTCTTTCATTTTTTTAAAAAAACAAAAACAGTCTTAAAGTTTTAGTAAAGGGGAACTATTTTCCCTCCCCCTCTGTTATTTCCATGCACTACAAACTTGGCTCAATAACTGCAGTGAGCACCAGATTCAATGACACCTCTCTCTGAGAAGTCATGAGGCTCATCAATAGTGAGATCTATGTAAGTGTGGTGGAAAAGACACACAAGTACACAGAAGTTAAAGTGTTAAATGCATTGGACAATCATTCCCACTATGGAATCAAAACTTCATTGTTTTTGCATATAATAACCATGTACTTCTTTATTAACTGAGAGCAATGGGAAGCTTACAAGGCCCTCTATAAATGTGATTTCACAGCAATAGCAAAATGTTCCTAAAGGGAGGGTTAGTAAGAAACAAAATTTAAGTTTTATTTTAATTACATCTTTCAATTTCTCTAATGTTAATAATACTGTTTTTCATGGACACTCTTTGGCTCTCCTTTTCCCTCATGTCCCATCCACATGACTTTGATTTTCTTTGGCAAATTCACATCTCCCACATTCTTACCCAGCTATGAATATGCAACTTGTTCCATTCAAAGCTCTGACAAAGTGCCTCGGGTATGTTGACATTTCTGCAGTCACTGAGACAGAGAATATTTATGTTTGGGCTTCTTGGGAGAAACAGCCCTTCCACATGTACCGCAGTAAGGGAAGCCCAGCACTTTCTTCTAGTAAATGATAACTTGGAGAAATGTTGATTGTGAAAATGCTGTAGGCCTTTACCTAATTTTGAAGGACTCTGAGCTAGGTAACATGGGAAGTAACACTAAAACTGGCAATAAGACGGAAATTATTTAAGCAGTTGCGCAGAGGTTAACTGAAGCTAGTTCTTGTCTATGGAGTTCATTGAAACATCAAATTTTACTCCTAATTAACTCAATATGAGTTGTTTCTATTTCATTTGTAACATGCAGTCTATCTTTATGTAAGCTGAGCTTTTAGTTTTCTTAATATGTACCTAATTTTCTTCAAAATAAACATATTTAATAACAAGTTCAAAGTTTTCTCGACACATTTATACTATTATTATGAAGACCTAATTTCCTAATGTTTCTGCATTAAAATATATATATATATATATCAAAATATCTATCTCTCTACAGATCCCTTTCATTATCTTAGAATAATTTAATTTATCAGTTTTTAAGAATTAACATTATGAGTTTAGTGTAATCAGTAATCTACTATGAAGTCAATTCTGTGAATAAAGTTATGGTAAATTTAAATTTGTCATGTCAAACTAATTCAAATAAATGTACAAAGCAAAAACAAATATATATATATATATATATATATATAGAGAGAGAGAGAGAGAGAGAGAGAGAGAGATTAATAAGACTCCTTAGATTTAATCTATGCCCTCCAAGGCTCTATACATGATACAATTATTTGATTCATCACATCTAACCTCTAGTCATTTTTATTTTTAAATTAAGTTCATTGCTACATTCTAGGTATACATAATGATCACATTTATTATAGGGAATTTGTGCCTGTATATGATATAACTTAATTCCTTTTTCTCCCATTCTTTTACCCTCACTTCAAACCTTCTTTCCCTCCTTATTTACAAAAGCTTTGTTTCCATTTTTTCCATCTTTTCTAGTCATTTTTGGAATTCAACTTTACTACAAATGAACATAACCGCTAAATGTTTCTTGATTTTGGATATATTATTTCAACTTTAAATCTATTATTGTATTGTATCATAAAGTGAAATGAAGTAATATTTGTCCTCATAAAGTGCACTGGATTTCTACTTTGTTTTCAAATTTATCCTGACTGAAGCTTCTACAGCTTCAGAGAAATAACACATTTTCTATTCTGCTCTGATAATTGTTTTCTTTGCTCTACTTTCTGGAGCAAATATTAAGCTGTAGCTTATCATCCTTGAGGGGCTGCTTTTTCCCATTTCGTGTCTGAATCAATAATGTTGCATAGAAAATTTTAGCTGTTTTTAAGATTACCTTCTACATAGACTATTATTTCACCTTAATGAACCCATAAAAGCAACAATATCCTTGTTCATATTCTAGCAAGGTGTAAAGAAGAGAATTGAAGAGAACATATTCATGGTTTATTTACTTAGAGTCTTATTTGGGAGGAAACTGAAATTTATTTTTACTTGTAGTCTGAAATGACCTATCCATAACAATATCACTACTCTAAAAAATAGTATTGTTATTCTTATTTATTTGTCAATACCCATGAGCTAGGCAAATATTTAGGTGCATAAAGTTTGAGTGAGATTTTGCCCAAAAAAATTAGCTGAGAAATAACCTTTGGGCAAAACAGTGAGCTACTTAAGCAAAAGTTTTTATAGTATATGGTTTAGTTTTTACAAGTATTTCAAAATTTAGACAGGAACACAAATGTATGCCATAGTTAAAATAACTGTTGGGCAACTATTTGCACTCTTTCCTTGAAATTATGCTTACCAGTTTAAAATTAACCTACATTTGTTATAATTCTTAGGGATAGTTAATAAATTATACACTGGGAGGGTCCAGAATCTTAGACACACTTTTCTTTAGGTCATGATTAGTGATTTTGACATCACCAAGATAAAGATCTTAACATCCATGTATCTTACAGGGACATTGATATTGGATTGACCCTGAGAGAAGGATTTGAGTAATTCTTATTATTTCTGAATCTCTTGGTAATATTTTCTGATGTACATATAGATATTCTAGAGTTGATGTACTCATTCCAATTCTGTAGCTTCAAATCTAGAATAGCTTAAGCAACTGCAAGTGTTGTGCCCCATAAAAGTTGATAGATATATTAGAAAATACTGGCTACAGAAATTTATTAATTGTATTTGTAATTCATTCTATTATAAATATAGAAATGAAATACTGGTACTAAGAAAACTAAATCAAGATACATGAAGATAGCAGTGAGATTTACCCAAAATAGTAATTAATCATATTTAAGTGACCTGTTGATAATACAAGTAAATTCAATTGCACAGTAATGCAATTCATTGTACTTCTGAATGAATTAGATACATGAAGTCTCTTTTTACAGGTGAAAGTTGTGACTGTGTTTAATCCTTTATATAACAGGAAAACTACCGAATAATGTTTCAGTAAAATTGCAACAAATAATAGAGACACAATAGAAGAAAATAAAAAGAATTTATAATCATTGAATGAAATTGTAGTTCTACACATAAATTCAGTGAAATGCAGTATAAGAAGAAAAGCCTGATACAATTAAAATGTAAAACAGTATAAAATATATAAAGTGCTATAAATTAAATGACGAACAAACAATCAAATTGAAGAAAATGTTTGTAATCAACAAAAGAAACTGAAGGTCAACATTTAACAAATAAGTTAATATCCCCAAAGTTTATTATGTTATAACATATGACATGAATTTCTTCCTTTCTATGGCTGGACAATATTCCACTTTTCTGCTACATTGAGTTTACCCATGTAAATATATTTAATCCAAAGTAATGAACTGTATGCCTAAAACTTGTTAAAATGTATTTTTATATATTTTTATCATGCTTTAATAATTATCAAAAATGAATTAATTGAATAATAATAAAAGAAAATGCTCAGTTAAATGGTAAAAAGATGCAGTTAGAGATTTTCCAGAAGGAAATATATGAAGTATAAATACACTACAGCATACTGAACCAGTAGGGAACTCTTCAAGTTTGTTGTTCCTAAATTGTTCTTCATTGATAAGAGATGATACATGCAGGTAGAATCCTTGGAATGATAATTTTTCTCATTAAAATCATCCATTAGTGGTAGAAATGGTTATATTAGAACTGGAACAGAAATAGGAAAAGAAAACCAGAACCATATAGATATTGTCTTCTATAAATAACTACATATTTTTAAGTTATTATGCTGAGTGAAATAATTATGATTACTAAAATATTTATGAAAATGTGTAAGTTTATATAACCTTTCTAGAAATTAATTTAATAATACTTTTCCAAAGTCTTAAATAAGCTTCTTATCTCTTGAT
>PVLA01004041.1:10818-189827 GCA_004027455.1 Hydrochoerus hydrochaeris | reverse complement strand
CAGGCTTCCGCTGAGTTCCTGGTAGCAGGGCGGGCCGTCGATGGAGGTTCCGGGCAGCCTACCCCTGATGCAGGCTTCTGCTAAGTTCCCACTGGCAGGGCGGGCCCTCGGTGGTGGTTCTGGGCCAAGCATGACTTTCATTCATATCACTGTCAGAGTCACTGCTGCCCAGTGACTCAATGGAATCTTTTTTTGTGTGTGTGCTGCTTTACCAAGGAGCCTCTCCGGTGACATTTGCTTTGGCCTCCTTTGAGGACTGTGTGGGAGTATGATGCCCCCCTTTCATGTGTCTCCCTAATCTCATCTGAAGTGAGAACTCCTCTGCCTTTTTCTCTTCCTCCTCCACCTCCTCCTCCTCTCTAGACAAGAGCTCCTCCCAGCCTCTTTCTGTTAGGCATGGTCACCCACAATCCTGGGAAGAGACAGAGCAGAACATCAGCTAGAAACATTTCCTCATCTTGCAGAACACTCGTGGAGCATGTGACTTGCAATCCGAGGCTTCACTGTCCTTAGAAGAGTGCTCAGCGCAGAGTAAGCACTAACGGAAGTGCTTGTTATACTAAATAGATAACCAAGTCAGATATTATGTTTACTATGTACTGAGGCCATTTTTACACGTGCTTATTTGCACCTTAGCACAATCATTTAAAGAACTCAAGGACTGGAGAGGTTAAATGACTTGTGAGATCACACATCTTGCCAGGGCTGCACAAAAACTTTTCTTTTTTTTTTCTTTTAGTCCAATCTGCTGGTCTTTCTGCCTAAGAATTATTACACAGAGTTGCACATACCTGTCAAGGCCACTGTTTTATGAGCCTTATAAAAGATCTTCAAGGACCCACAGGGGATTCTGATCTTAATCATTAATCCATGGCATCCTCCCTGTAAGGTGTGACCCTGCTATATAAAAAGCAATCAGGAAAGGAGGGTCTGGTTGCGGTTGGAAAGGAGAGGGAGGGGAGGATCATTCTAGCAGCCCAGGATCCCTCCCCACATCCTGCAGAGTGGTCGCAGGTCCTCTGGCCACCTTGGGGATCCCTATGGAACACAGTCTGACAACCATTGCATTGGGTGACTTCCAAGTCCCACCACTTCCGGCCTCTCATTGGCTTCATGCCACTTCCGGCCTCTCATTGGCTTCATGCCACTTCCGGCCTCTCATTGGCTTCATGCAACTGGCACATGTTGGGGCATCTACCGGGCACCTGGCCTCTTCTCTAGGTGCTTTGCTGATCAGTTCCGTTTCTCCCAACAACAATCCTCTGGGTCGCATGTTATTACCTGGCTTTACAAACAAGGGCACTGAGGCCTGAAGGAGTCAAGTTTCTCACCCAGGATGGCAGCTGGAAGGGATGAAGCTGGGCTGTACGCGTAGCCTGACCCCAGAGCCTTTTCTCCTCACCCCCCGGTCCTGCTGCCTTGGACCTTGGCTGTTGCTTTTCTCTGGTACCTCTGGGAACCTGTGTTTCCAAGGAAACAGAGCTTCTGATTCCTAAGGGACTGGGGAAGTCCCCTTAGTGTCCCAACAGAACCCTGGGTGGCTGGAAGCTTTCCTCCCTCGTGAAGCTGCTGGACTTCCCCACAGGGAGGAAGCCAAGCCGGGCCCGGAGTGGCTGCGGGATGCTGGCTGGAAGCCCGGCACGAAGAGGCTAACCTGCAGGAAGCACTTGGCACCCCCTCACCCAGGTCATTAGTATTTGCTTCAGCAGCCCCTCGCCGTTTAATTGAACACCCTGCTGCTGGTCTCTGCCACAGCCGTGGCCCGGGGAAAGAGCCTGTGACCCATTTCTTCCTTGCATTACCCCCAGCCAGGTGAGAGCAGTGCCAGGCTGCCCAACAGTGCAGAGATACAGCCAACACCATCAGTCCACCAGGACTTTCCTGGGGTGAAACAGTTTTAAGCATTTATAATTTGTGCATTGGAGGCAATTTTTAAGTCAAATTGCAGGACAGAATGTATAATTTTATTTTCATAAAGACCATATGGTGCAGACGAGGTGGTGCATGCCTGTAATCCCAGCACTTGGGAAGCTGAGGCAGGAGGATCACCAGGAGTTCGAGGCCAGCCTGGGCTACACAGTGAGTTCAAAGCCAGCCTGTACTGCTTAGTGAATCCTGTCTCAGAAAAATAAAAACAAAAAATATGGTTATTCTAGAACCCACGGTAAAATTTTAATTCTAAAAAACAGTAAATATTCTATTGCCCATAAAAGAAAAATGTATTAAGTTTCTTTATGGTAAAACAATTTTGTTGGTACCAGAGGATTCTGGGTTGGTAAAGGGACTGTAGGACTATGGCAGGAATACATTTAATTCTCATGTTAAGAGACTGATCTGACTCTGCTCTTGCTTTCTGTTCCTAAGCCTACAGCTTGTTCTTATTTCTTGTTGTTTTCTTGTACTGGGAATTGAACCCAGGGTCTTCATACTAAACTTTTCTATTTTTGAGACAGGGTCTAAGTTATGCTAAGTTTCCCAAGCTGGGCTCGAACTTGTGATGCACCTGCCTCCACCTCCCAGAGTGCTGGAATTACAGGCATCTATCACCACATTCTGTAGCTCTGTTATTTTTGTGGAAGGATAAATTTTAGAACCTGCCCTTGCAGCTTTATTGCGGTCTTGCCACGTGGCGCCACCAGGGGGCAGCATCGAGAATGAGTTGACATCGCAGTTTGTGGTCATTGGGAGGATTTGTGGGTCTGGGGAGCGTAAAGATACAGTACACTTTACGGCAGGAGGGCCGAGGTGGGGTATTATATATTATATACTGGTAGCTAGAGTGATTCCTGGAGAAGTCCGCAGAGAGCACCCCAGTTATTCTGCAGCGCTGGTGCTAGTGGAGCCGAGTGGGCCCATCCTGAGCCCAGCCTGGAGGACTGCAGTAAGCTCTGTACATTGCTCTTCATTAAGAGGCAAAGCGAACGGGCAACACTGGGGCCAGCCTGTGATTGCAGCCACTCAGGAGGCTGAGCAAGGAGGAGGACAGCAAGTTGGAGCCCAGCCTGTGCACCTTAGTGAGACCTTGTCTCAAAACAAAATTGTATAAAAGAATTGGGGATGTAGTTCAGAAGGAGAGGATTTACTCAGCATGCATGTGGGCCCGGGCCCGGGCCCGGCACTGAAAAACAAAAGGGAGAGGCGGAGGAGCAAAGTGACAGACCAGTGAGTCTGGAGGGGGATGCTGAGGAGCCTGGAGCTTTGCAGAGGTAGGGGTGAAACTCAGGCACTACTTGGGGGATTCTGGGCAAGTCACACAACCTTCTGCTCCTTGCTAAAACAGAGACCATAATATTGACCCTATTGGGTGGCTGGGAAGACCCAACAGGAACTGTGGCAGAGTCTATGACAAGGAACGACCACACAGTATTAATGTTAGTGTTTGCACTGTCATCATTGTGATCAGTAGCCTTATTGGTAATCACATTGTCTTGCATATATATATATATATATATATATATATATATATATATGGTATATACTTTATATGTGATATATAGGGATATTGCATAAACTATATGTGTTGCACGTTGAAGTTATTGTATAATGATGAATGTTTTACGTGTCATTATTTGGTTAATTAATAAACACCATTGGAGGAATAAGATCTACAGCGAAGCATTTGATTCCCCTTTTCCCGCTCAAGCTGAAGCTTCAGGGTGCTAGGACCAAATGGAAGCGGTGCTGCTGAGCCCAATCAAAGGGATTATCAGGGGCCCAGGCTGTGGGCCCATGGCGGGGAATCTGAGGCTCAGATGGGGGACCTTAGATGAGTCCTACCCTCCTGCGGCCAGATCCCCCCTCTGTGAGGGGTAACACTGTCCTTGTTAGGATGAACCCCAACCCTCTCCTGGCTCGGTGCTGGGTGTGACAGCTGCCCCTGCCCTGCAGGAATCGGGGCTCTCGGTGTGGATTGGGGGGCAGCTGCACCCCCTGGAGAATGTGCCCCCAGTCCTGGCAGTGCTGCTCATCACCATCGTCATCGCCTTCTTCACGGAGTTCGCCAGCAACACGGCCACCATCATCATCTTCTTGCCTGTCCTCGCGGAGCTGGTGAGGGTCCTTCTGGGGGACGAGGGGGCCCTCAATGTGGGTGCGTCCTCAGGGACCGTACTTGCCATTCCTGTCTTCCCAGATGCATGGAATTGTCCGAACCTCAGTGTCATTTCTTGAACAATAGAGACAGTTTTCTTCAAGAAATGCATAGACAGAATTGATACTTTCACGGTGCATCAGGTTCCCTCAGTAACCCATGGTGGCATGGGGAGTTTTCTGGGAAGACAGAAGTTGTCTTCAGACATTGCCAAGTGTTCCTTGCGGGGACAAATCACACCCAGTTGAGAACCTCTGCTCTAAAACCACCAGCTCAGGAGGGTCTCATCAGAGAGGGCCTGGAATGATTTATCCAGAACCCTTTTTGTTGGCCGAGAAAGCCATGCAGCCCTTGTATGAGGTCTGCACACCTGACACTAAATCCAGACACAGAGCAAAGGGAGAAAAGCATTAAATCTCTCATATAAGTGAAGACCCAGGATTGTATGCAAACAACAATACAGCCCAATTAGGTAGATTGGATACTGGGAATTTTCCAAAGGATTAATGTTAGGAAACTATTAATACAGTTTTATATGTAAAAAGATTAAAGAAATCCAAACCATAATTATCTTAATATAATCCAAAGCTCATAAAATTAAACCTCTGTTACAAGTACATATATCTGGTATCCAGTCAGCAATTCAGCAGCTCGATCTGCATCACCTTGGGGGGGGGCTTGGTTTGCTTATTATGTGCATTAATTTGCAGTGCAGAGCACACTGCATGAACACACAGAGACACACTGTTTACTTTTGCAATGACTGGCAAATATTCCATTGTAATCAGGCGGTTGTAGATTTATTTAAGCAATCTCCTCCTAGCAGGCACATAGGTATTGCCAGACTTGTGTAACAATCCCATCTTGACCTTGCCTCAGATATGCATCCTTGATTAATTCTAGAGAAATTTCTACAGCAAAGAGTCCTAGATTAAAGAGCCTGTGCATTTAAATATCATCAGATCTCAACAAATGACATTCCAAAGTGGCTCCCGATTCACTCTCCCAGAGCTATGTGGAGTGTGAGTCTTCACAGCCTCTAAGTGGACCGGGGTTTAATCAGTCAGATCGGAGGGGCCTGGAGATAAAAATGGAAGGGGCAACATTTTCTGAAAGAGCCATTTGTGAAAGACACGTTCTTTGAAATTCTACTTCTCATCAGATTCAAGACATTTACACACAAGAGGGTGATATGGGAGCTCTTTGGGGAAATAACGTATTCTGAGGGCCCCGATGTATTCCAGCTTACGTGAAACGCTAGAGAGATAGTCAGCATGACTTGTGGGTGAATTTAGCATTTGGGAGAGGTGGACAAATGGTGGCCCACTGCTCGAGACCAACCCGCAGGCACGCTTCCTGCATGAGTTTTGAAATGGGAAATGCTTGACAGCAGATGCTATCCTGACCTCTCCTGTCTCTGAAATCCAGCCAGGCCCCCACAAGAGGCACCCAGAGGCACCTGCTGAGACGGTTTGGCTGAGGAAGGACCAGGCAGGGCAGTGGTCCTGGTAGAGCCCTGGTTCTAACAGTGTGTGGCCCCTGGACACCCCCAGATGCAACATACCCTGGGGAGCTTGTGGGAAATGCAAAGTCATGGGCTTCACTCAGACTTACAGGATCAGGATCAGCTAGTCTTGGGGAAACAGAGTCATCCATTGGGTTATCAGGGGCATGCTGGGTAATTCTGATTCATGTGCACTTGAGAAGGAAAGTTCTGGATAAATCGCCCCAGTCCTTCCCTAATGAAACTGAAGTGTACCTCTGCAATGTCTCTCCATCTCCCTGCCTGGATCTCTACTGGTCGGCTTCTCTCTATATATTTCTGGTTGCATGTCTGCCGGTCTGTCTAACTCCTCTCCTGTGTCTTTATTGCTCTCTGCCACTCTGCCAATCTCTGTTTTTATGTCCTTCTCATTGCAACTCTCTGGCTGTCTCTCTTGCTGGGGTCCCTCTCTGCCTGTCTGTGTCTGGTCCCTGCCGCCTGGCCAGGCCATCCGCCTGAGGGTGCACCCACTGTATCTGATGATCCCGGGCACGGTTGGCTGCTCCTACGCCTTCATGCTACCGGTCTCCACACCTCCCAACTCCATCGCCTTCGCTTCTGGAGACTTGCTGGTCAAAGACATGGTGAGTCTGGGCATTTCTACCAGTGGCCTGGGAAAGTGGGGGGCAGCAGCAGGACCCCGACCTCCCCAACCCACCCCAGCCTCTGAGCAGGTCATTGAGGGGGTGGCATTTAAGTGACAGCAAACACTGGGCATGAAACGCACACTTAGGCTGTTACCAGAAACGCTGCCTGGTAATGACTTTCCATGTTGGCTCGGGGACATGACTCTCTCTCTCTCCCTCTGAACGTGACTCTGTTTTCCTGCTCGTTTGCCAGCGCTCCATACCCAGAAGCTTTAGGAGGCAGGGAAGCAGATGCACCAGGGATTTAGAGATTTAGGAGTGGGTCTTATTGCCAGGGAGTGAGGTGGGTGAAAGCTGAGGTTTGGGCACAGTCACCCCAAACCTTTTAGAGGACCACTGACAACGTGTCCTTTTCTGCTAGCGAGGCTCCCTGCCAAGGCAACTCCTTCTCTCCGGCCCCCTAAAGCTGTTTCCCTCTCCAGTGTCCTGAACTGCCAACAGCCCAGAAGTTCCATTTGCCTAACCAGGTACGACACCCCAGCAAGATGAATGGCGAAAGAGCCCGCAAGAGAGGAGAGGCAGGAGGAGACCGCGATGGTCCCTGACCGGTCCTTGCTGGATTTATGCTGCATGCAGTACATGCTTTGGCCACCAGGGGCAGCAGAGCCATCTCCAGGGAGGGCGTTTGCTACGGATGAGACAGTCGACAAGATTAACAGATGACTCTAATGTAGATATCAGTATTGCTAAGTGCTAGGAAGACAGTAAAACATGGGGCAGAGGAAGAGGATGATGATGGGGGTCACCTTAGGTTGGGTGGGCAGGCACAGCCTCTCCCAGGAGGGGACATATGAGCTGAGAACAATGTGGGAAGCAGCCAGCCCTGGAGAAACTGCACAGGGCTGGAGCAGAGAGCAGCTCCGAGTGCTGGGACTGCGGCAGAGTGGGAGCAGGATGGGTTGCAGACATGGGGATGGGAGGGGGACAGAGTGCAGGGCACAGGCCTGGGACACGATCCAAACCGCAGCGGGAGGCCTGGATGGGACTGTAAGCAGAGCTATGCTGTGCTTCAGTTTCTCCTTTTACAGGATCACTTTGGCTGATGAATAGGGAGGTTGTCAGGGCAGGAGGGACAGGTGTGGAAGCTGGAAGACCACGCACAAAGACAGTGCAGGGCGAGGCTGCACACAGCTCAGGTCTAGAGAGCGAAGACACAGCGAGAGAAATGAGAGGCCCCCAGAGGCAGAGTTACACTCCATGAGCTGGGGAAGGTGCCGAGAGGCTGCCACAGGCAGCCAATCAATGGCCCACCTTCAGGATTTGCTCCCCAGAGTAAGGGCTTAATGATAATTACAGGAACACTATGGGCCCTGCAGGAGTTGGAGCTCCCAGGCTCCCAGAGCCCAGCTTGGACTATTCTGTCCCCCAAAGGTGCCAGGGCCTTTCAGCCCCTCTGGGACAGGGTGGCACAGCACAGCACAGCACTTGTGACCTAATGTTTGTCCTCACCTTCATGATGGATGCTTGCCCTTTCTGTGAACTGTCATTCTATTCGAAAATTTTGCTAAATTGACTTTGTATGTTTTTAAAAACTTAAATAAGAATGTGTGGAATGAAGTTTCCAGTGCACTCATGCACAGAAGACTGGTGGTACAGGCAAAGAAATTTAAAAAAAAGTTAGATTTTCCCTGATGACAGTTCCCTGGAAAGGTACCAAGTCTCTCTTTCCCTGTTGCCAAGGGCAGCAGGCAAGGCAGTGAGAAGACTGAGGCAGGAGGGTGCCAGAGAGACCGTCGCTGTGAGCCATAGGCTTGTGAGAGCTCTAGATGCATCCTCCCCCACCGTGGACCTGAGCCTGGGGAATGCTAAGGGGAAGCAACCAGAAAACCCAAAAGCCCAGGAAACAGGGCTTTTAGCCCAAGGTGGACTGAATAGTACAAGAGACCAACCAGGGATGGGAACCAATGGACAAGTGCTTTTCAGGTCCTTACAGAGGTAAAACTTTCAGAGTACAAATTCTCCCTGATAGAACATGTAACCTTAACTGGACCTGCAGAATGTGTGTGTGTGTGTGTGTCCACACATGCGTGTGCCATATATGTGCACGTGATACATGTGTGCGTACACTGCATGTATCTATATGTGTAGAGTGAGTGGGGCTAAATGATTACTTTCAGCTGATGTGACCTGGGGCAGCTCAGTTTCTCTGGTCCTTCTTTTCCTCTTCTGAAACAGGCAGATTGATAATGACCTTCAGATGGCTGCTTTCACGGTTAGGTGACATAACCTGTGAGAACTGCATGGGTGGTACCTGGTACCATCTAGAAGCCACTCAGGGAGCAGGGATGCTTGCGCTCCCTGTGAGACAGCTTCGGGTGGTGTGAGATAGAAGATTCTTGGGCACTGACTGACCTGGGTTTGTGGCCTGACCCGTCACTCCCCAGCTGTTGGCTTTCCAGGGAATGATCTCCTGCCTCTGAGCCTCAGTTTTCCCAGCAGTTTTCTCCTGCCTCCGTTTTCTCCTGCCTCAGTGCCTCAGTTTTCCCAGCGGTGCAATGGGCCCGTGCCGAGCCCCGCTCAGTCTGAGCTCTGTTTCAGGTACGGACCGGCTTCCTGATGAACGTGATGGGCGTGCTGCTGCTCAGCCTGGCCATGAATACCTGGGCACAGAGCATCTTTCAGCTGGGCACCTTCCCAGACTGGGCCAGTGACCACTCGGCCAATGTCACAGCACTGCCACTCACCTTGGGGAACGACACGCTGCACAACCTCTGACATACGCACACCGCCAGGGGACGCCCTTTGAGCCGGGCAGATATCCAGCGGCACAACACTTGCTGCTAGGTCCCTACAGGACGATCAAGCGATTCCTTTCTCTAACCCAATACTCGGCAGCACGGAGACCTCCGGGTCTGCTCAGGCCCTGAGCCTCTTTCTCCCTTTCTCTGTCATGCCGTTCAAGGCCCAGTTCTCTCCCAGATCTGCTGCCTCCCCGAGCTCCTCTCTGTGGTCTGTCCTGTGGTTAGGGCGTGAGAGAGTCCAATTCAGCCGCACCTAGCAAGCCAGGGCTGGCATTTGTCTTGTACACGTGGGACCGGAAACTATCTGCTCCCATGGGCAGAGGAACTTTCTTCCTCACTCACTACTTTAAGGTCTCTCTGGAGAGGCCATCTTGTCTCTGAAGACAACTTTGCCTAGAGAGCCCAGCAGGCTGGAATGGTCCAGACCAGATGTTGAAGCTGTTCCCGGCTTGGGTGGGCTCTGCTTGGCTGGCACCTGCTCTGCACCAGCTGTCCAGTCATCACCCTGGGGATCCCCAGCGGCGGGGCTTGCTCCCACGCCCTGGAGACAGACAGGTGACTTCCTGAGGACATGGGGACTGCGGAGCTGCCATGCTGATCCCTGGGCTCCCGGCACACCGGGGAGTTTGAGGGTACCCTGCTAACACCCCTCGCCCAGACCGTTAGGCTTCTTGTGTTTCGTCTGACTCAGCTGAGGTCAGACCAATTCTGGGCCCGGTCCTTTACAGGTGACCCCTGGCTCCTGCAGCCAGGACGCTCCTGCATAGACCCTTGGGGGCATCTGTGGCTGTGCGTCACCTTGTTTTTCTTGTCTTGGCAGGTGGTCCCCATCTTGCCTCAATGGTAAACATGTCTAATTTATGAAGGTCCCAGTTTCAAGGGTGAAAGAAAACTCGAAAAATAAATTGGGCCTCAGAGAAGCCCATGGTAAAATGTCTCTGGCAGGCAGCGTAGTGTGATCCCCTCGCAGCGATGGGGAAACTGAGACGTTCCCGCCAGCCCGTGGCTGGAGGTGGGAGGCCCCGTGGACTCCAGCACTCCTAGTTCCCTCAGAGACGGTCCAGCCTTGCGCCTGCGCAGTGCAGGGCGCAGGCACTCCAGAAGCTTCTGCTGGAGGGGCCCAGGCAGCCAGTGTCGGAAAGGAGCATTGAGGTCCCACTTCTCCATTCTGCACCCGAGGGACCAAGGCTCCCTGAGGAGCACCCAGTTCTCACCCAGCACCTGTGAGTCAGGGTGTTGACCTGCTGGGAGCAGACAGAGGGCCCTGAGCTGGAGATCCAGCCTCACCTCCTTCCCTGGGGGAGCAGCCAGTATTCAATCTGTCTCTGCCCATCTGAGTTGGGGGCGCCCTCCTGTGGGATGGGGGCGGGGGAAAAGTTCGTGTGAAAGGAAACTCCAGGATTTGTCAGCAGAGTGTTCATGATTCAAATACTTGTGATCAAAAAATGCTATGAAATAAAGAATGTTAATCAACACCAGAATGGGAGACTGTTTTTCTAAGCCCAAGAGCCCGTCAGAGCCCCAGATGCCTGGGCTCCAAGCTCCATCTCTTTTGCTCTCCCCTCTCTTCTCTCCTCCACATATTCATGCTCTTCTGCCTCAGGCCCTTTGCATATGCATTTCCTTCTTCCCAGAACACTGCTCCCAAATATATGCCAGGCTCCTGCTCTCACTTTGTTCAGTGAGATGTTCCCGCTCAGATGTCACCTGCCTGGGGACGCTTCCTGGATCACCTTTGTAAAGTACTGTCCTTGTTACTCTCCACCTCTGTTAGTCTTAGCATTTAGAATTGTGGGTCATGTATCTTCTTGTTTATTAGCTTTCTCTCTCTCTGGCACATAAAGTTAGAAAAATCCAGACTTTATTCTGTTCCCTGCTGTAACTCCAGTACTTGGACCTGTCTCTGGCACACAGCAAAGGTTCATTATGTGTTAGATGCACAAATCTACACTGGATGTAGGAGAAAGCAGGCTTCCAGCTGATCTGGGGTCTGTTTGGCTCATTTCTGTGTTACCTCATTCTCCCATTTGTTCATTCAACAAACCTTTACTCAGAAGCTGTGGCATGCTGGTTCCAGTCCCCTCCCCACACTGGTGGAAGAGACAGGCAGTAGAAAGGCAGCCAGATAAAGAGACTCTGAGTCATGGTCCAAACTAAGAAGAAAATGACCAACTGACCCTGAGGGCGGCGGGGTAGTCCTCTGAGGAGGCAGCCAAGCACTGAGACCGGAGAAATCAGCCAAAGCTCGACGCCAAGTGGAAGGAAAGGTGAGGTCTGAGTGGAGCGTGTGGGGACCACCTCCAGGCAGGGAGGTGGTCTCAGTTTGCTGTTGCTTGAAGCTGGACCTTTGCCAGCTTTGGGGTGCCCTGATCTTCTGGCTGGTGACCAACCCTCTCTGCGCACCCCCTTAGAAACCTCCTCCCAGGACTGTTCTCATGCATGTGGCTCCTGTCTGCATGGAAGGTCTTTGCCACTCTTGGCCCGAGGAAAGATCTGTGGGCTGAGGGTGGGCACCATTGGGATGTGCTGGTGGCAGTGTGCAAGGAAGTGGGTGGCAGGAGGGGGCGGTGCCAGGTCATTGGTGACGTACCCTGAGCTTATCTGGAACCCACAGGCAGCACCAGAGGTCAGAAAGGACAAAACCTCACAAAGCAAAAATCTTGTTTTGCAGCATAACAAAGCACCCCAGCATTTCAGGCTTGAAACAGATTCATTGGCTCACCTCTCTGCTCTGGGCCGGTGCGGCTGAGTCCTGGCTCTAGGTGGAGTGGTCAGGGTCACCAGCTGCACCTGAAGTGTCCTGTGGCTTTGCCAGGACCTAGCCTGGGCTTCAGGAAGGAAGAGAGCCATCTGAAACCCCTAGGCCTGGACGTGGAGGTCCCAAAGGTAGACCCCACATGCTGGTGGGAGGGGCAGTATCCAACCCGGAAGCTGTGGCTGGTGCAGCCACCTTTGGAAACCATTTACCTTTGTTTTCCTGAAAAGGCTGTGTGAATGGTCAAAGCCTTATGAAGAGACACCTAGACCCACAAGGCTATGATCAGAGATATGCAAAATAAAATGAGATTCAGCCACAGGTCACAACATCTACAAAATGAGACAGGTGGGCAGGGATGATGGTGGGGGTGGGGAAACAAACCCTTGGGTTCTATTGGTGACGCTCAAGGGTGACAGTCTGCCCAGCAAGGGGGCTGGCACCAAATAAGGGAATGTGTTAAGTGTCTCCCCCAGTGGCCCAGTGATGCAATTCTGGGGTTCTGTCCCAGCAAGTCACCCCATGTGTCCCTGGGGAGACAGTGGAAGGGGACATCGAGGCCCCCACTGCTGGAGGCCCCCTCAGTGACCACGGTGGGGGGAGTATTCAAATGAAGTCTCGGACCTCCATGCTATGGGAAACACAGCACATGGCCACAGAAACACAGGCACTCAGAGCAGCGGATCAGGTACGTGAACATTCCAGTATCCAGACCCAACAGAGGGGCAGAGTCACATGGGCAAAAGAAGGGAAGCTGGGGCAGGGGAGTGAAACGAAGGTTATTAAACAAGGAGGTCAGAATAGCACTTTGGACCTGGCTCCTTCCCAGGTGTGCTGTGTAACCTCAAGTGCTGTGTGCTGAGTGCCCTCTACTGCTTGGGACTTTAGTTTCCTCAGCTGATAAATGAGGGCACACAGGGTCCCAACAGGAAGCAGCAAGCAAACAAATTGTTGATTAGAGGAAAGTTTGTTTAGAGCTCTAAATACAAGGTGTAAGCAGAGCAGAAAATGCAGAACTCTGGTGTGGGGAGGGAGTGACCAGAGAGGAAATAAATCACCTTCCAGCCCTGGACCTTGAAGGAAAGAACCATTGACAGGAGGGGGTCCAAGGACACACAGATCCTAGGAGGACTCTGGAGGGAGGGAGCTGCCTCCTTCAATCTTCTTTGGGGATGGGGTGAATTGGGCTCTCAAGACCAGCAATCATGCATGTGTGTGTACAGCACCCCCCCCTTATTTTTATGGGATGCATTCCAGGACTCCCAGAGGATGCCCGAAACTGTGGGCTGCACCACTTTTTGCCTGTGATAAAATTTAATTTATAAATTACACAGTAAGAGATTAATGAAACCAACTATTAACAATACTACAATAAAAGGTATTTAAAACTTACAGATTGTCTATTTCTAAAATATTTTTTCATTTGATATTTTTGAAATGCAGTTGACCATAGTGTATTAGTCAGGTTTTCATCACTGTAATGAAATGCTGCAGGCAGTCCTTTTAAAAAGAGGAAAGGTTTACTTAGGCTCATAGTTTTGGAGGTTTTAACTGGCTGTCAGCCCATATATCATGGCAGGAGCATCTGGCAGAGGAAGCTACTTACCTTGTGGCATCCAGGAGCCAAAGAGAGAAAGAAGAGGAGGAGCTGGGGTCCCAGGCTCCCCTTCAAGGGCCCCCCAATAGTCTAGCTTCCTGCCACTGGGCCACCCCACAAGGTTCCAGCATCTCCCAATAGTGCCACAGACTGGTGATCGAGCCTTCAACCGTGGGCCCTTGAGGGTACGTGTATTCAAACCATAGCACATGGAGAGCTGAAATGAGGGGCAAGTGGAGCTGCAGGTAATGGAGAACTGAGACAGAGAGAGAGAGAGGCTGAGCGCGGAGTCTGCGTGAGCCCACGCCAGCGGGGATGTGAGCAGGCCAAGACTTGAGAAAGAGCTGTGGCTGGCATCTGAAAGCTGCCTACTAAAGGATTTTCCCAACTCTGAGAAGACCAGTCTCTTGCTGATTGGGTCAGATCCACCCACTCTGGAGGGCAATGTGCTTTACTCAACGTCCATTTATTTCAACATTAATTAATGACATCAAAGTCACCCTCACAGAAACGTTCAGAAACACATTGGCCCAAACGGCCAGCACCGTGGTTCAGCCCCCGATACCTAACACAGCCCACCACAAGCTGGAGGGCAGCGGGCCCTCGAGGCAGCCCAGCCAGGCCCATGCCTGTGCCTCCCCCGGGCAGGGGAAGTGGGGAGCAGGTCTGGAGAACAAACCACACAAATGGGTGCGGGGTGTAGGCCCCACTGCAGCTTGCTGTCTGGCGGTGCCCAGCTGCACATCCAGCCCTTAGAGGGGTTCCGCCTGCTCCCTCTCCGTCAGTGAGTTCTAGATGATTAATTGGCTGCTAATCTTTAAAGTTCAGAAGCTTTCACCTGAAAAGCTGGATCTCCACTTCTGGAAAAGAAAATGCTAGACGATCTAACACCATGTCTTCCCTCACGGCAGTAATTCCTTGGAGCTGGGAGTGGGGTGGAGTATTAAGTCGGGGCAGGAACCTTCTCCCCCACCACGGTCCCCACCCGGCTCCATTGTCTCACACTGAGCTTCTTTCCATGCTGGCACCTTCCCAGCCTATGAGGGCATCAGACCCTAAGACTCCTACACCATCATGAAGGTCCATCTGGCAGCGGTGGACACTGGTTCTAACAGCCTTGAGCGCTGCCCGACAGAACCACGCGGTGATGCCCAAGGCCACAGCCACCCGCGAGGTGTGGCTACTGAACGCGTGCACACCTTGTGAGTGTGCAAACTGAGGCGCGTCCTGAGTGCAAAACACACGCCAGGTTTTAAAGCCATAGTGTGAGAAAATGAAAGTACAGTAGCCTATTGATAATACTGTTCCCCTGTTGAAAGGTTAATTTTTTGGCTATAAAGGGGTAAATAAAATATTTTCTTAAAAGTAATTTTAGTTTTATGTGCTTGTTAAAAAACAATATTATTCGGCCCCTCGCTTGGCAGCCCATCTTTTCCTATTGGATACCGCTGTCTGCACGCTCAGATTTTAGCAGTCTCTCTACAGTCTCTGACCATCTGGCCACACTCTCTACCCACCGGCTGAAAACTCTTCTATGGCCCTTGGATTCTGATCCCCGGTCCCAGGCTGCACTGCTGGGGCTCACCACTTCCCCTTCTGTCTTATGGCTCTGAATCCTTCCTCCAGAAATTCCCCTCAACACAGTTGGTTCTATCTGTGATGACTCAGAAATCCCCTCCGGATGTTGTAGGCCTTGAGGTCAGGCCAGCCTTCTATGGGCAGAGGTAACTGCCTACGTGTACCAACAAAAGCTAAAAATATCCTTCACTCCTTCCCTCTTTCCCCTGAGCTTCCAGATCTTATGCATCCACCAGAGGCCTCCTGGAAGTGGTCTTCACGGTTCTCAACCAATCAGCTTCCAGGTGCCCATCAGAAACTGGGCAAATGCTGGTGGTGTCTTCTGGGACCAGGCCAATGCCTTGGCATTTCCTATGCAACAGGACCCAGGTCGTGGGATACTTACAGGGTCACCTTAAAGCCTGGACAAGAGGGTCCCAGCAGGCTGGGTCTCACTCCAGCAGAGCTGGAAACCAGCCAGGGGGAAGCAGGGCAGGAGGAAGCTGTGCTTACTGAATTCTCTCTGCACATTACCTTGGTGACTCCTCAAACCACCCTGCCAAATAGGTACTGTGTTCTTCTTGCTATGGCAGGGACGCACAAGTTCAGGTAGGGGCAGTGTCTTGGTCAAGGTCACATGGCACAGTGACTGACAAAGCTCCCTTTCCGAAAAAGGTCACCCTTTCAGAAGGTCACACTTTGTGGTCACCTGCTTCCTCCAGCTGCCCTGCAAGACACAGACACAGGGGGCTGCTGCTCCTGGACAACCCTGTGTGTCTGGTTCCTGCCAATGTGGCAGCTCCTGGCTTCCGGGGTGGGGATAGGGGCTCAGAGCCTGGGAGGGGCAGTGAGCTCTCTGGGTGTCTAACCACAGGTGTCTCACTCAATTGCTGAGTGGCCACGACAAGTCACGTTAGGCCAGAAGGATGCTCCACTTTAGGCCAGAAGGAGCAGTCCAGGCTGCATGTCCTTGTAAGGAAAAATGACCAGCAGCCCAGATGCTACCTAGCTGCATCCCTCTGCCAGTTTATCTCTGGGCTAGGGGCTCAGGGGAGGACTCCTGGGGTACAGGTCACGCTGGAAGTGATGGGGACAGAGATGCTGTGGGGGAAGCCCCACATTCCAAGTGGGAATGGGTTCCAAGGACGGCCTGGAAGTGGACTCACAGGGCGGAGAGCTACAGAAGGGATGGACATGGAACTGGCATGTATTGAGCTAGCAATCGCAGGTCTGTGAACCATCCCTCCATGTGGGAGCAACAGGGCAAAGCACAGTAGTAGCCACTGGTCCCTGATCTTAGCTTAGACCCCCTCATCTCCTGTGGGTTCTCAGCCCCTAGATGCCAAGGATCAGGCTCCCTTTGGGGCACATAACTACAGAGAGGGAGGGGAGGGAAGGGGGGTGCAGAGCAGAGTCCTGGTCTTCTTTGCTGGTAATGAGTTGTATTACCAGTTTCCCTGAACCTCAGTTTCCTCCTCTGTAAAATGGGCTAATTCTACCTTCCTTCTAGTAGGGTTGCAGATGTGTCGTGGCAAACATCTTTCTCTCCTCCCACACCTTCCCCTGTCCCTGCCCACCAGGAGAAGACCAGGCAGCTTGCCCAACCCCCAGGAGGTGGCCCCAGGCAGGGCGGAACAAGGCAGCCCACAGGACTTCATTAAAGGGTGGAAAAGCAGAAGCAGCGGGGCTTCCCAAGTCCATTAGGTGCCCTACTTCCTCTCCACCTGGCACCCTGCCGCAGACTACCTGCCTGAACCCACTGCTATTCCAGACCATGAGGGGCCTCCATGGAGCTGCCGAGCACCTCATCAGGACCAGGTAGGTCTGGGGACTTTTTTACAGGGTCACTGGCAAGAAAAGGTCAGCAGTTCATTGTGATGGGTATAAGCCCAAATCTCAAGCTCTGTCCTTGGATAAGTCCTTACCTCTCTGAGTCTCAGTTACCCTATCTGTAAAATGGGAAGGAGAAGAATAATGTTGATGAAACTGTTGTGAGAAATGAAT
Source organism: Hydrochoerus hydrochaeris (assembly GCA_004027455.1). Classification (NCBI taxonomy): domain Eukaryota; kingdom Metazoa; phylum Chordata; class Mammalia; order Rodentia; family Hydrochaeridae; genus Hydrochoerus; species Hydrochoerus hydrochaeris. The sequence goes on along the minus strand of PVLA01004041.1, from coordinate 172,893 downwards.
GAGAATATGCATGCACAGGGTTGGCTCAGAGTTAAGTACTCAGTGGATGGCAGACAGTTCCCTTGTCACGTAAAGTGACAGAGAACCCAGCACAGACCTCGGCACCAAACATGCCATAGGATTGGCTTTGAGTTCTTAAACTCATTTCTATTACTAGTTACCAACAGCTACCCTGTTCCAAATGCTAATTACACAGCAGAAGGGGGTGTTCAGCTTGGTTTCACTGGCCAGGAAGGCCATGCTCTCCCGTGCTGGGGTGCCCACAGCCTGCACAGTGGAGAGAGGGCTCAGCCTGTAGGGGTGCACCCATGCCAGGGGAGAAGTGGACCCTCAGCTCGAGCTGCAGTTGCAAGGCCAAGAACCTGAGCCCAGATCCCTTTGTTTCTCAAGGGAATAGACATTCAGATTTTAACGTGAAGCTTCCTATTTCCATATAGAGGTAACACACACACACACACACACACACACACCGTGCACCAAAATAAAGTGCATTTTTCACATCAGAGTCAGCCCTTGGGCCCCAGGACTGTGACCTCTGCTCCAGCCCCTCTGGCCTGATGCATCACAGCTCCCCAAGTTCCAGTACCTCAACCCTGTTTCCTCAGGAAACAGGGCTCTACTCAGAGCTCAGGACCTTTGCACATGCTGTTCTGCTGTTCTTTGAGTTAGGGACACCCTCCCGCACTTAAGAACTGATACTTGCCTTGTAGTCCCATTTCAAATGTCACCTTCTCCAGAAGCCTCCCTGACTCTGTCTCTTACAGGTAAAAATCAGTGACTCTCCACCCATCCCTCCTCAGTCCAGGCCCAGAGTTGTTTTGGGTTTGGATTGTTGTGTGTGTGTGTGTGTGTGTGTGTGTGTGTGACACACTCAGGGTTAAGCACAAAGGTACTCTACCACTGAGCTACATCTCCAGCTCTTTTCTTTTTTTCTTTTAAGATAGGGTTCCACTGAGTTTCCAGGATGATCTCAAACTTGCAATTCTCCTGGTTCAGCCCCCTGAGTAGCTGGGATTACAGGTGTGCACCATGGAGCCCAGCTAAGAGTTCTTTTTTAATGGGCTTATACTCTGACACCCCAGTTAAATCTTCCCTGTCTGCCTGTGAATTCCTGCAGCAGATTGCTCATGAGTTAACTTGTCTCATGCCCAACACATGAGAAGTGATTTGATACTTTCTCCTTCATCTTCAAGGATCCATCTCCTCCTCCAGCACCCTGGGGCTTGGTAACTACTAGTCTAAACAAACAGGAGTACACACTTGGTGATTGCTGGCAGAACAACCTCTCCTCACTGTGTCTCTGCCATTGCTCTGAAGCATAACTACGAAGCCTGGCATGTTTCCTGTTTCCGCCATTTCTGCTTCTCCAACAACTACTCAACTATTACTCATTTATATTTATTACTCAATTATAACTCATTAGTTACTCAATAAATAATTGTTGTGTGAATAAATATAAGGAAAACAGGGCAGAAAAGGCTCCTCAGAGGCCAACTAGGCAGCCCTCCCTGCCCCTAAATTACTGAGGAGACATTGAAGTTCATAAAGAACTCTTTGTCTTTCTGACTCTCTCTAGATCGTACTCTCTCCCTCCCTCCGTCTCTCCCTCCCTCTGTCCGTCTCCTGAGTTTCTTGCTTCATGGCTTTCATCTGTTCTCTTGGGCCAGCTTCCCTCACAAGGCTGTAATTATAAAAACTCAGGCAGCACCAATATTGACCCCCACAGGAAGTGCTTGGGGCTCTTCCCTGATAGCTCCAGTGAGAAGAATCCTGGAAAAGGCTCTGATTGGCTCAATATATGTTACATGGGTACGGCTGGGTGACTCTGATTGGTCCATCTGGAAAGAGTCCCTGCCCCTATAGCTAACAGGGTGGAACCTGCCGCCATCAGGTCAGTTGGGCAGGGTGGGTGGGCCAACTCCTTTCTGCCTCACCCCTCTGAAAGAGCATCTCCTATTTCTGTACAGGTGGAGGTTCTGGCAGTTAGGAATCCAAAAGGCATGTGTCCCGCTGCACGCTGCCTGGGATGCCTTCTGCCAGCCTGTCCCTGCCAACCGTAGCCAGTTGCTGACCCACCTCTTCCTGTGCGGGTCCTTGGCTGTCACTGCAGCAGGTCTGGTTCATCACTGGCTGACGTCTTCACAGCTTTATCCACTGGAACTCTCAGCCATAGTGGCTACGGTCTGTGGCCTCCTGGTCTTCCTGGCCCTGGGTCTGGTGCCCCCAGTCCGCTGCCTGTTTGCACTCAGCGTGCCCACCTTGGGCACAAAGCAAGGCCGTCAGCTGCTCCTGTCTTATAGTACTGCCACCTTGGCCATTGCTGTGGTGCCAAATGTCTTGGCCAATGTGCGTGCCACTGGGCAGGTGCTGAGATGTGTCACCGAGGGCTCCCTGGAGAGTCTGCTCAACACCACTCACCATCTGCATGCCGCATCCAGGGCGCTGAGCTCCACAGGCCGAGCAGGCAGCCGTGGCCTGACCTTTGAGGTCCAGGGTAATGGCTCTGGCTTCCAGCTTCACATGCTCAAGGTCGCCCAGCAGGTCCAGGAGGATTTCTCTGGCCTAGAGTCTCTGGCGCTGACAGTAGCAGTAGGTATCCAGCGGGTGGTCACAGGGCTATTTCTGCTTGGCCTTCTGGTAGAGTCAGCCTGGTACCTCCATCGATACCTGACGGACCTGCAGTTTGACAATATCTATGTGACACAGAGACTGGCCGAGCAGCTAGCTCAGGCCCAGGCCACACACCTCATGGATTCTCCACCGGCCTGGCTGCTCCAGGTGGCCCAGGCAAAGCTGTCACAGGAAGAGCTGCTGAGCTGTCTCCTAAAGCTAGGACTGCTTGTCCTGCTCCTGGTGGCCACGGCTGTGACAGTGGCCACAGATTACATGGCTTTCCTCCTGGCACAGGCAGCTGTGAAGTGGGCTCAGAAGCTGCCCGTTGTGCCCATCACACTCAGGGTCAACTATGATGTAAGTAAAATGGTGGGAGATGGAGTAGAGTGATCTCCCTTGACTGGCATTTAAATCTTACCTGCCTCTAAGTCGCAGCCAGGGGCCCTGGGGCATCAAGAAATGAAACCCTCTGACCTCCACAGCAGCCCTAGGAAGGGGAACCTGTTTTCAACTCTCTTGCAGGTGAAGATGCTGAGACTCACACACCGTAAAGTGACTTGTCCCAAGATCACGTTTCATAAGTAGCAAGACGTCCTGACCTCATTTTCCTCATTTGTACAAAGTACATTAACCCTCTTTACCCTAAGCTATGTGAGTCTTAAAATGTGATAATGTCTCTAAAAGTACACGGTATGTTGCAAGCCACATGAAAGATGTTTCAGAGAGAGTGGCTCCTGCTAATAGCTCACATGTGGATCTCTGACTGGATAAAGACTCAGAAATGGTCTCAGTCAGGAGTCGGCCAGCTGTGACCCTCAGAACGAATCCAACACTGGGTTTTAGGTTTTGTCAATAAAAGTTTATTGGAACACAGCCTTCCATCTGCTCATGTCCTAGTGGTGGCTGCTCTATGAAGGCACAGTTGACTAACCACAGCAGGGACTGTGTGGTCCACAAAGCCTAAGTATTTACTACTTGAATGGAAATATATAAAACACTTACTAGGCTACCTACTGTTGGATATATTTATTCTCAGATGAAGGTTTGTGTTTCTCAGTCTTTTCTTTTGTCACAATTGTTTTAACAGTGAGATCTCACACAAAATTCTGTTGTATAAAATATACCAGAACATCAGAGCCTAACTAATAACATTACTAGCTTATACTTATCAAGTGCCTATTATATACTAGAAAATTAGTTTTTGAACTGTGAGTAATCAATTTAATCAATTTAGGTGGTCACAGTCAGCTTCTTTTTTAAAAACAAAATAAGCTAGAGAATTATCAGAGTATATTATAGGTGATACAGATTTGTATTGTTTTGTGAACTTTTTCTTCAAGTACCATATAATCTATGCTCAGAAAAGTCTATAAAATGCATTTCTTATCATGGGCCACAGGAAAGATATTTTCCAGGCACTGTTTTAAGTATGTAACTGTGTTCCCTCATTTAAAACCTTAGAGAAAATCAAAGGTGTCTTTAGCCAGACATAGATGTGCATGCCTATAATCCCAGCATTCTGGGAGGCTGAGGCAAGAAGATCAAAGGTTCAAGCCCAGCCCAGACCATTTAGCAATATAGCAAGACCCTCTCTCAAAACACAAAAAGGGCTAGGGATGTAGCTTCAATGCAAAGGCCCTGGGCTCTGTCCTCAGTACCAAAACAAACAAACAAACAAAAAACTAAATGATGAATGCTAAGGTCCCATCAAACCAAAATCACACTAGTATTTTACGTGTCATTAAGAAGAAAATGCTGGCAATTAAACCTTGAGATTATGCTTCCTCAGCACTTAGCACTTTAATTGTATGTGTAGAAAATACTTCACTTATTATTTAGCACAGATTTTATTTTACTAGATCCATTAGTTCACTGGGAACCTCCCTGTTTCTCTGGATGCCCCTCCTCCTGGCTCTGATGTCCCCCAGAGTCTGTGGAATCTAATGTTGCCAAGCAGGATTTGGGACCCACCTTAGCTGGGACTGCGGATTTGGATTCCTCATCTTTTAAATGAGGGTCAACTTCATAGAACTGTGCCTATCTGATGGACTAGAACCTCCTAAGGATTCCTAAGGGCTCACTAAGAGTAAAGGCTAGCTGGGCATGGTGGCTCATGCCTGTAATACCGGCATTCTGGGAGGCTGAGGCAGGAGGACTGAAAATTTGAGCCCAACTTGAGCAATTTAGCGACCAGCCTATCTCAAAATTCAAAAATATAAAACAGACTGGAGATCTAGCTCAGTGCGAACGCTCTAGGTTCAATCCTCAGAGCCAAAAACAAGCAAGAAGCAAGCAAGCAAGCAAACAAGCAAGCGTAAATGCCAATGTTCCCTTAAAATACTCTGCTCAGAGATAGTAACAATAACGTGAGGTACTTTTTATTTGGCAAAAGAGTTCCTTTCAGTCTGCTCACATCTGATCCTCCCTAAACCCCCAGAGGCAGAAGGTTATTTCTGTACCCACTTTGCCCAGGAGGGCGGGGACCGGGGGCCCCCCATCTCTGCAGGTGGCAGGGAAAGGCAGTGGCCAACATCCTCTGTTGACCGGCTTTTTCTCTTTTTTGAAGGCAGCATACACTGTCTTGGGCTTCATTCCTTTCCTGTTCAACCATCCACCCGCTGAGAGCCCCTTCCTGTCCGAGCACAAAGCCTACTCGTGGGAGCTCCGCCTCACCTCTCGCGACTGTCCCCTGCTGCCGGCCCAGCGTCCCTGCACCGCATCCGCGCTGGCCGCCGGAGCCCTGCAGCTCCTGGCCGGCTCCACGGTGCTCCTGGAGACCTACGCCCGGCGCCTGCGGCACGCCATCGCCGCCTCCTTCTTCTCCGTCCAGGAGGCCAGGAGGGTCTGCCACCTTCACGCCCGGCTCCAGCGAAGACACGACCGGCAGGAAAGCCAGCAGCTGGCCCAGCCTCCTTCCCGCCTCTGACACCTGGGGCTGCCCGCAGGGTAGGAGACCCACTGCGTGCTGGGCTCCTCCAAGAAAAGAAAACCTTTGCAACAGACTCGAGTTGCAACTGTGATCTTCTGATGCCTCGGTGTGACCTTGGGTGTGTCACTCCACCTCTCTGCACCTCCGTTTCTAAATCTACATCGTGACTGCGTCGTGATAATCACCCTGAACCACTTCCCATGCGGGAACGTGCAACAGATGCTGGGCTTGCAGGGCCTAGAAGGATGATGCCAGGGTGAAGCCAGCATTGAAGCTACATCCCTAGCCCTTTTTGTGTTTTGAGAGAGGGTCTTGCTATATTGCTAAATGGTCTGGGCTGGGCTTGAACCTTTGATCTTCTTGCCTCAGCCTCCCAGAATGCTGGGATTATAGGCATGCACATCTATGTCTGGCAAAGCAAAAAGTGCAGACAGCTTCGGGTCCATGCGGGCCACGTGGAGATGGGTGGAGTCGCTCACCTGCACCAGCTACTGCCCCTGTTAGGTGGAGACTCGGGCTCACGAATTTACCTACATGCTTCTGGAACTTATTTATACACCTCTGAATCCTCTGAACTTATGTATGTAGACTAAACGTTCTGTTTTGTAAATAACTGTATTTATTAAATCTTAGGTGAAATGTTAATTCTTTGCTTTGAATTCCTGCAGGGGCTTACCACCTAGAATTGCCAGCATTAACAAATAAAAATAGAGGATGCCCGGGTCAGTTTGAATTTCAGATTAATGATGAAATACTCTCCCTGGATCCCTAGGTATGGCTCTGACTCCAGGGTCAACCCATTGTGTGACCTCACATCTTCCTACTGCCAAAAAAGAAAAGAAAAGGAAAGTTACAACAAGTGTGGTTGACATTCTTGATTGGCATTTATTAGAAATATTAGAATCAAGCAACAACTATCCTAAAAGATGGAGTAGGAGTTCCCATGGGCTGGCAAAGAGGCACAGAAAAGGGCTGTAGAAAGCAGGAACAGAGAACAAAAAGTGGCTTGGTGCATAAACTGTATGTAATTGTTATAAAACACTTAAACTGTTTTTTACAGGGATATGGAAAAATATAGAATATGAATTTTCAATCTCTTCATCATTATCTCTGCTCTGACAGGAGCAAGATGCCTCGCTTGCTAAATCAACTTGGGCCTTTGTACAGAATCTGAGCAACAGGGAAATAAGAAAATGAAAAGAAATGTAAAACGCTAAGTTGATCTAATTTAACAAGAACTAACATGGGCCAATTTAAATATTATTGTGCTTTAGATCTGGAATGTCCCACAAGGCTCATGTATCCAGAGATGGGGTTTTTAGAGTCAGTGATCAGATTGTGGGAGCACTGTACTCACCAGTCAATTAATCTACTGGTGAGGTAATGGCTAAAGGTGCTGTTAGGAGGTGGAACCTGGGTAGAAGTGAGTCATAGGGAGTGTGGTTTGGAAGGGTGTATTCTTGACCTTGGCTCCATCTCTCTCTGTCTCTCCATCTCTGTCCTCACCTCTCTGCTTCCTGGCCACTAAGGTTTGAGCAGCCTTCCTCCACCATTCTGTTTCTAATTTGTAGCCACCTGGCTATGGACTGAATCCCCTGAAACCAGCAGCCAAATTCAACCTCTCCTCCTATGAGTTGTGGATGTCAGATATTTTTTCCCAGTGACTGAAAAGTGACTTCTTATAGATGTCCTGCCACTCAAAGTTTAACTACAGATAAAAGAAATTACTGTAGACATTTTAAACTATGGAGGTTTTAATATAGAAAATTGGGTCCCTTTAGAGCTAGAGGAAAGGGCTTCAGAATTAAACCAAAAGGGATCTGTCCTCTGCTAACATCAGAAAGGTATAAAATCAAGAAAGCATAACTCAAACTGTTGGTCCTAAGGGTGCATACTCTTGGCCATGTCCTTGTGTGAAGATGACATCTCTAAAACCAGCACCATTGTACACAGATGAGGTTAGCCCAGCAGCATGTGGATACCTCAGCTCAGTCCCTCAATCCCGAGCTAGTGCCAGACTCTGAGATTTCTGTTTCTGTGCAGCACCAGAGACTCTAGGGTTATCCTGTCCACATCCCACTCCAAGAGAAGGACTTTCCTTAGTCTATGTTCAGGATGCCTTGTAGCCTGCAGGACCACATGTAGCAAGTAGCCTGACTCTCAGAACTCAGCCTGCAACTGAGATGGTAGCAGCAGAAATTAAGCCTTTGCTTGCTTCCAGGTTCCTTATCTCACACGTACATCTGATTGGTAGAATCTGAATTGGACTGGAATTCTAGCTGCAAGGGAGTCAAGAAAATGTGGTTTTTAGTTACCAACTACTTTAGTTTGAGAAGACATACTTAAATAATGACTGAAACTTTCTTGACTGCCACTTACAAGAGATGTACCTTTTACTTTAGACCCTTCCACACACACAGAAAAGGAGAGAGATAGAGAGAGAGACAGAGACACAGAGACACAGAGAGACATACAAAACTCAAAAAAACTTTTAATTATTCTTAATTTGTGCAATGTATTCTGTATTTTTTATCCTACCCAATCCTGTCCTAGTCTATGCTATGACATTTAATCATATAAGATTCTATTTTACTCTAATTCATTAAGAAAATTACTGGGATGAGATTAACAAATTGAAATTGAGAAGGAAGTGGGTTGAGTATTAGAGGAAAGTAGATTGAATGTCAACCTGCCCTAAGAGTGGACACTTTTGATTTGTGGAACAGACAGAATAGAGATAGCAAGGCAAGAGTGTCCCAGGAGAGCAGATGCCTGGAATATGCAAGATTAAAACACAGAGGTGGAGAAAGAAGGCTTTAAACAGTTTTTTAAAAACCTTAAGTTTTTTCCTGAGAAACAAAAAAAAATTTCCTTCAACTTTGCTCCATGTTGTCACAATGTTTATTTGAATGTGAGGACCTAACAGGCGCCCAACTGACTTGTCAATCACATGGGATCCTAGGGGAGGGATACACAGAGCTCCAACCAAGACTTTCCATCCAGGGTTCTACTGAAACTGACTTGCAAAAATACATGCTAACAGTTGAGTTTTCAGCAGGATGGAGAAGAGAAATGCTTCTTCCCACTCATTCCACTCTACATCCCCAGCTCAAGGGTAATTATAGGCTGAGTCACCATCTGCAGTGAGCCAAGCCACACTCCAGCCAGTTTTACTTCCACTCCCCAAGGTCACCATGTTCATCTAGGAAAGCATTGCTGATCTAGCATGACACTAGCCCCCACTGAGGCTCCCTTTCCCATAAAGCTACCCTGTTTCTTGTTCACACAATGATACATCCACACATTTCTTAATTGCGCAAATGATATATAAATCATCCTCCTTATGCAAACCAGAGCATTACAGCTAATAATAGCTAGTGTTTGTTGACTGCTTATGATGTGCTGGGAATATGCTAGAAAATGTTTTATGACTGGATTTTTTAAAGTTTCCATTATTAGTGTTTGCTGATGCCCACAGTGGGAATGTCCCCACTGGGGATTTTGAGCTACCACCCAGTGTTCCTGGAAGTGAATGGAGAGGGGATGCTCACAACTGGCTCACAGGAGCTGGGGTGGGCTGGCTCCAGAACACTGCTAGATGTACCCGAAGCTCTATTAAAAACTGTATGTGCATCAGGGGTACAGTGCTACCTCAGTTCACGAACTCAGTTCTCTTCAAGATTGTGGTTGCAAGCTGAGCTAGGTGAGAAATGAACCAAGTTTCCCCATAAGACCAGCATGGATCTTAACCAGTGCATTTGGTTTGGTTCTCATTCAACTTGATTTGTGACCAGAATCGTGGGAAGAATCAAGTTCATGTACCAATGCACCTCTGTACTTGAACCTCACAAAAGTCAGTATCTGAGATAGATGATAATATCCTTCTTTGGGAGACAAGATATAGAGATTCCAATGAGTTAAGTATTTTAAGGTTACACAGCTACCTACTAAACTGCAGAGCCAGGGTTTAAAGCCAAGTAGTTTGGCTTCCAGAGTCTATGGCATTAACATTCAAGTAAGGCAAAAGGTCCCTTTTTGACTACCATACTCAAAGTCTTAGCTTCCTCTAACACCCCCATACATGGTCACTATCATCAGTTGGGTGAGATACACTTTTCAGATGTTACACACACATACACACACACATATATTCCATTGGGTGAGATACACTTTTCAGATATTACACATATATACACACACATATATTCAATGTGTGTGTATGTGTGTGTAACTATAATACAGAAGTATGTAATATTATTTGTTGGGTTTTAAATGGCCTGATATTCTAGGAATAGTTTTACAACTTGTTTTCTCACTAATATGCTTTGGCCTTACCACATCCTCTTTCAGTGTTGAAGAGCTCATTATGTCATGAATCATTTAGCAATTTTTCCACTTACAAGAATCTAGTTTGTTCTTATTGAAAACACTGCATTGGATATCATTTCACATGCCTCCATGTACACATGTGAAGCTTTTCTCAGAATCTATGTAGAACCTCCTAAGTCCCATAAGTTACTTCTGAGGTTGTTTTTAAGAGTGTGCTAGCTGGTGTGGCAGAAAGACATCTAAAGTGGTCCCAGCTCCAGTCATCCCCACCTCCTGGTATCCTACCCTTATGTAATTCCCTCCCCTTGAATGGAGGCAGGACCTGGAATTGCTTCTAGGAGTTAATCCAATATGACCAAAGTGAGGAGATATCATTTCTGTGCTTTGGTTATATAACATTTTCTAGCTCTCTCTCTCTCTCTCTCTTCCTTCCTGGCTTGTGTTAAAGCAAAGCATCATATTGGTAAGACCTGTGCAGAAGAAAGAATGGAGACCCTGTTCCACAGCCCACAAGGATTGCATCCTGCCAAAAACCTCAGTGAGCTCAAAAGTAGCTCCCCAAGCGGATCTTTGGTGGGGACCCAAACCCTGGCTGACACCTGGACAGTGGCCTATCAGAATCCCTGAAACAGAGGACAAAAGGACCCAGCTGAGCTACACGCAGCCTCTTGAAAAAGGCAACGTGTGTGTCCAACCACTACTCCTGTGGTCATTTGCTTTGAGGTCACATGTAGTTAACACAGTCAGGACCCCTGGAAGCCAATACCAAGATGACAACCCAGGGGAAGGAGTTTTCCGTAGAGAAAATTCCAGGAACAACAGGCAGGGAAGAGTGGAGTGAGCCAGGAAGAAGGAGCCTTACCAGGCACATCGCTTAGTAGCTAAGCCTGCAGTAGAGGAGGCTCTGTGCCACAGGGGACTGTGAAATGGTGGAGAAGTGCCTTGGAGTTGCCCTGAGTGCACTGGGGTCTGTATTCTCCAATTCTTAGCTTTTTATCAGTATGTTTGCAATATATAATAGTTATATTCACTGTTGGGAGTTGGCACATACACATGTCAAAGCTTAATCATTTTTACTTCCCCACCTGCCTTCCCTCTCTCCTCTCCCTCTGATCACCTCCCCTCTCCACAGACTTCTTGTTTCCTATGATCTCTTTTCTATTTTGACTTTTAAATTACTTATATTTTGGGTTTCTCATATAAGAAAAACCATGCAATATTTAACTTTCTGTGTCTGATTTATTTTATTTTATTTAGAGAAACAAGCAAAGCAGAAAAAAAGGTAGAAATAATACAGAATTTCAAAAAAATGATACTAAGAAATGGCTGGTCCAAAAAATAACAGTAAGAAATCACTAGTTGATAAATTACATATTGTTATCTTAGAAGTAGTTTTTCAAGTTATAAAATCAAAGCATAAAAAATGGACAAACAATGACAGTACAAACTATTCTGTTTGATGAACAAAAACTTAGTAGTATGGTTATCTATCTTGCACACTTAAACAGACATACAGTTATATCCTTTAGAGCACTTTCTTTCCCTTTCATTATTACAATATCTATTATACATTTTGGATCTTATTACTTTCAGCTTTTTGTTATTATGAGTTGTTCATTTTCTTTTATTTATTTTTCTTTTATTTTTCTTTTGAAGAGAATAAAACCGAATGAAACAAAACAAAATGGGGTCAGTGAAAACAAAAGGATTGACACAGTACATGACTTAAAATCAAAATACAAGGTGATCTACAATGGTTACCATAATGCCTCTTGTTCTCTTCAAGAGAATTTCCCATATCATCAGGCATAGTAAAATTGAACAAAATAGTACAGAACAAAATCAATAAAAACAAAACATTGGAGACATTATAAGGCTTCAAAAGAAGATAATAGTCAAACCAGAATGAATATCATAGTGAATCTTATTGTCTTCAAAGTAGTTGCCTGTACCCTCAGACTTGATACTATCAAACAAAACAGATTCGAATAAAATCAGTCAAAGCAAGACAGTGAAAGCAATACAGGGCTTCAAATTAAGTTATTAGGAAATCAAAAATGACACTAGCACCCACTGGATACCGTAATATATCCTGCTATCTTTGGAATAGATGTCTGTGCCCTCAAATCTAGTACAAATAGACAAACTGGAACAGAATATAACCAAACTAAAAAGAGCGATGAAAACAATATGGATTTCAAATCATGATACAAGATTAACAATGTCTTCTGTCTTCCCTTTTTAGACAATTCCTCCCCTTTCCCTTTCACAGGGTGCATTGTACATTTTGCATCCCACTAACTCCTTTAGTTTTTAGACTAGGGAGGCAACCCGCTATTCACCTAAGTGATTCCGAACCTTTTTACTCCTGAGCTTGATCTCAAGCTGTATCCATTTACCTACAAGAGCCTCAAGGTTTTCCTCCCTTATAGCTGAGTAGTCCTCCATTATATAAAAGTGTCATGTCTTTCCAACCAATCTTCAGCTGATGGGTGAGCTACCCTCACTTTTTCTAATTCTCTGTCACATACAGCATTGTTTTCTCATCTTTGAATTTCAGTCTATAAAACCTCTTTCAGGTTAATTATATTTCTTATATAGACCATCTTGATGGGCCCTATCTCCTGATCCACTCTGCCTGTGTTTCTTTTTATTAGTGTATTGAGTCCATCTATATTAGTGATTATAGCCAACCTTCTCTGCTCCATCTCTGTCATGCTATTTTTCTGCCATTGGTTGTCTACTTTTCCCCTTCATTCCACTGTCTGCGCTGTTTAGTGAGCCCCCTCTGCCACTGTTCCTGACACCATGGTCTTTTTTCTCTCTCTAGAATGTCCTGTGGTATTTTTTGTAGGGTTGGTTTGGTGGTCATGAACTCCCCCAGTTCCTCTTTGTCATGGAAGCATCTTGTTTCTCCATTAATTTTGAGACATAGTTTTTCAGGGTACATCAATCTGGATTGGAGGTTTTTTTCTTTCAGGACTTGCAATACTTCTCTCCAAGCTCTTCTTGATTTGATGGTTTGTGTCAAGAAGTCTGTTGTGATGCTGATGGGTTTTTCTTTCTAGGTGATCTGTTTCTTTTCTCTGACAGCTTTTAATATTCTGTTCTTGTGTTGAATTTCTGGGATCTTGATTATTATATGTCTGGGTGTAAATATATTTTGGTTGTAGCTGGCTGGATTTCTGTATGTCTCATCTATCTGAATATCATTTCCTTTTCCTATGCTTGGGAAGTTTTCTTTAATTATTTCTATAAATAGCCTTTATATTTCATTTGTGCTTATCCCTGCTTCTTCACTCACATTTTTAATTCTTAAGTTATAGATCCTCTTGTCCTCTTCCAGCCTTTGTATTGTTACTTCCTGGTTCCTTGTTACTTTTAAGAGATCTTTCTCTTCACAATCGCAAGTTGCAAACATTTGATAGTCTATCTTTAGTCTCTTTCAAGCAGTTTTGCCAGCTTTCAATGGAGTTTTTAATTTCTTGGTAATCTCTTTGAATCTATTTCATGTATTCTAAGGTTTTTTTTTTGTATTCTTCATTGAAGTTTTCCTTCCTTTTTCTATGCTCCTCTATTCTTCCATCTGTGTCTTCTTTAGAGGTGCTTAGCATTTCTTTTATTATTTTTCTTATATCTTCCTTTACTTGTGATAGTATTTTTGTTTTAAGTTCTTTTATAGTTTCACTAAGTTGTTTCTTTATGTCAGCTGCTGTTACCTCAGAAACTTCAGGTGTGCGACTCCTGATCTCTTCTGTGTTTACATCTCCTGGGCCAGTACTGTTTAGGTTGGAGGCTGGAGACTGCCTTTTGTTTCTTCCTCTTGTCATGTTCCTGGTTTCTTCCAGACAAGTGGGTAGTGGGGTCCCTGGCACTTCCTGTATTGGTTATAATTACTCTGAAGCATGCTGGCTAAGGATTGCTGCTTTCCCCAATCTGCTGGTGACTACCGGAGTATGAGCAGGGACAGGGCAGTCTAGCCCCTCTCTTCTGAGCTGGTTAGTCACTGGGAGTCTTCACCATGTTAGTGTGTGCCGCGCAGGTGGCGTTAGTTAGTGATAGCGTTAGGAAAATCTCGGCCTTAGCTATTGGATCATGCACAGGGGCGGGACTCAGTCCAAACAATTTTCACCAATCTGCTCTGTGCTAGGAGTGGTTGAATGAAGCTGGCTGCAGTTCTGGTCCTGGGCTTATCCTGCCCAACTCCAAAATGGCACCCAGCTAATCGCCCACTCCCACGGGAGGACAGCCCCTCACACTCACCACCAGCCAGTGGTTTTCTGGTCCACTGCTCCCCTTCGCCACCATGTCTCCCCATCAAGGCCTTTGGGCTTACCAGCCACCCACTTCACTGTGATCATGCATCTCTGGATTCCAGTGGCACTTCTTGCACAGTGGGACCAACTCAAGTGAAGGCATGTCCAGCTACCGCCTTCTGTTTAAGTTTTTCTTTTCTTTTCTTTTTTAATTCTCTCTGTGGGTTTCAATTCTCACTTTAGTTTCTTCCTGGGTCGAGGGGACCCATTTCTTTCCTTCTGGTCTTCTCCAGAGTGCTATATTCCAGCATCTGGACTGTTTCTCTCAGAGAGGCTGTTTATTCTGCTGCTTACTGTTCCATCATCTTCCCAAAATCCTCTGTCTGATTTATTTCATTTAACATTATGATCTCAAGGATCTTCATTTCCCTACAAACAACTAAAACTTGCCCCTTTTATGGCTGACTAGTACCCCATTGCATACCTAGCACATTTTCTTTATCCATTAACCTGTGGATGGGCTTATATGTCACTACCAAGATTTGACAATTATGAGTTGTGCTGCTACAAACATGGGCATGCATGTATCTCTGTAACTGTCCTTATGGATTATAGAAAAAGAAAGCTGTTTTCTCCTCCAGTACTCTCAACACTAAACAAAGAAAATTTCTGTGATCAAAGCATGTGCATTTGCCCCGTACCAAGCCATCTGTAGCATGCACCAACTGGATGACCTATGATTCCATTCAATCTTAACCCCACCCTCCAGGAGTTAGAGAATGCAAAGGCTCAGGGCTTAGTATCACAATGCTTTTCCTACTGCAGATACCAATCACAAGTAGTAGGTTCTCACCTATGCTTCCAACTGACCAGTTATAAATTAGGGTCTCCCTGAACTTGGTCCTCAGGTTTAACAATTTGTTGAAATAGCTCAGAGAACTCAAGGAAGCATTCACCCACTTATCCTACAGGATGTGACTGAGAGTGCTGATGGGCAGCAGATGGGGGGATGCAGAGGGCAAGGGGTGCAGGAGGGATGTGCGGGCTCCCTGTCCCCTCAGGGTACACTGCCCTCCCAGCACCTCCCATGCACAGTGGCTTGAAGCTTTCTGAGCTCTGCAGTTCCAGAACCTTTATGGAGTCTCCATTACACAGGCAGGATGAGTTATTCCCTCCATCTCCAGCCCCTCTCTGCTCCCTGGAGAATGGAGTGGGCATTTTGCCTGGCTTCTTTCTAACCCTGGCTTGGCTATCTGGTGATGCTCCAGGATATTCTGAGGGATGTAAGAGCTCTGTGTTTGAAACTGTGGTCGGACACTAAATATCAGGCTAAAAGATTCTTGCAATGCCCTACCTACAAGCAACTGGAGAACAGTATGTCAGCATGTTGGGATGGAGACACATAGATAGCACTATTTCACATCCTGGCTGAGGGCTGCTGCTGGAGATAAACCTTTCTCCTTAGTGCTTCCATCTGCCCTGAGCTGGGGCAGAGAGAAAATGCCTTCAAGTGCAGAGTGGCCTGCCCAAGCTCACAGTAGTTCCCCCATGGCCTAGGTGGAGACGGGCAGGGCCCACACAACGTCTTCCCTCCCTTGTGTCCTAGAAAGAACATATGACTTTGGTAGGAACCATCACTTGGCAGCCTGTGACACTGAATGAGTCACTGTCCCCCCCAAACCTTGAGTTTCTTTACCTCTTCTTTAGGGACTTAGAACAATCCTCTTATCCCAGTGAAATAAGCATGTGAGGAGCATCTCACCTGGTCCTTACATGCAGTTTCCATTAGCATTTTATTTCATTTGTGCAATTGACATTTACTGAGCACCTGCTAAGCACCAAACCCTGTGCAGAGACCCGGTGGTGCAACCCACATGCATGCCTGAGGGGGCTCCCTGAGGGGGCTGCTTTCTAGACAAGAGATGGGGTGACAAGCACTCATCCAACCTGAAGTACATAATAAGTTCAAGGCCACCTGAACAGATAAGGTTATGGAGTTTTCCCAGTCATAGTAGCAGAGTTAAACTTTCTCCTACATAAGAAAGACTCCTTGGCTTCCAAAGAAGTGAGGTAAGGAAGGGGGACCTAATTTCCTGTGTCTGGGGTGGAGGAGCTCACCCTGCAGTCTGCCCACTGGAGCCTCTGAATGGTCCAAAGACCATTCATCAAAACCTCAGCAGATTCAGGCATCCTCTGCTGGCTCCTCTAGGAACATCCTGGAGCCAAGAGCCAACAAGAAGGGGACCAAGAGAGGAGAAGTCCTGGTCCTTGCTGGGAATGAGCTCGGACGCTAGGGTCCAGTCTCACCCCTGCACCTGCAGCCCAGTGCGATGAGCTCAGCAAGTTCCTCAGCTGCTCTGGGCCTTGGCTGTTCCACATGTGAACTGGAAGTTCTGACAGCCAAGTTACAGGGTGGCTGAGTCGATCCCAGGTGAGGGAGAGGAGGGTCAAGGGGTGACAGGCACTGGAAGAGGTCAAAGAAGAATGCTCTTGTTTATTGACATATTTTACAAATATTTGAAAAATAACTTTACTGAGGCATAGCTTACATTTAATAAAATCCATCCACTGTAAGTAAGTTTGACAAGTTTCAATCAGTGATTGTGGTACACCCTACTCCAGTTTAAAAGCATCCACACATCCTAAAAAAGAGCCTTCAGAACTCTCATTTACTTTCAATCTCCATTCTCACTCTTAACCCAAGCCGTCAATGATCTGTTTCTGTCTCTATGTTTCATATCGTTGGAATCATACAATAGATGGTCTTTGTTTCTGAATTCTTTGATTTAGCACAGTGCCTTTGAGGTTTCTTTATGTTACAGTGCATATTAGCAGAGTTTCCTTTTTAGTGGTAAGTAGTATTCTATCACATGGATATACTACGATTTGTTTATCTATTCACCAATTGCAGGACATTTGAATGGTTTTCAATTTGGAGCTAGTATGAATAATTCTGTTGTAAATATTCACAAACAAGCTTCATGTGGATATATCTTTTAATTTCTTTTAGGAAGATGCTTAGAAGTATAGTCTCCAAGTGGAATGCAAGACAGATGTTTTACTTAGGACTCTGCCAAACTGCTGTCCAAAGAACCTATTCCATTTTACACAGCATTAGCAGTGTGTAAATGTTCCAATTTCTCCATATCCTTGCCAACACTCAGTGTGGTCATGTTTTTGGATTATAGCCATTTTAGTGAATGTTTTAGTACACATTTTCCTAATGACTAATAGTATGAGCATCTTTTCATGTGTTTAATATCTCTTTATTGGTAAAATGTCTATTCAAATATCTATCCAATTTCTAATTGCTTGTCTTATTTTTGATCCAACCATATTGCTTATAAATTCTGGATACAGTCCTTCATCAGAATGATGTCGAGTATTTTCTTTTAGTCTATAATGTGTCATTTTGATTTCTGAGTGGTTTCATTTGAAGAGAAGTTTTACATTTTAAAAAACTCTGACATGTTCTTTCCTTTTTCTAGAATGCTCTTTTAATGTCATATCTAAGACATCTTTGCCTAGATTAAGGTCATGAAGAGTTTCTTGTGTAAGTTTTACAATCTTAACTCTTAAATGTACATCTGTGCTCCTAAGGAAAAGATCACTTGCTTAAGATCAAGGAGAATTGATATTAACAGGCTGTGTGATACTGGGCAATTCCTCTCTTCTCTAAGCTTTGGTCCCCATCTGTATCTGTATCTGTATCTGTATCTGTATCTGTATCTGTATCTGTATCTGTATCTGTATCATCTGTGTCTGTATCTGTATATCCATCTGTATCCTTATCTATCATAGATATTTCTATGTCATACAGATATAGCTGAAGAGTTGACTACATCGAAGATAAAAGCAATTCTCTCTCTTCCTCCTCCTCACTAACTAATCCCCGATTTTGCTGAGGTGTCCACTAGCAGTAATTTGTTTAAGAAATGTGAGTCCCTCTGTCTCCAGGAGCTGAATCATGATTGGTTTAAAACAGTGCTTCTGAGTCCTATGATTAGAAGAGTAATCTGGTATATTTTTTAAAAATACGCATTCGCTCACACCTGGGGCTCACTTTGCCAGAGCATACACTAAAATTAGAATAATCCAGGTCATTCTCAGACCACAGGGGGTTATCCCCTCCTGGAAACCATATCATTTTCCTTGTTTTCTTAGGTTGGTTTTTATTCTCTTTTGTTTTATTTGATTATGTTACATCTGATGGCATGAGCAGCTATTTTAAAAATAGCAAGAAATAGTATGGTAGCCATTTTGGATTTGCTATTAGCTTATTTTGAAGTCCTTTATTGGAAAAAATTAGAGTAATCCAGAGAAGAATAGCATGGCCCCTGCACAAGGATGAGGAGCACACTTGTGAATCATTCCATATTTTTAACAAGAAGTCAGAATTTTGGAGACGGGAGGTAGGAAGTACAAGGTGGGGCATAAAGGGGTCAAAAATTATCAAGATAAGCTTCAAGCAAGTGCCAATTCCCCCAAAATAAGTATCACTTTTTCGTATTGCAATATAAACTAATAAGAGAAAAAACTACATCTGAATCTACCATCAGTGATTCTTAGTTGCTCCAGAGTAGGATCTGGGGATCTAGCTATCTGGTAGCTTTTGAAAGTTTCTCAAATGACCTTAATTTAACTGAGGACAATGGTCTAGGACAATCGAGGTCCCAAAGGTCTTTTGCTGGACGCCTCCCAGACTTCTTGCACCTGCGGGTAGCTGTGTGACGCAGTTCCACTCAGTGTGGTCAAGGCCAGACCCTGGGGCTGCGGGGAAGAAGCAAAGTGAGGTGACTAACGATGCTGTAGGGTTATTTGGAGTCAGCTGGATCTGAAGGGTCTGCTATCTGATGGAGGGACAGATGGGCAAGGAGCTCTCTGCACTTGTCATTCTCAGGTATGGACGTGGTATCCATTCCAAATGCAGCCCTGAACTTGCCAGAAGCTCTACTTCCTGCCTATCAGAAGCCCAAGTTATCATAAAAGAGGTTCAGGGTTCTCTGTTCCAGTCACATGCAGGAGCCCTGGGGCTCCAGGCACAGAGAGTAGAGAAGCCACTGTGGGTGACCTGACCAGTCAACCTTCCTGTGAGTTCAGCCCTTGTTATTCCTTGCCTGTGTCCTCATGGAAACCCCAAGTGAAAACCAGGCAGCCATGCTCAGCCAAAGCGCAGAGCTAAGACAGCCGATCTGTACCACCTTACACACCTAAAACTGGGAGCAGCGTGTCCAGGAACAGCCACCCCTCTCAGCACGTAAGAGAGAAAGGGTTCGGGCTCAGGCACCCTTCCCTGCTGCTTACAGACATCTGAGGGTTGCTTGCTTTCCTTTTATTAGAGCCGGCAAGTCAGGTTGGAGAGAAAAACACAAGGCCCCACGGGCCTCCTCATGGAGCGCTGAGAGGAAGTAGGCAGAGCTGCCAGAACTGCAGGGCTGCACTCGGAATGGCACCTCTGCACTTGGATCAGAAGACACGTGAGGCACAGTCTCTGAGGATGCCACCATCTGGCTTGGAAAATGTCTCCTGCAGGGATCAGGAGGGGCCCCATGAAGGTCGTGGGCCTCCAAGGTCAGGAGCTTTTCTGACCTCAGTGGGAAGGACCCAGCCGAGGAGCTGGCTGGGAAGAAGGGAGGCGGGGTGGTAACGATGCTGTAGGGCTATTTGGAGTCAGCTTGATCTGAATTCATGTGTCAGCTTCCTCTTTGAGAACTGAGTGACAGGTATCATCGCCTCCCAGGGACTTTGTGTCCTCACTGTGAATCTGAAGGAAATCCAGGGAGCCAGGTGAGAGCCACCTGGACTGCAGGGACATCTGGGGAGGAAAAGATTCTCTTTTGGCAACACCAGCACCACCAACTGTCTACAGAGCACTCCTGGGGACATCGCCAATGACTGTCCTTGGAGGAGGCTGGAGAGGTGGCAGTCCCAGGTGAGCACTCAGCACCACCTTTCCAGCACCTGAAGGCAAAGGTGCCAACCTAGCTTCCCAAAGCTTCATCTCAAGGGTTTAGAGGCTGATTCTGCCTGGGAGCCCCCTCCCTGCGAGAGGTGTGAATGGCACCTCCTCTGCCCAAGTTCAAGAGCAAAGCAGGGTGAACAGCAAGGCTCCCACAGGTAAATTCAAGGAAGTATTCGCTGTCACACATAGGGCTGATCCCTCTCCTCTCTTCTCTTCTTCTTCTCCCCTCCTTCTTCCCCTCCCCTCCTCCCCTTCCTCCCCTCCCCTCCTCTCCTCTGCTTCCCCCTGGAGCTGCTAAGGCTGTGTAATCTACCCAGAAATCCCAAGCTACACCCTTCATGACTCACCTACTAGAATTAGTCTCTTGCCTCCCAGCACTGGTAAGGAAAGTAGAATCACCAAGGCAACGGAAATGTTATTGCCATGGATCAGAAGCCAAGTGTGGATGATCATAACTAGTATTTTCTAAAAGAAAAAAAGGAGAAAGAAACAGAATTAAAAATACCAGCATACAACGCTCATAGGAGGCACAATGTTGATAAAACTGTTTCTAACTCTCTCTCTCTCTCGTACCAGGAATTGAACTCAGGACCTTGTACTTTCCAGGCAGGCACCTATGCCAATGAGCTCTATCTCCGGCCCACATGCCGAGACTCTTATGAACACTGAAGCACCTTCCTCCCCAACCAGAGGCCCTGGGCCAAAAGACCAGGACCACAGCTCCCCAAGCACAGCAGCTCCTAACTGAAATGCCAGCCGGGGGAGGGCTTGGTGGGAGTTGTAGAACTGGGCAGGCTGGTTCCACTGCTAACTTTATGGCTCTTGGGCCTTGTAACTGATACTACATAGATCACATCTCTAAACCTCAGTTTTCCTATTGTAAAATGGGAGGAATCTGTCAAATTCAGTCTAATGGAGGAGAAAACGGTCCCCGCACATAGAAGTTATTGAAAGGGTTCCCTTTTGCACTGTGAAAGCTTTGTTTCCTGACAGCTGAGGGCAGCCTGATGTACATGTCTTCTGGTCACCACCCTCTGCTCAGTGACATAATACAGTAGCTGGATCTAACTCTCATGGGTTTGCAGGACCAGATTGAAAAGGGCAGTGAGTGGGTGGCTTGTCTTTGCTCCATGATATCAAGGGTCCCCACTGGCAGTGGCTCCAAAGTTGGTTCTGGAATCTGGAAGCTGCTTCACTCACCTGGCTGACATCTGTATCCAGATGTGGTGTCTGAACTGTTGCCCCAAATCCAATCACTGTATGTGACTGCTCTGTGACTTCTACCCTACAGGTCACATGCCCAGGACCATGGGCATCTGGACTGTATATATTGTTGAGTGATAATAGGAGCAAGTATCCTGACGGTCAACCCCTAGGTGAGTGGCTGAGAAACACTTCACCAGGAGCCTCGCTCTAGGGAGAAGTGATGTTGTATCCAAGACTTAAGGTATGGCCACTCCAAGTGCAGAGCCAGTGAGAGTTTCTCTAAGTTCTGAGGAGAGCTGAAGAATTTGCAATGGCTGATACAGGAGGTTGTCATCAAGGAAACACTGCCGAAAGCAATATGTGTTTCTCGTGCTGAAAGAAAAGCCCACAAATTAAACCAGTGATCGATACTCTTTTATCATTTTTCTCCTATACATTTGCACACTGAACCCTACCATGTTCTCACAGATTGAGATCACTTAAAAGTTCATTTGTAGATATTCTGAAAGGGGGGAATTTTCTTTTCCTAACTAGACTGAGATGGAGGCAGGAGAGAGGGCAGATGGTTGGCAGACTTGCAGACCAACAAATCTAGTTCAAGAATTAAGGAAAGCGATGAGCATTGAGTGGCTCGGTGGGGCGGGGTGATGAGAGTGGGTATGAGTAGCGAGGATGCTGCTTTGAGGGCTTGAACACAAAACCCATGACGTGGCTCGTGAAGCGCCAGCCTCGTTCAGCACCAGAGAACCCGGGACAGCTCCCTAGGACAGACCTTAATTCCAGGTCAGACCTTCTCCAGGAATGGAACCTCATTTGCCAGTTTATTCTGTCATACTCTAACGCCCAGAAACTAAAGTAAAATGATTTTTTCTGTCTGCCTCTTTCCTTATGAACCCCATCTAAAATTCTCTTTCTCCTTTGCATCAAAGTTGGTTATTATTGCACCACGGTTATAAGCATGGGCTCTAGAGTCAGACAGCCTGTGTTTAAACAAAAATTCTGTGGCCTTAGTCAAGTTTCCCTTTTTGAACATTCTGAGCCTTTGTTGGATGGGCGTATGTAACAAATATTTATTGAGTTGCTCCCGTAGATAAGTTTTTGTCTGGGTACTGAGTATTGATCCTCATGTAAAATGTATTATTTTGGTATGAGGCATAGAACACAGCATTACCCCTCAAAACCCATAAAATAATTCTAGACAATAAAGCCTAGGAAGAAAATTGAACAAGGTCTTGTGACACAGACTATCTCAGAAAAGCGACTTTCACTAGGGAGGCTGGGCAAGACATCTCTGAGGAGATAAGATTTGGATGGAGACCAGAATGGGAGAGATGAAAACAGCCAGAATAAGAAAGATCCAGGGAGAAGGAAAAACCAGCACAAGGGCAAAGAAACAAGAAGGACTTTGCCACGTGTCTCCTGAGGCTGCTGGAACAAATTACCACCAACCAAGTGGCTTGATGCAACAAAAGTTGATTCTTACTGACCTGGAGCTTAGAAGCCCTGAATCAAGGGCCATGCCCTCTTTCTCTGATGACTTTAGAAAATAATCCTTCTTGCCATTTCCTAACTTCTAGTAATTGCTGGCAATCCTTGCTAGTTCTTGCTATTTAGCAGGATGGTTCTGATTTATGCCTCTGTCTCTATCTGGCTTTCTTCCCTGTGAATATCTCTTTATCTCTCTGTACCTGAAGCTCTTATTTCTTTCTCATATATGGACTTGAGACATTGGACTTAGTCTAAATTTGACCTCATCTTAACAAAGTAATGTACATTTCTAAAGACCTATTCTCCAAGTAGGAGGTTTGGGAGGACACTAGTCTACCCATTATGGCATGGGATCTGAGGGAAAAAAAGACAGAAACTATGGCTGAAATATCATGAGAAAGTGGGAGAGGTAAGGCTCTTATGAAGAGCATGATTCTTCTTAAGCAAAAAAAAGATGCCATTAAAGGGTTAAGCAGAGCGAGTGGCCTGTACATTTAAAAGGCCACTTGGTGTGGCTTGGAGACTGGATTGTAAATCAAAGAGCAAGACTGTATCTAGAAGACCTACTAGGAAAAGTGTTCAATAGTCTCAACAAGAGGTTATGGCTGAAAAAGAACATCATGGTAAAGAAGATAACTTGATAAAGAACATAATGGCTAAAGTTGATTAATTTAAGATACATTTTGGATGTTGTGACTATTAATCATGATTGTCAGCCTGACTAGAGTAATAAACTCATAGCAGATAAGTAAAGTACATTTCTGGGTAGGTTGTGGGGGTGTGAACTTGGGACTACACCTGATTTCTAGCCCTTTCCTCGCTAACATTCTTTCCAACCTGCTCTGTTCTCCAGCCTCCATGAAGTGAGCAGTGTTACTCCACCATGCTCTTCTGTTGTGATGTCTCTGTTTCTAGAGGTAACTGATTATGGACTGAACCCTGTGAAACTGTAATCCAATAAGCTGTTTGTATAGTGTATATTTAGTATTTTGTCTCAGCAACAAAAAGCTAATATAGACGTAGATGTAGAAACTTCTTAAGTGGTGAATGCCAATGGTGCAGGAAACAGAAGTGATTCTAGGTGGTGCCTTTCTTAAGGTGGGGGAGACTAGAGATAAAGTATGACAAAGAGCCCTTCAGACTTGCTTAATCCATTGCCAAGATCTGCCACCTCCTGCTGCCAACTGCACAGCTCAGTTAGGCAGGAATGAGAGCCAGCAGGCTCAGCATGAGAGAAGCCCAAGGAGCTGCTTGACATGAATATGGGTAAAAGAGTTTGTTCCAGTGCATCCTCAGAGAGCACTGCCACATTTGGAGAAAGGGGACACCCTGAGTTTCACTGGCTCCTGCTACCTTGGAAAGATCTGAGTAAGGGGCAGCTGGGGCTGGGTAGAAACAGAGAGCTGAGAATTTGAGATTCTTCTTCCTACTTGAGCCCCGACTATGAGACACTGGAGATCATTCCTTCTGAGCGTCAACATCCTCTTTTACAAAATGGGCATCTCCTAGGCAGAGCTGGAGGATATGGGGATAGTACACATAGCACTCCTGGCCCAGAGTAAGGAGCTTTGCTATTGTTATTGCTGAAGACCCTAGAAAACAGCACAGTGCAGAGAGAGAACGTAGTGTGGTAAGGACATGGATTCCACAGCAAGGCTACTGGATTCAAATCCCAGAGCACACCTTCCCCTCCCAGCTAATCTATATCCTTAAGCAAGTTACTTACCTGCTCTGGGTCAGCTTCTCTGTCTTTCTCCTTTCATTTAAAGCACTGTGAGTATAAAAAAAAAAAGCAATACATGCGAACCATAAAGAGCATCACAGAGCAATAATACATTCTTCACACAGAGCCACCATTGTTAGGAAGACTGACACTAGGGATATCCTGGACTCTGGCTGGCATCTCCCAAATATTACTTTGCTAATTTCTCTCTACTTGTTGTCCATTTACAGGATCTGTGGACAGAGAGTTTGGGTCCAAACTGTGCTTAGACACTAACGACTGAAGAGAATGGGATATAAACACATATCTCAGTGTAACTGTAATCGCTGGTCTATCCACCCCTTGCCATGCTAGCATTTTACATGGATTCTGTCCATCTATCTCCTGAGGATCAAGGGGAGTTTTCTTCTTATAATTCTCATTTTGCAGATGAAGAAATAATTTGGAGAGAATATAATTGATGAATTGACAGTGGTGAACAATTCTTTGACACTTACTAAGTGCAGATAAGCAAGCAGGGTCCTTGGAAAATAGCCTTCATGCCATTTTGAAATTTAGTGTGGTCCCATCCTTGGGAAGCTTCCTTGAATGCAGCAAACTTCATTCATTCATTTGTTTTCTCCATTCATTCATTCAACTTTCAACCTATATCTTCTGTACCAAGAAAACTAACTGGTAGTCTTAGAGATGGAAGAGGTCCCTGTGGGAGTGTGGGGTGCTTGCTTCAAGAATTTGCAACTCATAAATAAACAAACAAAAAAAGAATTGAAAACTCTTGAAGAAAAACTAGGAAAAGTACAGAGGAGAAAGTCAAAAGGTGGCAAGAAAATGCAAGCTTCAGAGACTGAATCGATCCAAATCCAGATGGGCAAAATCCTTTTTCCAGCTGTGCACCTTGATTCACCATTTGTCAACAGCAGGGCTCTGGCTTCTGCCAGTGAGAACATGGTGGGGTTCCCAGATTGAGTCAGGAAGCCCGCCAGACCCAGCTCCTCCCACAGAGCAGAAAAAGAAGAGAGGGAGAGAAAGCTCGGAGCAAAGGCGCAAAAGAAATCAGGCTACTGCCCGGCTTAGCAGCGCGCTTGACTCCGGGGTGGGCAGGAGCAGCTCCGCGGAGGAGTGGCGGAGGCAGCAACGGACAGCCACGCCGCGCTTCCTTGACCGACCCTGGAAGCCCTTTGAACTTTGGGAGCGGAGGTGAGAGCGGAGAGGGCTCAGGTGTTTGATGCTACAGGAGGTGGAAGCCAGGTGCCCATTAAGGCTAGAGAGCGACCCCACAATCCGGAAGGCACCTCTGGAGGGAACCCCGCGCGTGAGAGACTGAGCGCCTATTTATGCAGTTTCTGGTCCCTTGGAGTCCTGCGCATTGGATTTAGACCCCACATCCACTAGGAGAACAATTTCAGCTGGATTCAGCTGCGGAACCCCAGCTGCCTGCCAGGAGAGCATTCCGGCAGCCAGAGGGGAGCGCGCCTTTGCAGGGCTAGCGAGCGAGCGCACTTTTGCAGCCTGAGCGGTTCCCCACGTCCTCGCCGCCTTAAGGGGCGTAAGTCAGGGCGCATGGAGAATGCCACCGGCTCCCCTGAGCGCGCAAATGCGTCTTGCCTGGGTGCCATGCCCCGGGCTCCGCTGGTTGTGCAGGTGGTGACTCTGACCCTGGTGCCCCTAGTGAGTGCCGTGGGTGTGGTGGGCAACGCCCTGGTGGTACTCGTGGTGGTCTGGGACCGCCACATGGTCACGCCCACCAACTGTTACCTGGTGAGTCTGGCTGTTGCAGACCTGCTGGTACTTCTGGGGGCCGCAGTGCCCACTGTGGCTGAGGCGGCGTCCGGCGGAGGCTGGGTCTTCGGCCACGCTGGCTGCCTGGGCATCACCTACCTGCAGTATGTTGGCATCAACGCCTCCTCCGGCTCCATCACAGCCTTCACCGTGGAGCGCTACCTCGCCATCTGCCACCCTCTGCGCGCCCAGGCACTGTGCACCGTAGCGCGGGCGAAGCGCATGGCAGCGTGGGTGTGGCTGGCCACGGGCACCTACTGCGTGCTCTGGCTCTTCCTGGTGGACACACGCGAGGTAGTGTATGCCAATGGCGTGCAGGTCCAGTGCGACTACCGCGTGTCACGCTCTCTCTACCTGCCGGTCTACTTCCTGGACTTCGTGCTCTTCTACGCACTGCCGCTGAGCCTGGCCACCGTGCTGTACGCGCTCATAGCACGCGTCCTCTTCACCACACCGCTGCCTCCCGGCCACTCCGGGCTCACGGGTTCTGTACACCAGGTACACCAAGCAAGCTTCTCCTCCAAGGGCAGGAAGGAGGCCCTCAACTCTCGGAAGCAGGTAAAACCCAGATTCTCACCAGACCCTTCTAGTGAGCCAACTGAGGTGGGTGCAAAAATCAGCCTCCGGAGTCAGGCGCTGTAGTCCAAATTCCTGTTGCACCACTTTCTAGGTTTGCGTTTTGGAGCTTCTGTCGTGGGGGTATTGTCAGTCCAGGGAAAGGAGATGACTCCTCTGAAGTGTTCAGCACAGTGCATGTTACACCTGAACACTGACTGTGGTTGGTTATTGTTGTTAGACTTCCAGGGCTGCTGTCTCTGGACAGTTATTCACTTTTTTCTACTCTTGGGAAACCAGGTTCAGAGAGGCAAGGTGACTTTCCCAAGGCCCTGCTGCGATGCCTGACCCTAAGGCTGCTCAGTGGGTGGAGGGAGCTGAGATCCCAGGGTGGAGATGGGGAGAGACAGCGTTCTACAGTGGGCCTGCTGTGTGACTGTCCCTGAGGTGATCCCTGGTCAGAAAGTTCATAGCTGTTTCATGGACCAGGAAAGAGGCTCCTGGGAAACAAGGAGTGAGGACGGGCACACGGTAAAGCATCTGGGTGGGGAGCCACAGGTCCAGGGTCCTCGTACCCGCACCACTCTCCTGCAGCCTGGATGCTCAGGGGTTTCAGAACTGCAGGGCACGGACAACTCCTGGGCCCAGCTGGTCTTTACCCTCAAGCCTTGTGCCTCCACCTGCAGCTTTTGGGGAGAGGAGAGAGGATACCTCCTAACTGAGTCACTCACAGAACCTGGTGAGGACCATCTGGGCACCTCCCTGCCTCTCTCGGTGCCACCCCCATGACTCTCCAGGGAGGTGCTCTCTGAGGGGCCCCCGCCAGCGCTGCCAGCAGCTCCTTCTGTCCACCCCTCGTGCAGGAATCTCAGCTCCAGGCAGTGTTAACCAGAGGGTGAGCTCTCATGAGATAACCCCAGCCTGCTGGCCTGTGCTGCCCTTGACAGGCAAATGCGCCTCCTCCTCTCCCCCACCCTGTGACTACCCTGCTTACTGCTTTCCCACTCAGCCTGGCGGGGCTGGGGTCCAACTGTTTAGAAGAGATACTGCTGGTGGTGAAGAGTAGTCCAGCCTGGGTTCCAGCTTGCAGCTTTGCTAATGATGACTTGCTCTGTGAACTTGGGTAGGTCATTTCATCTGTCTGAGCCTCAGTTTCCTCCCCTGTAAAATGGGTAAGTGAAAATCGTGAATCTGCCTGTGGTAAGTATCCCATGTATGGTGCCTGTTCTTACTGTTGTGGTTTTTGATGAGGGGGCTTGTCTGTGCCTTGGGCATTCTCTGGTGCCTTAGAGAGCCCTCACGGGATACGATGGACAGTTGCCATGGGTATAGGGCAGCAAATGAAGGCAGGGTATTAAGGAACAGGAAGTGGAAAATAACGGTGCTAACAGTGAATAGTTCCTGTGTGACAAGTGCCCAGCTGAGTGCTGTACCCAAGTCATAAAATTGAGTTTTTACAACTCGATGTGGCATGCACTGTTGTCCTGGTTTGACAGATAAGGAAACTGAGGCAGTTACAGAGCTGGTGAGTGCCAGAGTCAGGATTTGAATCCAGGCCACCTGATTCCAGAGCCCACGCTTTCCTCTCCACTATTTATCACCCAAAGGAACCTAAAATAATGGAATTAAATTTGAATTTGATAAAATAAGGAAGTCAAGACTGACAAGGGAATTCCTGGGATTCCATAGCTCGTGGAGAACCTGATAGCTCTGAGGTTTGTTGGCTTGGTCTGGACCTTTCAGAGAGGCCCCTCACAGAAGCTGAACACACAGAGTGAGAGAAGCTGTCATACACTGAAGCCCTCCAGGCCAGCTTCTTTCCTGTGAAAAAGTGACCTTTCCAGGAGTCCCCACAGCTGACTCCAGGGACCCAGGGTGGTCTGGGCAGAAGCAGCTCCAGGACTGGTCAGGCAGTTCCGGCTCCAGTAAGTTTGATCTCTGCAGCACCACTGAAGACTTCAGAAGCAGGCACGGGGATGGGAGCCTGCCTCTTTCCCCAGTGCCACAGATGCCCTCACATCCCTTCTGCAGATGTGCCGCGTGGCCTCTGCACCCCGGAATGTAGAGCCCTGTATCCTTGGATGCGCATCACCTCCGGGGGCTCTGTGTAGTCTAGGCCGTCCGGGGGTGCGATGACAAGGTCGTCAGAGTCAGGGCGGTGATGAGGAAGCAGGGAGCAAAGACGGTCCCAAGGTGCGGGGACCTCACCAGGAAAGGAGCAGGAGAGGGGAAAGGGCCAGAAGGGAGTGTGTGGCTGGGGGTGGCGGGGAGGGGCCTTGTGACTGGAGAGAGGCTGACCAATCCTCAACAGCTGGCCAGCAGTGTCGCCAGGATTCCATCGGCTGCGCACACGCTGCACAGGGACAGTGTTACGGGCGGCAGCAGGTGCGGGGCAGTGGTCCCTCAGGTGCTGTTCACTCTCTGCCTGGCTCCTGCATTAACTCCTTCAACCCTCGCACCCCCTGCAGTTTCCATCTCTCAGGTAGAGCTGTTCCTATCTCATAGGCAGAAATCGAGGGGCCCAGTTGGCTCATGAATTTGTTTTCTAGGCTCTAGAGGCCCATCCAAAGGCTTGGGAGGTGGATTGGAGCCAGGAAGTTTCCAAGGGACAAAATAACTTGTACGGGGCATAGAGGACTGCAGGAGGCTCAGCTCACAGTGGTCAGTGGCTGCCTTGGTTGGATTCTGCCCTGGCTCCCATGCTTTCCTCTCTCTCTCCTCTGACTCGGCAGGTCGTCAAGATGCTGGCCGTGGTGGTGGCCCTCTTCGCTGTGCTGTGGCTGCCCTACCGCACCCTGGTGGTGGTGAATTCCTTCCTGCACCCACCCTACCTTGACTTGGGCTTCCTTCTCTTCTGCCGCCTTTGCATCTACCTGAATAGCACAGTCAATCCCATCATCTACGCCCTCATGTCCCGGCGCTTCCGCGACGCCTTCGGCAAGCTGTCTCAGTGCCGCCTGGCCCAACCCAATCTCCCACCCCAGGAGGACATCCCTGTTTGCTACAGCATCATCAGAGACTGTTCCCAGCACCGTTTGGGCTCCTAGAAGGAGCCTGGGGGCATGCCAAGGGCTCAGACAGACCGGAGGTCCTGGCGAGGCCTACTGCTTTATCCCTATTAAAATGAAAAGGTCTCTGTGCACTTAGGAAGAAGAGAGTGGTGCACAGGTTGTACACTGCACACTTAGGAATTACTATCCATAGCACAGACAGCCTAGGTTTGTGTACTTAGCTCACTAACAGAAACTGTTACAAATCTAAACAGTTACAAATTTGCATAATTTACACAAAAGCTCTATATGGCCTGAGGATATCCTAAGTAGGATGAGATCTCTAATTTGTAGAGATCAAATAAAGTGGGAGAAGGTGTCAGGGATCTGGGAATCTCTCTTCCTGGGAACCCAGCAAGCTTTCGTTTGCCAGCATAAACAAAATGCTGCCTCCCCCCGCTGGGCTCCGTATGCTGCCTCTGTCTAACAGCTGGCCCAGGACACAGATGTTTCCCCAGCACTGTGCCACTGTGGAGGGGCAAAGGGTGGCAGGACGGGCACAGGGGACAGAGACAGAAATGTGCCTGGGTTGTAGGTCACATCTTTAAACACGTTTTGGTTGCAGGCACGACTGTTAGATGACGGCGAGAGCCATAGGTGTTCATCAGGGTTCGGCGCATTAACGAAGGACCCCAAACATTAGTGAATTGACACACAAAGCTTTTTGCTTGCTCACACAGTGCTGTCTTTCAAGGGTGACTCTCTTACATTTTGTGACCCCAAGATCTAGGCCATTTCAGTCTCAACTTCTCCAAAGGTGCTTCCACAAGCATGCAGCAGAGGAAGAGGGTCTGAACAGGCCTCAAACTGCCAAGTGAGTGCCGGTAAGTGACAGCTGTCACTTCAGCTGGTGACCAGGAGCCAAGCACCTGGCTATTCCAAGAGGCAGTAAAGACTGATCTGAGTGAGCATGCACATTCTCTGCCACGGGGAAGGTGACAGACCAGAGAACAAAGGTGGAAAATGGGGCCTCTTTCGTCTGTTTGTCCCTTTCAAGCAGCAGGGCAGCAGCCTGCGCCTGAAACCCCGAAAGCCCACCTACCCGGTGTTAGTATCTGGCTGTGATCCTAGGAAAATACCCCAAATCAGATCTATAGTCTTTTGTTGAAGCGGTGAGACCTCTCAGACGCCTTCTGCGTGTCAAAGGGTGCTGGATTCCTGGGGTGCTGGCGCTGTCCAGCTGGGCCGTGCTGAGTCGATATCCAGGATCGAGATGGAGCAGGCTGAGGCTGAGAGCATTTGCTCGATGCTGAGTCAGTGCCCTTGTTTCCCCATCCCTGTGGGTCCCCAGACATGTCAGACTTGGGCCTAAAGAAAGTCAAGACTGAGAGCCAGGCACAGCTGGTAGCAGAGTCAGCGTGAGCTCACACCAGGCAGAGGGCTCCTGGCGATAACTCCCCGCGTGATGAGAGATATGTTGGCCACGCTCTCCCAGCCTCCGTTTCCCCATCTAGAAACCGAGAGGAGGCAGAGGTTTTTCTGGCCCTGATGTTCCCCCAGACTACTTTTTTTTCTGGTGAAATGGCCACTTCCCCCATAAATGTCAAGAACCCCAAAGCTTACCTCACCAGTTAATGTGGTCTGATGATGTTGAAAGTTTCTCCAGACAGAATTTCCCAGGGACATTACTGAGAAGTCACTTTCTCTTCTGCCTACTTCCAGTTCTGTCTCCTCATTGGCTCTGACTCTGTCATGTTGTCGTGGAGATGGGAGAGGACACCAGGCTTTTCCAGGTCCCTCTCTCTGGCATTGACAGGAACAGTGTGGCCAGAAGTTCTGCCTTTGTCCCAGTGTGGATTCACTCTCCCACCAATGCTTGGTCTTACTGGACTTTTCCCAGTGAGAGGCTGAGCCCAGAGCCCAAGTATCCAGAAGGTGGCAGAGGGCGTGAATATGAAGCACCTCTTGGTGTCCTCCCAGCCCTGGCCCCCTTTGTACTCTGCCCTCCGCGTAGCCAAGAGAAGCCTCTGGCTGCATTCGTACTTCATTCCCACTCTCCCATCAAGAGGAGGAGAGAAATGGTTGAAATCTGGTTTCTTCCAAACCAGAAGTTAAGAGAAAAGAAACAGAAAGTGAGAGAGGGGGAGGGAAGGGAAGAGAGAGAGAGAGAGTGAGTTAAAGACCCAGTCGTTGGCCTTCCAATTTAGTGAGGTATAAAGGCCAAGTGTCTCCCCTGCAAGTCTGAGCTCATTTTCACCTTTGCTAAGAAACTGCAGCCTCTCTGAACACTCTCGGGGCAGACAGCACTGCAGGATTCAAGATCGCATGGGCAGTTCCCCAGACAGCGGCCCTCAAACCTGCCCCCGTACCTTATTCCTTCTTCACGGAGCACAGTGGGCAACTCTACTGGGCATTCAGATGAGGGCGAAAGAGACAGAGAACAGCTTCCAGTGAGACCCTTGGCGGGGGGGTCTAGGGAGGATGAGCCCCCCAGACTTCACATGCTCAGCTCTGAGCAAGCATGGGACAACTGGAGAGAGGACTGAGCTGCCCAGGAGGCCTCCCCTGACCACCTCTCCCACGTGATTACTTCTGTCCTCCTGAACCCACCTCCTACGTGCCCCCTCTTGCAACATGTGGTTTAGGTGTCCTCCCGAATGTGGCTGCATCTCCCGTCCACTGCTAGGTTGCGAGGCTCTGGGAGGGGCCCTCTGGGCATTGCCTGAGTAATGTCATCCATCCTGTCCTCTAAGCAACAATAAAGGCCTAAGAACCAACATGGCTAACTCACCGTGGCAAAGAGGTGCCCTGTTGAAAATATCCACAGCCGGCAGGAATGGGACAGGGAGGCTCAGACCACAAAAAGCTGGTGAGACCCTTGCAATTTCCCTAGGTCTGGTTCCCTTCAATAAAAGGGTGAATAAAATCTGGGGATGACTCCCTGCTGCATCAAAGACAACTAGGCAGGCAAGAGGGGAGCTTGAGGGACAGCATGTGGCTGCCGCCAGTGGGGGGCCTGGTCCCTAGATAAGGTGCTCCCTCTGTCTCCGGGTGTTGTGTGGCCTGGTCTGGTCTTTCCTAAAGAAGACAGAAAATCAGTTTTCATAGACAGCTTATTTAAATCATGGACTCCATTACAAAGAAGAAAGAGTGAGAATAAATAGGTAGGTTTGTGGCTGCCAGGCTGTGGGAAAATCAGCAGGAGCCCTTTGAAGATGAAATTACCTATAGAAGCTGAGTATGAAAATCAAGCAAGAGTAAAACAGAAGTGGAGCCCTCACCTATGCTTTCCTGCTTTAGGGGACACAGGGCTACTTCCGGGAACTCAGACATCCCTTCCAGGCAGGCGTGTCACAGCCAGGCTGTGCGGACTGAGTGGAACTGATCTGCCCACTGGTGTCATCCAAGCTGGGGGATCTCACCCCTGTGACCCATGGATTGGGGCAATGCCAAGCATGTGATCCAGGCTAAGTCAGCAGCACATTCCGACACTCAGGGAATTGGCTGCAGGCTTCTGTTTGCTGTGGGTTGAATCAATACCTAATTTCCTCTCAGAGGAGGGCTAGGGCATAGGGAGCCCTGGATATTCCTGGAAACCATCTCGCAATATTAATAAACCCCGGTCTAAAGATACAACTAAGACAGAGATAGACGGGGCGAAGTCAAGAAAATTCAAGAGAATCAAGAGTGAGGACACAGCACCTGAACTCCTTGTAATGGTTTGATTCATTTGACTGCAAGTAACAGAATGCTCGGCTAAGAGTGATAAATATGCTCTCCTGTCACTTCACAAACGGTCTGAGAACAGGCAGCTCCAGGGCTGGTCAAGCATCTCAACAACATCCCCCATGACCCAGGCACTTCCAACTGCATAGTCCCCAGCGGGTTAGCGGTGCCCCCCACCCCAGGGTCACCGTAGCAGCTCTGTGTATCACATTCTCTCTTTGTAATCTGCAAACAGAAAAAGAAGGTAGAGGTTTCTTATCCCATAATTCCTTTCTCACCCAACAGGGATGACTTTCTCAGAAGCCCCTGGCTAGCTCTCCAGCCCCCACTGGCAGAGCTGGTTGTACACCCACCCCGGAACAGTCACTCCAGAGGAACATGGGATTCCACTGGTCAGGGTTCCTTTTGTGTAGCTGGGGGGGGGCACTTTGTGGTTCAAACAACATCAGGGTCTGTAAATGAGTGTGGCAGGGGAGGCTGGTGTTAGGTCAAGCTGTTCACAGTGTCTTTCCCACCGGCCCTTTTGCTAAGACTTTTTGGTTTCCCACACCAGGAAGTCTCCTTTAAACCAAATGGAGCTGCAACTTCTCATACTTCTAACCGGAAGCCTCTTAGGACACATAGAGAAGGTTGTTCCTGGCCCAGCGGACAACCTCGGCTGGGAAGATGGTCACCATGGTACACAGCTAGACCTGAGGCTTTGGGAGCCTCGGGAAGGCCTGGGCTTCATCCTGCAGACACGCACTGCCATCTGCCACCGCTGCCAGACATCGCTCCTCCCAGCCGGTCAAGTCCACATCTGGCTGCCACCTCAGTGTGCTGGCCCAGGTCATCGAGAGGCCTCCACTCCATTTACTTCCCTGACCTTAGTCCCAAAGTTCCACCATCAGTGCCTTCCCCTGGCATCCTGGGGGCCTGGCATTAAGATGCCCACACCTATAACTGTGTGAGATTGTCAGACCTTTCTTTATGGACTAGAAGGCACAGGGAAATGTTTTGGGGAGAGTGGAGAAGGATAAGAAAGACTCCAAAAAGCAAGTTTGGGTCTGGTTCATTCATTCATTCAT
Source organism: Hydrochoerus hydrochaeris (assembly GCA_004027455.1). Taxonomy (NCBI): domain Eukaryota; kingdom Metazoa; phylum Chordata; class Mammalia; order Rodentia; family Hydrochaeridae; genus Hydrochoerus; species Hydrochoerus hydrochaeris. Next base: position 138,270 of record PVLA01004041.1, on the reverse strand, counting down.
TCATTCATTCATTCATTCAATTCATGTATTCAGCTAATGTTTATTGAGCACCTAATATGTACCAGGTGCTCTTCTGAGTGTAGGGGAGCAGCAGCCCACTTTTCTCCATCTCTTGACATGGGAATCGGGGGCAGCCTCACTAATTCCAGCTAGCTCCCCATTGCAGCCAGAGCCTTGCCCTCCTTGATTTGTTGTGGTGCTCTGACCCCAGCAAATGTGCCCCAGCTCCCAGTGGATGGATGAGAATTCAGAAGGCTCAGATGAGCTCGGTTGCAGCTCCAGCCAAGATGGAGACCAAGGGCATGAGCTGGTCCCATAGAATGGCCTCAGGGATGCCATTCTGGGGACAGCTGCTTGTCTTCAGCTGGGTCTGCAGACCCCTGCCTGGTCTATCCTGAGCCTGAGCCCCCAAATTCTCCAGGCCTATTTCTAGGGCTGCCTGACCTGATGGTACAGAGAAGAGATGGCAAAAGGCTGGTGGAATTGGCAGGGAGTCCTTCCAGGCAGGGGCTCTGTGTTTCTGCTGAAGGAACCTGAGATGCTGCCTCCTTTCCAACAGTGGGCAGATGATGCTTATTCTTAGTGCGCTCAGCTCACTGCTGGTGACTTCCCTGCAGTAGCAAGCATCGCCTCCCAGACAGATGCTGGGCCTGGGGAGAAGTTGCTAACTGGACCCCTGAAACTTCACTGCGGAAGAGAATGTGTTTAAGACACTGTCCTCTAAAAACGGGTTTGGGGGACCAAAGGATCCTGCACAAAAAATGTGTCATCAATAGATGCAAAGATGAGAGAGGAAGGAAAACCAGGGCAGGGGAGGAAGGAGTTTTCGCCATGGTCCTGAGCACTGTGTGACTTTGACACAGCACTTTGGGGCAGAGTCTCCACTTGCCACTCATTAGGGCTCAGGAAAAATTCAGAGTTAGTTAAGGTGTGAGGATTTATTCTGTAAATAGCAAACTTCAAGCTGAGGGTCAGAGAGAGAGAGAGAAAAGTGCATGGCCCCTCTTCCTGTCATCTTCCTGAGAAGAGCAAAGGGGTGCCCAGTTATTCAATGGGCCCTTGGTGGAGGTCTGGGCTCCAGCGGGGGACTCCACCCTCTTTGCTCTGCTTCTTCTGGGCTGTTGTGACAACCACCTCATCAGTGAAGGGACTCAACAAGCAGGGCACCAGGCTGAATGGACAGAGCAAGCCGTGGAGTTGCCAGGAAATCCAGTGCCCTCGGGTATTGGTCTTCAGGGAGATCCAGTGCCCCTGCTGAAAGGGTCCTTGGTCTCCAGGAAGTTGAGGGGAGGCACTTGCCCTCTGTAGCTGTCTTAGTCACTCCAGCCTACTGTAACAAGTTCCCAATGGACTTCAGGGTTTAAACTACCCAGCTTTGTGCCTCGCAACTCTGGAAGCCAGGAGTCTGGGATCAGGGTGCCAGCATGGGTGAGTCTGATCACGTTCAGGGCACACACTGCCCAGTTCTTGTTACATCCTCATGAGGCGTGAAGAGGGCAAATGAGCTCCCCAGGGTCCCTTGTACAAGGGCATTAAAGCCATTCCAGAGGGCTCCACCTTGCTGGCCTCCCAAGGCCCCACATTCTAATACCATCCTGCTGGGGTTTAGGATTTCAAAGTGTGGACACTGGGGCAACAGATATTCAGCTTACTCTGGTGACCTTGCTGGCTCCGTGTCCACACGACCCTAGGAGAACTAGCGGGGGGCATATTTGGGCAACTCTGATCATTACACCACAGGATTGGTCTTTGAGGCTCACTGAGTGGATGGCCCGGAATCGTGCTGCCATCTCGTGGTTGTTATGGAAACTGCAGCATCCAAGGCGGACTTGCTCTTCTGCTCACCACCTGGTATCTTCTTGGTTCTTCCCAGCTTCTCTCCTTCCGTAGCTCCTCTTCTCTTCCTCTCATCCCCTCCCCTCCATTTCCCTCTCTTCCCTTCCTCTGTTTTCCTCTCCTGTCCCTTCCTCCTTTTCCTTCCTTCTCACCTTCTCCCCTGTGCCTGCTCCTCTGTATTTCAGTGTAGTTCCAAGCCCTTATCCACAGCTCGCTCTGCCTTGGTCTATCTTTGACTGCCGTTTGAGAACTCTGTATTACTTATCGGTTGCATTGTAATGAACCATCCCCAGTCTAGCTATGCACAGAATAAAGTTAAAGCCTTTATTCTGAGGTGTCTCACGGTTCTGAAGTTTAACTTCTGGGTGGTCCAGGCTTGGGGTCTTTCATGGGATTTTACCAGGTGGGTTGGGGCTGGGGTCATCCTGAAGGCATTCTTGTTCATTGCCTGGGGCTCCGTGCTGTTAGCTGGTGCCTCCCGGGGGTCTCAGCCACACTTGCACATGAATGCAGCGGGGCATCCAATGGAGAGTGGAATGGAGATTGTGTTGCCGTCTTTATGGCCCAGCCTGGTAAGTCACATCATGTCTCTGCCACTGTATTCTTTAGGCAGTCACAAAGTTCACCAAGAGAAGTGGCACAATGAGAGCAGGTTGGTAGGAGATTCTGTGGTGGGCATCTTTGGGAAATACCACCTCACACCTCTAGCCAGGTCTCCACCACCCTTGCCTGGAGCTCGGCTCTGGTCTCACAGAAGGCACGATGCTCACCTCCTAGGCACAAGCTGCTCCTGAGCCCGGGGGTCCTCTTCACCTCAAGGGGACAGGTTCCCACATGGCAGACCCTCGCTCGGTGCCCATGTCTTCCCAGAGGCTTTCTGAAATGTGTCCAGGGTGGCAACCTTCTTCTTGTGCCCACCGCACCTGCCCTTACCCTTCCAACACTGCAGCCTGCTCGTTTCCATTCTGCCAGATCACACACTTTGGCATTCTCAAAGCAGCTTGTCTGTGTGGTCCCCAACTCTGTCACCCTGGGAAGGAGGAGATCTGAAGGTATTAAAAAGTACTGATCGTTCTAGAATCCTGAAAGGAACCCTGGTAGGAACAGAGGGAAACAGGGTCCCTGAAATCTGGGCCAGCAGGAATTACACAAAGGGCAGGCTGGTATGTGGAGCAAAATGTTTAGATAGTGGAGATCTTGCAACAGAAGGGAGGCCATGCTACCCCCAAACAGAAGGGCCCCAAGTTGGAGGCACAACCTTTTCCTCCACATTTATGTCAGCAATGGAACAATTCATAGTTCTCGTCACCTGTTATTCCAGTGGGGACTGCATTCCCAAGAGGATTCCTCTTTCTTGTACCTGCCCTTCCGGGCACCTGTGAAATGCATCTCTCCAGACACAGAATTCTTCAGCCTGCAGACCAAATCCAGTCCTCATTGTCAATTAAACATCAATATGAAGCATCAGTTGTTTTACTGTATGTCTCATTCACTAAATGTATACCTGTGGGGAGTTTAGGAAAGAGAAATGTGTAAAGAAATTTGGAAATTTCAATTCTTATATTTAAAAAGAAGAATTGAGCACACCTGTAATCCCAGGAAGATGGGAGGCTGAGGTGGGAGGATTACAAGTTCAAATGCAACTTGGGCCACTCTGTTTTCTCAACAATAATAAAATTGTTGAGAAAACCAACAAGTTGTGTCTAACTCAAGATGCTCAAATAAGAAAAGTTAAAAATATGCTGAAGAATATAATGAAAATAAAAATTTAAAAAATAGAAAAAATACAAAGGATTAACTAAAACAAAAGTTGGGTTTTTAAAAATAGTAAATAAAATGTAGAAGTTTCTGGTTATAAAAATGAAGGAATCAAAAAAAGTGACGATTCCCCCCATATCCCTCTCTATTAATTTTAGTAATGGAACATAGCACTTAGCCACAGATTCAGTAGAGGTTAGACAAAGTTTTCAAATAATACCATGTACAATTTTGTTAAGATTATTTTTAATTGGCAGGTAATACTGGTGTATGTTTGCACAGTACAGTTCATTCAAAAGCTTATTCAAAAGAAATAGGATCTTACAAAAATGTATTGCAATGACAAGCAGAAACACACTGAAACAACACCCATGACACCCAGTATTTGGAGGCAGGTTTATTTTACATTGACAGGCTCTGATCAGGATCATCCTCAAAATATCAGGCCTTGATCATTGGTGGTTTGGGGCTTATGTCAGATAAGCAAGCAGGAAGTACAGAAGCAGAGAATTTGGTGGTTACTGATTGGTTCTTATAAAATGCATCATAATGACCAGTTGTTTCTAGGACACAGAAATAATAAGAACTGTAACAGGAACTATTACCTGGGCAACTGAAGTACAGTGGCTGGTGGGAGGGGAGTACACTATAGTATCTTAACCTAATTTATGAATGACAGAAATTCTGAACATATCTACAATCAAACAAAATGAAATAAAAACACTAGGCCCAGAAAATTTTACAGGCGAGTTCTAGGGACATAAAATTAACCTTTGAAAAATTTCCCTAAGGAAGAAAAAGGGAAATGCTCACCTAATTTATTTTATAACCTTTATAGCCTCAATACCAAACCCAGACAAAGCAAGAAATATTTCTTTATGAGTAAATATAAGTATCTGTTTAATGTATAACACTAATAAACAAATGTTTATTGATATGCTAAAGCCTGCTTGAGTTTGATTATCTCTGCTATAGATTCAAAGCATGGATTTCTACCCTTCCAAAATCCATTAGGCTATATCTCCCAAATAATTCTGAAAGCAGATCTGAATACATATAGCACAATAAATACTGATGAGGTCACAACCTAGGAGCCAGGAGAGACTGACATGCACAGATCTCCCTAACAGACTTCAGGAAGAATCAATCCCGAGACAACTTGGTTTCACACTTCTGGCCTCCAGGACTGTGATGCAATGCATTTCTGTTATTTAAACCAGTCAGTCTCATTACCACAGCCCTAGCAAAACAATACAGAAGTATAGACGTCCCTTTTCCTGTCCTCATCACGGTCTGGAAAGTTTATATTTGTAATCTCATAAAAATGTTACTGGAATTCTAGTGATTTAATTCCAATCTGTCACTTCCATTGCAACCCACAGTGAGAATAAAGACACTAAGACATATTTATAATTATAAGAATCAAGGGGTCCTGAGTCTGGCCTGTATGAAGCTTCATCAGAACAAAGGCCATGACCTAGGGCCTAACCCAGATTTTATTAATTCATAAAGAAGGGAGTGGCTAGAGGATGAGTGACTATGAGAATGGTGAGAATTACGTTAGTACTGAGAGCTGGGTTAGGTAGGAGGCCAGAAAGAAGCTATGCAATATGCAGAAAAATGTATATGCAGAAAGACTAATCTGCATAACATAACTGAGATAGCCTTTAATGTTTAGGAGACTGGTGTTTCAGTTTCTGATAGGCAAACCTCTGTGCCCCAGGAAATCATAGCTCTTATCTCAAGGCTTGAACCCAGTTGACAGCCCTGGAGCTGTGTGGCTCTGCATCCTGCTGGGCTCAACCCTTTAGGGAGACACTGAGGCAGAGAAACAGCAACTGTGTTTGGTTTCAAAGATTACACATCAGTACTTCAGCCGGCTCTATTTACATCGCTGAGAGCCAACTGAAGGGAAAAGGAAATAGCTTAGCCTGCTCTGTACATATCAGTACATGGAGATAGGGCCAGGTTTATCCAAAGTGGAGGCAATTGCTTTTCATTCAAGGAGAGTTGTTCAGGTGGTTCTCTACACAGAAGGCAAAATAGAAGAACTGGTGATTTGAGGACAGACAGAAGTGGCTGAAAACACTGAGAAAATGTTCAAAAGGAAAATAACATCAAAAATAAAAGTTGCCTATAATCCTATACCTGGAAGTAATAAATAACTTTTATTCCAGTCTCTTCTTCAGTGTTAATTTCCATGAGGATGTGTTATGTGTATTCTGTTCTATCGTTTGCATATACACAAATTCAAATTCAGTCAAAAAACTAATGATGCCTTTATATTCTTCCTTCATTCTGTGTGTCTTTCAAAATAGAAAAACTTTTAATTTTAATGTTTTATTAAAAAATGATATGGAGCCAAGCCAGTGCTGTGCCACGAGGTGAGTTGAAGCTCGCCAGGGCAGGCCCGGAAAAGTTTGAGACCATCAATCCCGCCAGCTGGGTGCCGACCAGCCCTCTTAGGACACTGGACTAGGCTTCAGAAGTTCTGAGGGTTTGAGTGGACTGCGCCCAGCAACCTTCATTCAACCAGGGGATCCAGGCCCACCACATAAGGAAGCCAAAGCCAAGGGAGTCCCAGTAGCAGAGGGTTCAGGAGGTGAATTCCAACACATTCAGGGAAAGCTATAGAAAATCACTGGAAACACGGAAATATAGGAAAATGACAAAATGAAAGACCAAAATGCAATCTCAAACTTCCAGCCCATCCCAAGAAAACCTAGGAGCCATATACATAGAAGAAAATACTACATATACACCTGAAATGCATGAAATGATATCAACTGAAATAAAGAAGCAAGTACGGGAAGCTATGAGGGAACTCAAATCAGAAATATTCTCCCAGGTAAAAGAAGAAATGATAAAAGTAGTGAAATAAATAATGAATGCATCCAATGAAGACACAGCTAAAAAATTAGAAGAACAAAGCAAAGTGATAGAATCCCTGATGAACAGTTTAAGAGACAAACAGAATGCATTAAGCAGATTCAAAGAGATATACAGGAAATCAAAAACTCTAATGAAAGTTGCAAAAACCGCCTCAATGAAAGTGAAGATAGAATCTCAGACCTCAAAGATAAGATTGCGCTAGTGAACAGGAAAGAAAAGATCTTCTAACAATAACAAGAAATCAGGAAATAACAATTCAACAGCTGCAAGATGATGCAAAGAAAAACAATAGAAGATTAACAGGGATAAAAGAAAAAGAAGGGGACAACACAAATGATATCAAGAGGCTATTTACAGAAGTAATAGCTGAAAAATTCCCAAACATGAGAATGGAAACTGACATATGGATTAGTGAGGCATATAGAACTCCAAATAGCCATAACCAAAACAAAACTATACCCAGGCATACAATAATCACCATCCCAAAAATCCAACATAAGAACAGAATATTAAAAGCTGTTAGAGAGAAAAGTCAGGTCACCTATAAAGGAAAACCTATCAGAATCACAGCAGACTTCTCAACACAAACAAGGAACTCAAGAAGAGCATGGAGTGCAGTGTTTCAGATCCTTAAAGAAAATGACTTCCAACCCAGAATGATGTACCCTGCAAAACTGTCCTTCAAAATGGATGGAGAAATAAGATACTTCCATGACAAAAAACAGCTGAAGAACTTCATGATCACCAAACCAAATCCACAAAGAATACCGTGACATTCTAGATACACATAGGAAAAACCACTAAGCAAGACAGACAATTAAACAAAATGGAAAGTTAAGATACAACATCAGAAAGATAACATGTCAAGAATAAACCAATATATGACAGTTATAACTATTAATGTAAATGGCCTCAATTCACCAATTAAAAGAAAAAGACTGGCAGAATGGATCAAGAAAAAACATCCAACCATACACTGTCTACAAGAAACCCATCTAACCCAAAAGGAAACTCATAGACTGAAAGTCAAAGGATGGAAAACAATATTCTATGCAACAAGAACTCAAAAAAAAGTGGAGGTAGCTATTCTGTTTGCAGACCATGTGAATTTCAAACCAAGAATGGTCCAAAGAGATAAAGAAAGTCACTACATACTAGTTAGGGGAAAACTGCAAGAGGAAGAGATAACAATTTTAAATATATATGCACCAAATTCCAGAGCACACAACTACACAAAGCAAGAATTAACAGAAATGAAAAATCAAATAGGCAATAACACAATTATAACAGGAGACCTTAACACACCATTGACACAAAGGGATAGATCAACTAGACAGAAAATCAATAAAGAAATAACAGAACTGAATCACACCTGTGAAAAAATGGATTTGATAGACGTATACAGAGTGTTCCATCCAACAATATCAGAATATACATTCTTCTCAGCAGTACATAGGACATTCTCTAAAATAGATCATATACTAACCCACAGAACGTATTTAAGTAAATGCAAAAGAATTGAAATTATCCCATGCATGTTATCAGATCATAGCACAATGAAACTGGAAATTAATGATAAATGTAACTGCAAAAACCTCACAAACACGTGGAAATTAAATAATACACTCTTGAGCAATCAGTGGGTCACAGAGGAAATTAAAGAAAAAATTAAACAATATCTACAAGCAAACGAAAATACAAATACAACTTACTGGAACCTGTAGGATGCAATGAAAGCAGTCCTCAGAGGAAAATTTATTGCACTGAGTTCCCACACTAGGAAAACAGAACAAACACAAATAAGCAACCTGATATTATACCTGAAGCATCTAGAAAAAGAAGAGCAAGCCAAGCCCAAAGACAAAAGAAGGGAGGAAATTACAAAGATCAGAGCAGAAATTAATGCAATAGAGACTAAGAAAACAATTCAAAGAATCAATGAATCAAAGAGTTGGTTCTTTGAAAGAATAAATAAAATAGACAAGCCTCTAGCCAACCTACTTAAAAAAGGAAAAGAAAAGACTCAAATTCATGCAGTACAGAATGAAAAAGGAGAAATCACTACCAACCCTGTGGAAATACAGAAGATCATCAACAACTATTTCGAAAACCTCTACTCTCATAGGTTCGATAACACAGAAAAAATGGACAGATTCCTAGAAACATATGAACCACCAAAGCTGGATCAAGAAGATGTAAACTGCTGAATAACCCAATTTCTATTAATGAAATTGAAAAAGTAATCAAGTCCCTTCCAACAAAGAAGAGCCCAGGCTCAGACGGATTCACTGCGGAAATCTACAAGAAATGCAAAAGAAGACTTAATGCCAACACTCCTCAAACTCTTCAATGAAATTGAAAGAGAAGCAAATTCATTCTGGGAAGCAAATATCACTCCAGTACTAAAACCTGAGAAAGACCCAACTAAAAAAGAGAACTACAGGCCAATCTCCCTAATGAACATAGACGCAAAAATTCTCAATAAAATATTGGCAAACAGGATGCAGCAAATCATCAAGAAGATTATACACTATGACCAAGTGGGATTCATCCCAGGTATGTAGGGATGGTTCAACATATGCAAATCAATAAATATAATCCACCATATCAATAGAGCCAAAAGCAAGAATCACATGATCATTTCTATAGATGCAGAAAAAGCTTTTGATAAGATCCAGCTCCCATTCATGATAAGAACCTTACAGAGAATTGGAATAGATTGTCTTTACCTCAATATGATAAAGGCCATCTATGACAAACCAACAGCCAGTGTCATATTAAATGGCCAAAAACTGACAGCCTTTATCTTAAAATCAGGCACAAGACAAAGATGTCCATTATCACCACTCCTATTCAATATAATACTGGAAATACTAGCCAGAGCAATTAGACAAGAGAGAGAAATAAAAGGAGTAAAGATAGGAAAAGAAGAAGTTAAATTATCATTATTTGCAGATGACATGATACTCTACATAGAAGACCCCCAAACCTCTGTTGAAAGTCTCCTAGATATAATAAATAAATTCAGCAATGCAGCTGGATACAAAGTCAATACTCAAAGATCAATAGCATTCTTATACACTAACAAAAAAATCACCAAGAGAGAAATAAGAGAAGCCACACCCTTCACACTAGTGTCCAAAGAAATGAAATACTTAGGAATTAATCTAATGAAAGATGTAAAAGAGTTGTACAGGGAAAAGTATAATACCCTGAAAAAAGAAATCAAAGAGGACCTCAGAAAATGGAAAGACATCCCTTGTTCAGGAATAGGAAAAATAAATATTGTAAAAATGGCCTATTCCCCAAAATTTTTATACACATTCAATGCAATCCCAATGAAAATACCACTAACATACCTCATAGATCTAGAGAAATCACTCTTAAAATTCATCTGGAACCAGAAGAGACCTAGAATAGCAAAGGCAATTCTAAGCAGCAAAGCCAAAACAGGAGGCATCACAGTCCCTGATTTGAAGTCATACTACAAAGCCACTGTAATAAAATCAATATGGTATTGGAAAAAAAGACAGACCTGAAGATCAATGGAATAGACTAGAAGATACAACTACAAACACACTCAACCACCTTATCTTTGATAAAGGAGCCAAGCATGTTCACTGGAAGAACGACAGTCTCTTTAATAAATGGTGCTGGAAAAACTGGCTATCCACATGCCAAAAACTAAAATTAGACCCATGCCTATCACCATGTACTAAACTAAAATCCAAATGGATCAAAGATCTAAATATTAAAACAGAAACACTAAATCTGTTGCAAGACAAAGTAGGTAAAAATCTTGAAGACATAGGGGTAGGTAGAGAATTCATGAACAAGAACCAAACTGCACTGGAAATACTTCCCAGAATCAATAACTGGGATCATGTCTTATTAAAGAGTTTCTGCATGTCCAAAGAAATCTCCAGCAAAGTGAAAATAAAAATCTACAAACTGGGAAAAAATCTTAGTGAACTGTCCCTCAGACAAAGGACTTCTGTCTAGAACTTACAAAGAATTAAAAAAAATCAGACCCCCCAAATTCAAAGACCCAATCCAAAAATGGGCATCCGAGATGAACACACAGTTCTCAGATGAAGAAATACAAATGGCAAATACATACATGAAAAAAATGTTCATCATCATTGGTCATTAGAGAAATGCAAATTAAAACCACACTGAGATTCCATCTCACTCCAGAAAGAATGGCCAGAATCAACAAAACTACCAACAACAAATGCTGGAGAGGCTGTGGGGGAAAAGGAACTCTTCTGCACTGTTGGTGGGAGTGTAGATTGGTGCAACCAATGGAGGTCAATCTGGAGATTCCTCAAAAAGCTGGGGTTGGAGGTCCCATTTGACCCAGCTATTCCACTCTTAGGTGTATTCCCAGAAGATCTGAAAATATCTTACCACAGTGATATATGTGCACCCATGTTTATAGCAGCACAATTTGTAATAACCAGATCTTGGAAACAACCTAAGTGCCCATCAACTGAGGAATGGATAAAAAAAATTGTGGTACTTTTATACAGTGGAGTACTTCTCAGCTATAAAGAATGATCACATTGAGATACTTATAAATAAATGGATGCAACTTGAATCTATATGCATAAGTGAAATAAATCAAACTCACATGTGTAAATACCGTATAGTCTCCTTAGTGTAAGAAATGGTAAGAATATAGGAAATTTTATGGTAATCATGGTTCACCATTATACTGCTTTGAAGTCTTATGTTTTCATTCATTGGTTGGAATGGTTTTATTCTGTTTTGTTTGATCTTAATATATGTGATTGTATGAATAGTTACTTGGAAGGCAGGACAATATGGCAGCCATTGTTGATTTAATATCATCTTGCTCTGAAGTCCTACCATGCTCTTATTTTTCTATTACCATTGGTTCTATCACATTGTGTCTTACTGAGTTTTAATATGTATGATAGTATAAACAAAATTTTTATGGAAAATGAGATAATATAGCAGCCATTGTTCATCTTCGGTTATTTGGTTCAGAATGTCTTGCAATACTTTCATTCTCTTGAGTGGTTTTATTCTATTTTGTTATGTTTGACATTATTGTGTGTAAAGCTAAGCTCAACTATTTTAAAGAAAGAGACATAATATCCAATTGTCTTGTTGTGTAGTGCTGTGCTGCTTACATTGTTCTGTTCTGATCTGCTTAGATCTGTCCTCTTTTGTTTTATTCTCTTTAAAATAAAAAAAAATAAATTAAAAAATAAATTTAAAAAATTATACATATCCACAAGGGAAAATGTTCTTTCTAAATAATTTTATATGCCATGGATTACTATTATTACATTTTGAAGCATGGCTCTTTTAAATGTTATGCAAATTTTATACTATCATATCTATATCTGTTTAAATGTTCATTATCAAAATACATATATGCAAAAGAATTATGCTAGAATTCTGCTTCATATATTTGTTTGCCAATTTTGAAAAACAAACACTTTTATTTAGTTCTTTCCTTAAGTTTTTTGTATTAGTATATGTTCATGATTCATAATAATTACATTCATCTTGGGGGCCACTTATTTTACTTCACTTAAAATTATACCTGACATTTTTATTTGGATTTTAACATATACACAACTTTACTCATTCTTAGCCCTTGCTAAGAGCTAGCATAGCACTTGTGTGCAAGAGCTATGACTTATTTATTCATTTCCTGTTAATGTATTCCCTTATCTACTATAAAGTAATTCTGCAGTGCATATCTGTCTTGGTTACTTTTCTCTCATTGCTGGGACAAAATACATGACACTCAGAATTAAGGAAGGAAAGGTTTATTCAGCTCACAGTTTGTGGAAGTTTCAGTCCATAATCAACTGGCTCCAAGCTAGGGTGGCATGGCACTGGGGCAACACTTCAAGGCAATAGCCCGCAGAAGCAGCAAAAAGGAGAAAAGAGCAAAAAGGAGAAAGAGCAAAAAGGAGAGAAGAGCTAGCTTCTTTTCCTCCCTTATATTGTATGCAGACCACTCCCCGCCTCCCAGGGCATGTGTAGCACTCACAAAATCTCTGGGCCTTCCTCTTGCACAGGATGAGGATATTTACAAAAGATCCTGGATCCCTGCTGAGTCCCTTAATTAAACTTTTTAACTTCTCAAGTTGACACAATGTATCCACCATAACAATACCTTTATAATAATATTGTAAATGTATCAATTACCCAAATTTTAGTCTTTCACTCCTCTAAATTTTTCTTTTTCTTTGGGTTTTGGGTTTTTTTTTTTTTTTTTGTACTAGGAATTGAACTCAGGACTTTGTACTTTCCAGGCAAGCATTTGTGCTGCTGAGCTACATTCAGGTCCTAAAGTTTTCTTGATTAGTCTCCCAATGAATTTAAAAACTCAACATGATCCATGATTTTTATGATTTCTTTTAGGTCATTAGCATATCTACAGGCAACATAAACACAATATCTGGTTAGCAATTAGAATGCCAAGACCTAGATACTGACTATATTCCAAGAGAATGGAGGATGGTAACTTCCATTCTAAAATCTTCTATTCAAATCTTCATTCCTTCTTCCCTGATTGAAAATGAAGTGTTGGGAGGAGAGGCAGGGCCTAGTATACAATGTCCCCCCATCATAAAGGTGTGTTACTACGATCACTGCTGTCAGCAACAGGGATTTGGTTCTACCAGGAACTCTGAGAAACACAAAGAATGCTCCCAGAACTGTCTCCCGAAGGCCTGGAGGCAGGAATTTTTATTCACTGGGTTTCCCATGGAACTGTCTACCACTCTTTCTAAGACCAGAGATCTCCTATCTTAGTCTAAAGTTGTGGGGATGGAAAGCGCAAGTGGGAGTGGGAGCGAGGAAGGCCAGTCCTACTGCCATGCCCTTTGTGTACAGCTACTGACTGTGATATTATGTACCAGACGTTAGTTCAATGAATATGCCATTTCCTTGTGGACCCAAACTCTCAAGATATTATTCCAAAACTTCTGCTTTAAATAAGCCTGCCAGATGCACAACTCCAATTTGTCAGAAAGGTGTATTATTGTGGGTGTGTAGTACCCACATTTACACACATTTAGAATATTTCTATTGTTGAATTATTAATTTTAATTTTTTTGAGTTTTATATATTAAACAATGGGTATTTAACAGGAAAAAACAATATTGAGTATTTGTAAAAAAGCATCAAAATTTTCAACATTGTTCTTTTGTGTACAAAGTCTAAAAACTAACAATAGAAACAAATTCCTATGTGAACTACAATGAAAATAACAATAGTATTTTACAAAAAAATCTTTACTTCCAACTATCACACCTAAGGCAGTCTTCACACATAACCATAGTACATCCCATATACACTTCGCTTACACTGACGGCACCTGTGTTTTGCTCACCTGATCCTTATATAGGAGTTACTGGACATCTTGCTGGCCTTGCTGTTTTGTCAAGAGGTTCTTATATTATGTAATGTGTAGTTAATGTGTAGTTTCCTTATCAATATTTCCATCATGGTGCAATGTTGACAGTAGCAGTACAAGTATGTTTTTCTTTGTCATAATGAGGCCAATGTTGTATCTTTCTGAAATCCAAAGGTTGTCCTATACAATTCCTTGTTGTGAAATTGCAACATTTCATTTGGAATTTATACTTTGTTCCTATGTACAGTTCCTATGCTGGTCAACTTGTGCTTTGTTAGCAAATGTAACATCAATTAGAAACTGATAAACCAATTGTTGAGTGTCACATTCTGATTAGTCTGGGAGATGGGAGCCACAAGTCTGTTCACAACATCATTTGGTTTATTACTATATGAATAAGGAGTTTCAGGGTAAATTTCTAAATTGAAAGCATAATAAGTGTGTCTACAAGGACATACATCCATTTTTATGCTATATTTTGAAGACATTTTGGGAATAGTCTGCCTAAAGCTACAGTGACCAGGAAATGCTGTAAGATGTTCATCAATAATCACATATTCAGATGGTGTGTAAATTGCTTGACAATTACCCACAAGTATCAAACTGTGAGCAGATACCAGCCAGATTATCAGTTCTTCTTCTTTCTTGACAGATGGTTTTTATCATCAAACCTCAAGCAATTTTAAAGGAAATCAATCTTCTTAGTGTTATTGCTTTTCTACAAACTCAAACATACTTTTCCATAAGTCTTTTATATTCCTGTCATTACTAATACAAAGTCCTTGTCTGTACAGCAGGCTTATGAAAGATTTTGAGGTACTGAGTTATCAAAATAAATACAGTTTTGAATGACTTGGTGCATACAGAACCTTTTACTTGTATTTCAGCACTTGTGTATTTCACAGCATTTTGTGGTTACAATTTCCAACACTGAATGACAGTGCTGGCATTCTGTCCAGTAGGTTTCACCTCTACCAAAATCCTTGTCCTATTTTCAGACCTCGTTCTAATATGGGATTGTTCCATCTGGTTGTGTGATGATTGTGTACCATTTCTACTAGGCAAATACATACTCATATTGCTGTTTTCTTTGTCACCTGATCAAGGTCTGCATTCTCAGCATTTGTATTGATCAATTCTTGCTCCATACCACTATCACGGGAACTTTGGCTCACATGGCCAATGTCAAAGTCATCATCATCTTCATCACCCATGCATGTTTGACCTGATGATCTGCTGATTCACTTTTCTGGTTTTGCATGTGCCACTGTACTGAATCAGGCTACTCTTACCAAACAAATCAAAAGAAAAAAATTTTAAAACAAATCCTAAACACACAGAAATTTATCAATGAGCATTTCCTGGGTAAAACTCACCAGTTGCCGCTTTGGAACTCCTGTACACACCTTGCCATTCATCTGCCAAGTGGGTGGATGCACAGATGGGTTTTTGCTTTCCCCTGTTGCAGCTGCTGTGAGAGACACCTATTTATGGTGAAATACATATTTACAGAAGAGTGGTATGGGCGTACTTTACCCCCTGCTCAGGTAAGCATACACAAAACCTGTTAGATGGGCATCATGTGGGTAAAAGTCCCAGTTTGAGACTTTTGTGCACACACACACACACACACACACACACCTTACTGTTCTTTGTACCGTGTGGCCAAACATGAAGATTGCTTCCTGTATCCCCCAGGTGCATTTACTGAGATGCACAAAAGGTACTACTATGCTAAAGTATAAATTTACAGTAGATATAAGATCTATTGCCCCATGGGTTTAATAAGCTATCCCATGGCTCTTAATCAAGATGGCAGCTTTAGGCTGATGACTTATAGGGCAAAACTAGTGACTCCCATGAAGGATCAAATTTAGCATCTGTTAAGGAAAATATAATCTTGCACTACAGTGAAGGAATAAAACCTGAGAGCAAAGCAGTCTAAATGGGAATGCAAAAGCAATAGTAACTATAATTATAAAATTTTTTCGCTGATGTTTCAACTTTTTAGTTGCTCAAAACAGTCAGAAACTTCTGAAATGGATCCAATGGAGCCTCATCTCAAGATACATAGGTCTTTGTGCTGGACCTAATCTTTTGGGTGGGGCTGGACCTAACTGAATGCCTTCTATGCAATAAAACATGGAAAAGTGATAAAGTATAATTTCTGAAACTGGATTTTACAACACTATGGCTTCTATCTCCCACATCTCTCTCTTGCTCTTGCTCTTCTCTTTTGCTTATTCCGATGATTCAAGCTGCCATATTGTGAGTTGCTTTCTGGAGAGCATAAGGGGGCACAGAACAAATCGACCATGTGAATAGCTTTAAAAGGTGATCTTTCTGTAGTCCGGTCTTGACACACTGCAGAAACAGCTGACGCCTTGACTGCAGAGAGAGGGAGAGCCTGAAGTAAAGAATCTGCCTAAACACTGTGTAGATACCTTTCCTCCAGAAACTGAGTGATAATAATCATCATTTTTTTAAGCCACTAGATTTGGAGTCGTTTTTGATGCAGCAATATGTAAGTAACACATCCAAATAATACAAGGAAATTGCAAATAAATCAGAAACTATAGATCAAAAGGATAAAAACTATTGCCTGATTCTTTCTTCCCAAAAATGGTTGTGACTAATGGTAGGTAAATTTTTGATACTTTTACAATAGTGGAATTGTCAAGATGCATTTTTAGGATTATTATTTTAATAAACATATAGAGAATTTTTAAAATGCTATTTTAAACTCAATTGTTTTTATAAGGCAGTGAAAATAGAAGGAAATTTCCAATTACGAGAGCAGCAATAATTTTGAAAATATCTAAACTTGTATAGAAATATATTCCACTTTCTTTGCTGAATATGAAATTGTGTTTTCTTTAATGAAATTAAAATAAAATAAGTGCATATTTCAATGAATTAAATGGTTTTTCTCTCTTTGCTTTTTGTTTTAACAGAATATTTAGCATACATCCAGAAATTTTGGAAAAAATAGATTAATGTTAGTGTGTATGGAATTTGTTTAATTTGTAAAAACAGTTAAATTGTAGTTCCTTGAAAGAATATGTATTGGCAAAAAGTTCATAAGAATTTATTCACTTTATAACTCAGTGGGCAGTAATAAAGTTTTCAATAAATTATACTAAGGCAAATAGTTACATTTGAAAAATATTAAAATTACATCCATAATTCACATATTACATCAAATAAATTTAAAAGAACTACCTTAGCTTTCTACCATAAACTTTACTGGTAAACATTTAGGTTCCTTCTACCCACCTTTTAAAAATTATTATGATTAAAACCATTATGAAGAATGTTTCAGTTATACATCTTTTCACATTAGTTCAATTATTTAAGAAGCTGAATTGCTGGAATAAAGGGCATGCAATCTCCAATTAGGTTATGAGATATCTGTGGGGAACATTTTTCCAAACTAATGACATAACTAATGTTAATGATAACATCTTATTTATTTTCTAAGCTTTGCCAAGCTAGTTTGATGAAAAATTGTATATGATTTAAAAAATTATTTTGAACTTCCCTACTCTATAGATTACTGACCTTTGTTTTATACATATAGATATAACTCTTTTATATTATTGACCTTTTTCATGTCCTTGTTCTGTATTTTTAAAAATAATTAGGATCCTAATCTTTAGTGATTTCTAAAGCAGATTAGAGTCTATTAGGAAATAAATATATTTTATCCATTTATTTTCTTTTTAAATCTATATCTCTTCCTGAAGGAAGAGGAGTTTTATTTTTCAGTTTTCTAAAGCTAAATTTGTCTATCATTTCCTCTATTCTGTCTGTTTGTGGCACCCTATCTTCTGTACCTAATGATGCAAAAATCAGTCTGATCATTTGCTAAATACATTTCTAAATGTGTATCTATGTGAAACATTTTTTGCAATTTGTGAGATAAGAATTTAACTTTAACTTGTATTACAGATGGTTAGTGAGTTGTCTCACATAAGTTTTCAATAAACAATTTAAGAAATGCCTTTCTTTTTACTTTAAAGTGATATCTTTTCATGTACTGTTCTTAGAAATCAGTTTGGCGGTATTTTGGCTATTTATTTCTGCATAACAAATCACTGCAAGTTTAAGGCTTAAAGCGACACAGTAGTATTTATTTTACTCTGTATTAGGTAGTTCCCAAGTGACCATCTGTACTGTTACCCAAGGTACTTTACTTCCTGCTCAAGATGGTTCACTTGTCCTCTGACACCCTTGGCAAGGATGACTGGAAGTCCAGGCGTAGTTGGGCTGCTGGACAAGATGGGCCTGATTTCTCCATGTGGTCTCACTGCCTCTGGCATTACTCTTCTTGGTCTTTCCCTTTGTGTCTGTCGTAGTATAGCTGATTTCTAACATAGCGTCTCAGAACCCTCCAAAGTGCAAAGCTGAAGCTTCAGGACTTCCTAAGTCTTATTTTCTGAAACTAGAAGTATCCCTTCTGACACATTACTTTGAATAAAGAGAATCACATTAGTTAAATTCAACGTGTGGAAGACCAAGTGGACAGCTCTCCTTGAATGCAGAACTATTACCTCTGTATTATTTAAACAGTGCTCTGTCTCCATGTACTGATCTATACAGAGCTAGCTATGTTATTTCCTTATCCCTTCATTTGGCTCTAGGCAATGGAAATAAGGCTGGCTAAGGTATCCATATGTAATCTTTAAGGCCAACTGACAATTTCCTGTTTCCTCACATTGTGTTCCCTGTTAAACAGTTGAATATAGTGGGATGGCAGAATCAGAAATCTCCAAGAATGTCATCTGGGTATGAGCCTCAAAATAAGAGGCGATGACTTTCTAGGATACAAAAGTTTTACATATCAGAAACTGAAGCTACAGCCTCCTAAATTCATTCATATGCTATTCCAATTGAGTGATACAGACTGGTCTTTCTGTGTATCTTTCTCCCTACAAATTGCAGAGGTTCTTGCTCTCCACCTGACTAGATCAGCTCACCTTGCTCATGTAATTCCCACTGTCCTCACTGTCACTCATCCTTGAACCACTCTCTTCTTCACAAGATAATAAATTCTGGGAGAGGCCTTTTATCAGGGCCTCTGTCATATATGATCACTTGGATTAGACTTAGGACCCCTTGACTGCCCATAACTTTGAATATGTCTTAGTGTCTTTACTCTCACCATGGATTGCATTGGAGGTGGTAGATTGAAATTAACTTGCTGAGATTCCAATAACATTTCAGTGGAATTACAACTAAAACTTTCCAGATTGTGAGGAGGACTGGAAAAGGGATTACAGTATTTGGATTACAATATTCAATATTTCGATCACAATACAGTGTAGAAGGGAAAGACACAAGCTTTGAATATTAGGAAATTTGGTTTATTGAGGGCTAATTCTGGAGACTAACACAGCTGGTAACTATTCTCGAGTTTAATAATAAAACATTGTCAGAAATTTTCATGCTTTCCAGTGAGTAAACAGTATATAGCTTTATTGAGTATGTATACAATACATATGTTTGGAAGAAGAACTATTTTCTATATTATTTGCAGTATAATAAGATGATCTGTATTGTTAAAATATATTAGTTATTTTTGTTAAGTCAAAAATTATGACTTACACTTATGTAAAACTGTCAGAAGGCTGTATACACTAATGTTACACTCAGGCATATAGGAATTCGAATTCTGGTTAACAGAGTATTTTCTTTGGAAATATTTATAAATATTCTGATTATCCTCAATTTTTACATATTTCTTGTGTAATTTTGAGAAGCTAGCCACTATTTTTCATTCCATCTGAAGGAACTCAGGGAGGTCATTATTGCTTTCTTGATATAGTACTGGAATTTCTTTCACAGTCTATAATTTTCCTTTCACTTTTACAATCCTCTGAAAAGGTGATCCGAAACTTTCCTTTCTGTATCAATAGTTCTTAGCAGTCAACAAGCCCTACAATTAAAGCAAACGCTTCTCCAGAGCTCCCTCAGCTCAGGCCTGCGGCCAAGGCTCTGTACCGAAAGGTGGTTCTGGAAGCGCAACTTCAGCACTTTGTGGGAAGCCTGGGAATGGCAGCCAGTGGGCACACGCACGCATGCACGCACTCTACTGCGCATGCGTTGTTTTGGGTCCTCTGCCTCGATGCACTTCCGGTTCACCAGTTTCTTTCCGGGCCGCGTGCTCTAACCTTTGGGTTCCGGCTTCCAGTCCTCAGCTGCTGGCAGTGTAGCGAGCTTACCAATAAATTAGAGAAAGGCCTAGCCGCGGAGAAGGACTGGCCCTGAGAGAGCAGTAGTAGGTAGGAGGGAAAGGTGGGGCTGGGCTCAGCTCCCCGTGCCCTTCATTGCGCGAGGACACTGCTCTGTGGAGAGGAGAGGTTTATGGATCCACGTGCTAAAATTTGCTCTCGGCAGTTCTGCGCATGCGCACGAACCTGCAGCCATCGCTTGCTGTGGTTCAGCGAAACTTCAACTTTCAAAAGATAAGCGCTGCAACCGAGGAAGTAGGCAGGGTCCAGATTTGGCAGAAAGGCGCTTCTTGGGAGGACCTAAGAGGTGTTGGTTGGAAGGAAGGGGTACCCGCCATAGCTAAGGAAATTGTTTTTCCATCGCTTCCAAAACATGAACATGTCATTCCTTCAGGCTCCACTCTGCTTGTTCTGAGCGGCACACATGTCCATCACATGGATTGATTGAATTCCCCCCATAGAGGACCACGTGATAAGAATCTTTCTAAAAACTATTTAAACTTGTCTTATTTTAAGATTAGGATTTAGAAGGTAAATATTTTATCTATTTATCCAGTTTGCTAATGATAAAACCAATCTTGATTCCCAGGTTAGAGCTCTGCTCTTTACATTTAAATTAAAACAAGTTTCGCAACAAAAGAGTTTGTGTTTAATTGTAGTTTAATTGTGAAACTACAATTAAAGGAGACCAAACCATCAAAAAATAAACTTCTTAAAACATTCTTCTTTCTGCATTCTCTGAACTCACTGATTAAATATGTTAGGAAAATAAGTCAATCACCTAGTACCAACGTTTTCCCATGCCAATAAATGTTTTAATACTAGAATGAATTTTGATGCTGGAACTCTGAACTGTACATATTAACATTTGTGACCCAATCTTCTAGTATTGGACTCATAAGTAATTTTTAATGTTTTCAAAGGAAATATATATGGACTCATTCAGTAGAAATCTTTTTTCAGTGTTCACTCAGTAAGAGTGATTATTCCATAACCATAAATGGACATGCCCCCCAAACAGTTGCTTCCTGACCCATTGTTTAGAGGCCCATTTTCTTATTTCTTTCTCTCTCCCGCCCCCCCCGTCTGTGTGTGTGTGTGTGTGTGTGTGTTGGGGTAATTGTAAGAGTGGCTGTTAGCCAGACCTCTTATCATTCCATTACCCATTCTTCCTTAGCCAGAAATCTTGCTTTTACCAATCTAAGCCCTTTCTCAGGAGCAGCTGAAATTGAACAAATCCCAGACAAGTTATTTAGGAATTTACTTCCCTTGTGGTACAGTGGAATTTAAGAGGATTAGGGTTTGTGCATTCAGATAAAATAGTAGAAATGTGTAAAATTCAGTACCAGAAAAAGTAAGCATGTCAGGTCAGTACTAGAAAAGTTAGCCTAAATATACAGAAATCATATTCCTATTGGCTCATTTGAGATGTTTGAGAAAGACATAGAAAATATAGCCCTTATGTAAGTTATTATATGGTTTTTGTGTCATATACGTGTAAATATTTTCTTAGATAATCTTTGAACAAGTGTTGCAAAATAAGCTTTACCAAAATCAGCTGTGAAAGAAATGCAGTGGGTCTACCGTGGCTGTTATACCCAGCCAAAGCACAGTAACTCGGGAGAAATAATTCAGTGTCATTTTAGGTAGACAATATTCTGAGGGTTCTCAATGAGCCACCAAAAAACCTAGAATAAATGGATATCAGTGCCCTAACCTATTTCAGTTTGTTCAGGTAACAAGTCACTCTTGTACTTTTTTCAGTAGGTAAAAACATTTGCACGTGTCCTATTTCAACTCATTTCATTTTGCACAATTGTCTACCTTCACTTCTCCAATAGATGTGTTCTGGTGAAAGTTTATAGTAATCTAAGTATTTTTAAATTCAATGTGTATTTTCTAGCCTGTGCTTTACCACATTCATTGCTGCATTTTTAAAATAAAACCGCTCTCCCTAACGTGCACCTTTGGTAATTTCTGTGATAGCACACAGATGTTTCTCTTTTTAACTCTTTAATCATTTTCTTTTTTATACAATATTTTTCTCTTCTGTACTATACACAAACATTATTGTTCCATAGTTGGTCCATTATTCTTTATTTTTTCCAGGCCATTGTGATTTTAATTCATAACTCATTGTACAGTGAAGTCTTTCTGCTGCGATTCTCACTGATATCTCTTTATTTTCCCCTTGCTGAGCATCTCTATAAGGATATTCAAAAGTCCCTTGGAGTCTTCACGTCCAAAATGGAAATAATATTTACAGTCTGCTCCATTTGCGTCTTCCTTTTTATTTCCTGTCAGTATCACTTCCATCCCACCAGTTTTGCATGCCAGAAAATGAGCTATATCTTGAACTTTCCTGTTCCTCATTTCTTACCATATTCAGATATCAGGCCTTACTAGCGTTGTTTCATAAACAATCCTGAATTTGTCCCTTCCCTATATCCTCCACCTCGGGTTCTCTCTCCTGCATTGACACAGTCATAGTAGCTTTCTCGGTGACCTGCTTCAAGATTACTGCTCTCACTGAGTGGACCCTATAACACAACAATCCAGCCACATCTCTCAATTTACAGACTACATAAGTAGACCCAGACTAGTTACAGAGTGAAAGTTCTGCCTCAACGATATGATTTATAAGGCCCCTTATGTCATGATCAATTCCTACTTCTTAACTCCTACCATTCTAGATCTTTCATTCAAAAACCTATGTGCATAACGCCCTGACTTACAGCAGCCACCCTTAGCACCACTGCAGAGGGATGGTAACGCACACTTAGTTTCCTGGACATGCTTTTAACCATGTTTTCACCGTTTAGACTCTTCCTAGACTCTTTGGCCCTTTTATCTTCACATTATGACTGTAATCAGGAGCTGTTTGTTCATAGAACCCATTCCAGTCCCTTATCTTCTGTTCCCCAGACTATGTGTTCTCCAAAAAAAGCCAGGGCCTGGACATTGCCTGTGGGTCCCCCTCTCAAGTAAGCAGGCCCATGCTGTGTGCTTTTCTACATCCTTTGTGGCCCTGTGCTTGCTCATTGTGCTCTCTCTTTTTCTCTCTCTCGCTCTCTCTCATTTTCTATGAATCTGTGAACTCCACTCTAATCTGAACGAATGATCAGTCCACTTGGAGTCAACCCGAGTCACTAGGAGAAATGAGTTTTTCTTTCGTCATGATCACCAGTTTTCACAGTGTGTACATTTGCTGTTCTCACTGTGAAATCTGTGCCATTAAAGGCAACTGAATCTACTTTCATGAGTGCAGGACTCTAGTAAAAATCATACACTTCACTGACTTTTCTCAGTGGTTTTCTGCTTCTAATATTTTTGCATTCTTTCTAGTCATCAAGACTTTATCTGCTGTTTTGCCTAGAATTATAAGATACTACTTATTGTCAGCCTGCTTATAGCATCTTTGGAGGAAGAAATTCATAGGAAATAATATAGATCATGTAACTGTGTCTAGTTTGTATGTATGAGACTGTTCCATGATGATGGAAGATAAAGCATGACTAAATTCTCTAATAAAGGTTGTTTGTGTGAAGTTGCATGGAGGGTCGAGACCAGAAAGGGCTGAGGTGACCCAGAACAGCTGTGCAGTTTGGTAAAATGCAGCAGTCCCAGAGCACGGGGAGTACACAAGCTTCTGCAGAATGGAGATGCACTTCAATTTTTGCTGCTTTATTTCAAAATAATTTTAGATTTACAAAAGAATTAGAAACATCATACATACAATACCTGTGTATCCTTTATCTATCTTCCCCTGGTCTTGCAAAAACATAGTATAGTTATCAAAACCAGGAAATTAACATAAATATAATATTGTTATTTTATCAAATTTTACCAGTTATTCCTTTAATACCCCTTTTCTGCTGGGGAATCCAGCTTCGGATCCTACATTGCATTTAGCTGTCTCTGTAGCTTCTTGCAATGTGGATTCAGCCTTTGTCTCTCATGACTTTGCCACTTTACTGACCTCCAGTTTTTCTGTAGGGAGCATTCTAGCCTTTTCTTTTTCTTATTTACAATTTGTTTGTTCCCAAGGGAAAAATTTGGCTCTCACAATCTGTATATTCTCTTATTTTCTTATCTAAGTACATGTATGAGGTAGTTTGTGTAATTGTCTCATCTATGCTTGATGTAAAAAAAAATTTCCTAATTACAGTATAATTCTCAACAGTCCTTTTCTGTCTGCCTTATGGGATGAGGTAAAAATGTTCTTTTCCAAAGTTACCATACCTAATTCTTTTTCCCTTATCCCCTCTACTGTGGTTGTTTCATGGTTAATATGATTTGTTACCGTGTTGGTATTTCTATCTTATTTGGAATTTCCTTTCTGTATCCTGTTTCATTTTTAGCTGTTTGTTTCAGGGGTAGGAAACAGTACTACAGTTCTACTAATCAGAGCTGCATAGGAAGATAGAGTTAGCGAAATGCCATTGCCCCCAGTCCCCTGCTTTTTCCCCCACTCCCTTACTCTTTTCATCTCCTCCCACTCCTCCTCTGACAGTAACTAGTTTCGTTAGTTTCTAGGTTATATTTTCCATATTTCTGTCTTGCACACATAGTGCTTATACGTGTAATTTCTTACATCTTCCCCTTTCATAAACAAGTAAGGTGCTGTACATACTTTTTTGTTCTTTGCTTTTTTCAGGTAACAATATGTGAAGTTACTCTGTGTCCATTCACAGAGACTTCCTCATTTTGGTGTCTTCAAATGCTGCTGCTGATTGCCCTTTCTTGCCTCTGACCTTCAGAACCATATACCCCCAGCCGACTAGCCCCCTCTCCTTCAGCACTGCACAGGCCCTTCAAGCACAGCATCTATTGGTCAGTGTGTTGGCCTCCTGTGCTCAGTTCCTTTTTCATTCCCCTATCTCAGCACACAGCACTCATGTTTACCTAGCTGATCATGCAAAGTTATCTGGACATCACATCTCCTACACAAAACACACTCTTTGTATTTCAAGATAAAAATTATCCCCCTCAGTGAAATCTGGTAACACAGAACAGAATTAGCTTCTCCTTTTGTGATCACCCCTTATAGAGTGTGTGTGTTCATCGGGGCTTTCACAGAAGCTGTGTACATCACTTCATGTCACCTACCAGGACGTGCGATACTAGAGAGCAGGCTCAAGTGTGAGCTAGTGTGAGTTGTGTGAGTTAGTAATCCAAGAAGTCTAAGAACTCCAGGACATGGTAAAGAAAAAACCCTCACAATACTTAAAACTTCTTTTTAAAAATAAACAGAGTATTTCTACTTTTTACCCTCCCACGAAGTATGTGATGTTCAAATAGAGTTGATGTCACCCAATTCTAATCAGAATAAACATGTAGTTTCAGGAACCCATTTCATTCAAGGACCTGGCAATGGATTTTATCCAGGAAGAGTGACAACAGCTGGAGGCTGCTGAGAGGCTGCTGGACAAAGACTTGGAGCTGAGGACAACAGCGACCTTGTTGCAATGAGTACGTGCAGATTCCCGGTACGGCACCCAAGAGTACACCTGGCTTCCAGGTCACAAGAACGTGTCGTGTTTCTAGACTCACATGTTGGGGAGAAGGATAATTTAGCCCTTTTCAGCAGTAGAATGTGTGGGTGGGTGTGTGCGTGCACGTGTGTGTGTGTGTGTGTGTGTGTATCTACGTCCCCCAATCTTCACCAAAGTGTCTTGGCTTCACTGAACTGTGGGTAATCATCTTCCCTGAGCGGCTTCAGGGTCTGTGCTTCCTCCATCCTTCAGAGTCCTCGAAGTCCAGAGAGCTTGGTTCAAGTTCTCTGTCACTTCCTGTTAACAGGGTTTCATGGTAACAAGCGAGCTGTGATCTTAAACCGGAGGAAGGAGAAGAACCATGGATAGTCTGTGCACTGTCAAGCCACAACTGCACAGGTAAGTCAATGAGAACGGCAGGTGAAGACCACAGGAAACAAGAGCCCCAAGGTGGTCACTCATCACATTTGTCACCTTTGTAATGTTTTTTCAAGAGCCCCTTCTCATAGGACCAGACCTTTGGAAGTGATTGAGGACAGTTAACTGTCGTGAGATGAACGCCTAAAACATTCCCCCCAGTGAAAACAGAGGGTGGATACTGGAAAGTAGGGAGAATGTGTTCAAATGAGAAGGGGAGCAGGGAAGGGGAGAGAAGGAATAGAGGAAGAAAAGAGGATTTGTAAATGAGAATGGAAGGGAAAATGGAAACAAAGCTTTTGTTAGTGAGGAAGGGAGGAAGGATTAAAGAGAGGAGAGGTAAATTGGAAAAAAGAAGAATTAAAGCATATCAAAAATCAGGCATGGTGGCCTGCACTCAGGAGGCTGAGGCAGGAGGATTGTTGCGAGTCCGAGACCAGCCTGGGCTACAAAGTGAGCTCAAGACCAGCCAGAATTACGTAGAACTGCGAGACCCTGTCAAAAAAAAAAAAAAAAAAGACATATTATGTACAGGTGCAAATTTCCTGTGATGAATGACAAATACTATGTATGACAAATATGTACTAATTAAAATTTTAAATAAATAAAAAATGCTAAGTATAAATAAATAATAAATACATAAGTATAAATAAATATCCTTTAATCAAAACTTCTAAGTACTCTTACCACGAAGCTACCTATCCCCAGAATTCAAGTTCCTCTTTACCACAACTTTATTTCTGTAGCATTCCATTAGCTATCTCGTGCCACCCACCATTGTTATAAACATGTTTTGCATTCAAACATTCACAGATCTGTCTTTAAAAAAGTAAATCTTGCTTGATTTGAGTGACGTTTCTAGTTCTTTCTTTTCTCTCCATAGCTTAATTGAGACATAGGTCAGTTTCACTTTCTGCTCTGAGCACCCCCCTCTTGCCCCCGCTGTTAGACCAGTAGGAGGCAAAGAAGGCTGCGAACACAGATTCTGAGAAGATCCCACTTACAAGGTTGCACAAGAGCCAAGATATCTTGCTCACCTCCCTTCAGTCCCAGCCCTGTCCAGCCCCAATCTTTCTATTTCTGTGAATTCCAGAGTTCATATGTCACTGCACAAAAGTCATATTGACCCTTTCCTTGTGTTTTTTTTTTATTACATAGACCATCTTCCTGTGGTTGTCCCCACATAATCATCTTCTCTTAAATGACTTGACTCCCTGTTTCAATACTCTGTTGGCCATACTTCAGATACACTTGGTGCACTGTTCTTTGTGACTGTTTAACTTTTTCCACTCTGTTTAGAATGTATTTCTAAGTGTCAAAGACTCTTGCATTCTTTGCTGATTTTCTGTTCCATTGCCATGTTAAGTAGCCTGTTGCGGATAGGTTTGCATTTTTCTTTGTTTTCTCCAACATCAACCAAATAAGAGATACTTGCACCTGCACTTCTGCTAGTCCTCAGAGGCTGGATCTGAAGTCCAATACCCTTCAATGAGGCATTTGTAAGGATTCTCCTTTCATAGCAATGGTGAGAAGATTCACAAATTATTAAATTGTGCTCTTTTCTAGAAGGCAATGATGTCTTAGAGGACAAGGAAATCCAAGACAAACATTTAAGGGAAATTGTGTTGTTCACCAACAAAACACTGATTATAGAAAGAACTAATGTGTTTGTGAAAACATTTACTTTGGGCATAAGTATTTTTCCTTCAATAAAAATTCTGTGCATGTGTGATCAAGGTGGAAACAATTTGGAAACTAATTCAGAAATTATTGTTGTAAAGAAAACCAAAGACAATAAAAAAAAATTTCCATTGAACACAGTGGATGTGAGAAGCCACTGCTCCACAGTAAGTATGAGAAAATTCATTCTGGGATGAAGAAACACAAACATAATCAAGTTAGGGAAGCCAGACATCAAGATAAGAACTTATTCTGCATCAGAACTTTCAGACTTTGAAGCAAACTCTTGATCTTAATAAGTGTAGGAAGCCCCTTATCAAGAAGCTGGTATTTTCCACACAGAAGAGGTGATGTATCAAAAGGAAGCCAAACAAATGGGAGGCATGCAGGAAAACCTTTTCTAAAAGGTCCACCCCCACTGTACATTGGAGGGTCCATACAGGGGAGAAACCCTATGCTTGTGATGACTGTAGGAAAGCTTTTTGTGTAAAGAAAGCCTCACTTGACAACAAAAAATTCATACTGAAGAGAGAACTTATAAATGTAATGAATGTGGGAAAAACTTCATTGACAAATCTGCCATCACTGTACATCAGCAAATTCACAGAGGAGAGAAATCCTATGAGTGTAACGAATGTGGAAAGCCCATCTTTCAGAAATTAGCCTTTGCCGAGCATTTCAGAGCCCACGTGAGAGAAACCTTATGAATGCAAGCAATGTGGGAACACCTTTAGTAAGAAATCTGACCTCATGGTACATCAGTGAACTCACATAGAAGCCAAATGAATGTAAGGAATGTGGGAAAACCTTCTTCAATCAGTCATCTCTGTCTGCACATCAGAGAATTCACACAGGGGAAAGTCTTATGAATATAGTGAATGTGAGAAAACTTTTTGTCAATCATCTCTCAGTGTGCATCAGAGAAGTCACATGGAGAGAAACCCTACAAATGCAGTTGATGTGGAAAATTTTTATGTACCAGCTCAGCCCTCATTGCTCATCAGATAATTCATAGAGGAAAAAAGTCTTGTGAATGTAATGAATTTAGGAAATTTTTCTGTCATAAGTTAACACTCACTATACATCAAAGAACTCAGAAGAAAAGCATGGTGTATTTAGTAAGTGTGGTAGACATCCATTGTGAAGTTGAACCACAGTGAACATAAGAGAATAAATGTGACAACGAAACTTCGTGATTGTCATAAACATGGACATACAGTTAATAAAACCTCATACCTCTTTGTATATCAAAGAACTCTGTGGGAGAGGCCCTACACATGTCATGAGTGTGTGCTCACCATCAGAGAGCACACACTGGGGAGAGACCCTACACATGTCACGAGTGTGGGAAAACCTTTTGCCAAAGTTTTCTTTTGCTGAACACAAGAGAATTCACACAGGAGAGAAGTCATCTGAATGTACTGAGTGTGGGAAATCCTGCTGCCACAAGTCAGCCTTCCATGTACCTGAGAGAATCCATACAGGGGAAAAGCCTTGTGAATGTAACGACTGTGGGAAGACCTACTGGCATCCGTGGACTCTCATTGAGCATCAAAAAATACACACAGGAGAGAAACCCTATGAATGTAGCATATGTAAGAAAACATTTCACCACAAATCCAATTTCTACATCACAAAGAGTAAATTCCAATGAAGCAAAAAATCAAATAATTCACATAATACTAAAGCTGACTATACATAGAAAAGTGGAATCTTATCAGCATAATGAATGTGGAAAATTTTTCTGCCAAAGTCAGCCTCATTCTAATATTAGCACCCACAGGCAAGAATTTCAGATTGCTTAACTAATGTGATAGAACACCACAAGTTTACCCATCTTTAATGGTTTGATTTAATATTTATAGATGGAAATGCTGTGTGCTGGAAAACCATTTTTTTCAAGTCTAATGGGACATGTAACTCCACTAATCCAAGAAGCTCAGGAAAGTCCAAACAGGAGTTCAGAGTGAACTATGAGTGTTCACAATTCAAACAGCATACCAGATGGGCCTCCCTTTAAAATAATGAGGCAAACATTAAGTTCACTTCTTAGGTTCTTCTCTTCCTTGTTACCTGATAATGTATGTTACCAGGTATGAGGATCTAATACTCCAAATCAATACAAATCTTTCCCTGTGAAAACTGAGTAATTTATAATTTACAAATGTATGGTGTATTAATCTTGTTTTCTGTTTTCTAACTCTGTCTCCATAGTCTTCTATTAACAGACACCAATCTCTTGATCTACACAGATGACAACTGAGAGGACTACCCAGGGTGTCCTGTCTACTCACGGTGATTATACTTCAGATAAGCACTTGAAAAAGCTGAGCTTGCAAAGACTCTTCCTGAGACTTCTAATGAGATATATGCCGAGGGTCACAAATAAGTGATCCTGAAGCTTCCAGCTGAGTCAAGAAAACAGCGATGGCTGCAGGAAAAAAAATGCAGAAGTAAATAGATTTGAACAGCAAAGAAAATTCAGATCGTGTTGGAAAAAAGCGTCCATCTCTCTGGTTTTAGTTTTCCATAATATCTGCTCTCTCTTGTTCTATAAGTAGTTTAATTGTGTCATTTAATATTTTCAAAAATCTCTTGTGTGCTCTAGTCATTGCATTCATTGAGGTGTTCTTTAGAATTTTCCTGGCAAATTTTGGAGGAACAAAGCCCTCTGTAATGCTGATTAGAGTTCTGTTACATGGGTATATGCTGTAAGGCAGGATGACATTTTTTTTGTGACTATTAAGTCCTGGCTTCCATGAGTGGGATTTTCCCTAGATTCATTCTTGGTCTGTCATCATATTACACATCTGCCCCTTTGGAAGAGGAAATGAGTTTATTTAACTGTAAGATAGGAAAAGTAACTGGGTTTGCCTGGCTCAACACTCTTTCTTCATTAGAGACTTTCTTGCAAGTATAATTTCTGGTCATGGGCATTGCCTGTGGTTGAGCTGGCACAGTGATCTAATTCTGTCCTTCAGCTAACTGGCCCATTTGGTGGTCACACTAAGTCATATCCTCCAACTCTGTCAGTAATAAACATCTCATCTTGCTGCTACTTCTTATAAGTTTTAGTTATTCAGGTGGAGAGAAAAAGTGCTATTTTGGTGGGGAACCCAATATAAATAGAATTTATCTGTTATTTTATTCAGTAGGATGGATGTACAGGTAAGTGTATGTACACATATGCATGCATTATATATATTTGAATATATACAGATGTGAATATGTGTATGTGTATTCCAATTTTGCTTTTTTCCTGTGAACTTTATTCATAGTCACTTAAAAGGTTTGATTGCTATTGTGAATGGAATTTTAATTATATTTCATTTCAAAACTATTTATTGATGGAAAGCTCAATTTTTGCAGCAATAAGTCTAAATGTGTACCTTAGTTTTAATATTTTACTTGACCTTGTAAAACCTAGTGTTTATTGTAGATGAAACTGGTGAATTGCTTTGCAGTTTTTACACATTAATGCAAGCTAAAGACTTACATACTAGCTAGCTGTGTAGTTATACCTTCTGCTTAGTCACTTGATTTGAGTTATATGACAAACCACAATTCTACCCATCATTTCTCTGTTGGTTGGATTTAATATCATATAGCTTGAAAAGCTTTGTGTTAGGAAATTTTTTTTTCAAGTCTGATGAAAAATGTAATCCACAAATCCAAGAAGTCTGATAAACTCCAAACAGAACAAAAACCATGGGGCCCATCAAAATCAAATTTCAAGACATGATAAAAATCAAAAGCAAATGATAAAGAAGATCCTAAAGGTATCCAAAGCAGGGGTAGGAGATGTGACATGCAATGTCTATTAGGTTCCTGGGGCTCCCATAACTCACTACCACAAGCTACAATCTAGAACAGCAGAAATCTGTTGGCTCACAGTTCTGCAGTCTGCTCAGTTCTAGGTGTCGGAAGGCTGGGTTCTCCTCTGATGATGCTAAATGATGATCTGTCCCAGGCCTCGCTTAGCTGCTGTAAGTTCCATGGCTCATGACAGTGTAACCCCAGCCTTCATGTGGTATTCTTATTTCATGCATGTCTATGTCTCACTTTCCCCTTTTTAGAAAGACATATTGGGTTAGAGATACATCCTGCTAAAGTATCATCCCAACTATATCTGTAACAACCTTATTTACAAACAAGGTCACATTTTGAGGTGCTGGGAGTCAATAGGACTTCAACAGAAATTTTGGAGCGAGATAACCCATGATAAAAGAATATATTTCTTGTCTACTGCCATACAATAAGTTATCCTGAAACTTACAACTTAAAACAGCAACAAACATTTCTTTTCACAGTTTCAGGGGTGTAGAAACCTGGGGGTAACTTAGGTAGCTAGTTCAGGGTCTTTACAAGATTGCAGTCAGTTAAAGACCTCACTAGGTCCAAAGGTTTCACTTTCACAGTAACTGTCTCATATGACTGTTGGTAGGATACCTCAGAAGTCTTATAGATTTATTGATGGACTGATATTTGGTTTTGGTGCTGCCATGTTGCTTCATGTTATAGCTATTTGTCTGCACAGCATGTGGGGAGTATGTCTTTTGATATTTAGGAAAGTTTGTGTTTTCATGTTATTGGTTACTGTTATACTAATGGCTTTACATAATGCCTTAATGCTCTCTGTTATTTGTAGGGAGTGGTAGGAGGATACTGTCTACCGGCTTCTTACTATCTTAGCAGTTTCTTACTTTCTTACTTACTTACTGTAGTGAAATTGCTTGGTAACCTCTTCTGTTATCTTTTCATCTCAGCTCGTCTCATCTCGTCTCGTCTCGTCTCATCTTTTCTCTCCCTGATTACCTGGAATCTATTTTTTATGGTAAAAATTACCTTTTAGGGCATTTGTGAATTTTATTTATTTCCTCTTCTCAATTTAAAAAAATTAGTTTTATTGTTATATTTTTCATATACATAATGATTGATATACATAATGATCACACGTAGAATTGAATTTAAAGTGGTAGCTCATTCTCTAATGTAAAATAGATACGGACAGTTTCCCATGAATTATTGTATGGTCACTCTGTTTGTCTATGGTCTCTGTATTTGAAGATCAGTGTGGCTAGTTGGGAAACCCTGGCTAACTTTTTCTTTCACTGAGTGCCCTAAAATGACTTGCTCCATCACATCTAGAATGAGTTATTTTTCAGAATCCTGATGCTTCAGGATTCTGTCTGTTTTCCCCAAACCACCCTCCAGCCCTCTCTACACAAGTGGAGCAGACCTCTATGAACTGCATGAGCCAGGGTGGTTTGACATTAGGTTACTTGTTGTAGTCCTGACCAGTGGCCCTTTTCTGTGACTAAAGCTCTCCCCAGAGCCCAAGAATAATTTCTTTCCTGTGTTACTCAGGGTTCAGTCAGAAGCAGAGCAGGCTATGTGGTCTTCGGATCAATAGATTTGTTACAGT
The DNA here is from genome assembly GCA_004027455.1 of Hydrochoerus hydrochaeris. Taxonomy (NCBI): domain Eukaryota; kingdom Metazoa; phylum Chordata; class Mammalia; order Rodentia; family Hydrochaeridae; genus Hydrochoerus; species Hydrochoerus hydrochaeris. Next base: position 105,129 of record PVLA01004041.1, on the reverse strand, counting down.
AATTGTGGGGCAATTGTCACATGATTGCCCCCATGTCTGATGCTAGAACTTGAAATCTCCAGGCCACCAGTGGAAAGAAAGGTGAGCGCTCAGTGGAAGAGAACAAAAGCGAGACAAGCTCACAAAGGAGATGGAGCTGTGTTTACCATCTTCAACCCAAATGATGTGAGTCCTACAGTAGGAGACTTTGATGCCATTTATCATTCCCTAAACACACGCTTAACTTGGGAGCTGGTAGAATGAATGGAAGATTCCTGGAAAGGGAGAGCAGCTGGCCCACACCACCAGGAGAGCCAGCAGGGAAGACACAACGTGGTTAGTTACAGACACCTGCTGAGCCTACATGCAAAGCCACTGCTTCTCCCCCACTACCCTCCAGACCGCACACAGAAATGTCCTCTGTGGCAAGAAATACAGAGCGAAGGGAATTCTGAGGGAAGCTCAGGTGACACATGACAAAGACCACACTCCACTTTTCCTCCAGGGATAGGGATGGTAGCTTCTGTGCTGGTTTCCCGAAACATTTTGCGCTTTTACACTCTTCACTCAATTCCTTTTGAGTATGCCTTTTCTTTTAAAACAAGGCTGATTCTGTAATTGGCACCAGAGGGTCCTGGGGGTGGTATGGGCATCTAATCTTTGGAGATAAAGTGGGTACTGTGAATGTAGCAGATACTGGGACAAAGTGAGAGTCAGGTTTTGCCCCTCCAGTGACTGGCAGTTGATCAGGAAGACCTGAAATGAAATTAGGTGGACAGCCTTCTGAGGTCCAGCTCGACATATAAGTGAGACAAGGCAGGAGGCTCACCAGTGGTTCAAGGCCAGTCTGAATTACATAGGGAGACTCTGTCTCAAAACAAAACCAAAAACAAACCTAGTATAGTGCCACTTGGGTTACAGAACTTTAAGTACACAAGTTCCCAAGAGGCTAGAGGTATAGCTCAGTGGTAAAGTGCTCACTTAGTGTATATAAGGCCCGAGGTTCAACTCATAGTACCACCAAAAAAAAATTCTAGAGAGTGATAATATTCATAATAACTTTCATACTGGGCACAAATTTTAGTACAGCACAACTCTTTCAAGGTTTCCAGAAATTGTATTATAAAGAACCACATAATTTAGGCCAGGTGTGGTGATACATGCCTGTATTCCCAGCACTCAGAAGACTGAGGCAGGAGGATCAGTGCAAATTTAAAGCCAACCTGGACTATGTAGTGAGTTTGAGGCCAGTCTGAACTGCATAGTGAGACCCTGTCTCAAAAAAATAAAATCATAAGCAGCAGAGAGCACTCATTGTCAACTTTGTGTATGTTAATGACATTTGGCTGTGTCACATAGCATATAACCTAAAACATAACCCATTTCACCATCAAACCCATGAGTGTTCGTGTCCTGAGAGTGAATACACTGTTACTCATACCTTAGAAAGTTTTGAATGATTTTTTAATGTGAGCAGTTAGTTGTAACGTTCACTTTTCTTGAAATTTAAACTCTTAATTAGTGCACCAGTCTTACCCAAATACAGTGCTCATTAATGATAGTGCTTTTAAAGGGTTTTTAAAAATTCATAAAAACCAGTGATTCTGAAGTGGAAATTAGATGCCATAATATATAAGAACAGCACTTAAACACCATAATACAATCTGAAGTTAATTTAGTGGTGAACACTCAATACAGCATCAGTGCTAACACTGAGAAAATTAAGAAGCTAGCATTAGAATGGATAGTGTCCATGAAGAATGCAAATGTACACTCCCTGCGAATACAGAGTTCCTAGTCTGTCTGTCCCGTCAGGGTGATTAGTAATGACTGATGTATGCTTTCAATTTTTCTAGGCCTTTTATAAACAAAATCCTTGCATAGAATGCTCTGTTGTTATGTGGTTTTTTTAATTTTTTAATTTGACTTTGTTCCTGTATTTGGTACTTACATTTGTTTTTAAACCCTTAGGAGATACATATGATTTTTACAAAAACATCAATGTCTTCCTGTATAAACAGTATTTTATCTTAAAATAGCCTTGTCTTTTAAACTTTACCCAGGACAAAGTGTATTCCTGCATCATAATCTTAGAAGTTATCTAGTAGTCCATCTATGGTTCCCTAAAAGTTATTTTATCTCTTTTTTTTACATTTAGAGTTCTTACAATATATTGCATTTAACATAAACTGAGAAAAGCACCCATACATGCATCTTTTTTAAGCCTCTGTAATTTTTAGTTTATTTGTATCACCCAGGACTCAGATATTCTGTATTCCTCCTAAACTGACATAAATGAAAGCAAATTGAAACAATTCAACTCAAAATTATATAACAAAATAGTACTCCATCACAAAAGCATGTAAAATCTCAAGAATGCTATTTTAAAACACTGGCACTTTCAAAGAACAGTAATTTCAAAAACTACACAACTTCTAAATTGTTCCTTAAACTGCTGAGCAGATAAACATGATTCTAATGAGTTTGGGTTTTGTAAAGACATAAATTGGCTAATTTATACCAAGATATGAAGTTCATATTCTTTTGTGTGTCTATTCATTTATGAAGGGACAGGCCACATTATAGAAAATCTACCCTATTTTATAATCTGTGAAAAATTTACATAATTTGTGGCATCATAATTTTAAAAGACCCAATTAATTAACAATGCTTTTACTGGAATCAAGATTCCTGAGAAGTCCCTATTTAGATAAATGTGTGAAGCCATTTACAGCCAGAATTTTTATGGCCTTCACTGTGACTAATATCAACAAAAAATTTAATATGGCAGCCTCACATTGTTTGGTCATGCTTTGGGGAATACATTCTCAGCTCTCCTTTAATGTGGGAACAGCAGAATATGAGTGCCATTACATGGTAATGAGAGTTAAAGAACAGAGTTCACGTGTAAAGATTAAGCATATTTTTCTGTTAGTCCTTCAAGGACAGACTTTCAGATTACTTGATCCTAATAATCCCATGCTGTGAAAAGAATTGGTTACTCTTTTTATGAGTGTAAGTGGGCTATGTGAAATTTGTCACCAATTGATCAAGATTTTGCAATGTGTGTTATGGATGAAAATGTTCTCAATTTAACTTTTATTACCCCCCTATTATTATATGCAGGGTATGTCAACAAAGGCTTTGTAACCACTAATTATATGAAAAAGATAAATACTAGTAATTGGTTTGATCCAAAATGGACAAAGCCAAAAGACTAGCTTTCCCTCAAGAAGAAAAATTTCAGACCTCTGAAAAAGACAACGATATTGATAAAAATTATTTGCTTAGAACATTCAACAAAACCACTGTATTTTTTTTTTTTGCAATTACAGAATGAAAGGAGAGGCCACAGGATAGACATAGTTAACAGAACAACAATTGCTTCATATAAGTGGCATCAGAGACAACTAAAGATGGGAAAAACTACCCCAAGGTATAACTAATTTGTACTCTGCACCAACAAGAACCTGCGCTAAATTTCCATGGCAATTTACAACCTCTGTACTATCCTGGCAATGTTAGCGACTACTGAAAATACCACCAGGACAGAGCTATCTAAAGACACATTCGGAAGTGTGTTAACGATTCAAAAAGACACTGGTTTGAAGACAAATCTTACACAATCTCATTTCCATTTTTTTTTCTTTAAAAAGAGTGAGTTGTGAACAGGAGGGTTAAATCCCTTATAGATTAAAAAAAAAAAAGCTGCACTAGAATCAATGTATTCATTACCAACTTCATGTTCCTTCTCCTCCTCATCCTCTTCATCTTTCTCCTCTGCAGTCTTTTTCTTGCTTTTACCAACCTTGATGACCCCCTTTCGTGCTGCCTCAGGTTTCCCTTTAGTTCATAGGCAGTGACGTCCTTTTTGTATTTTTCCTTCAGCTTCGTAGCTTTCTTTTCTTATGGTTCCTTGACATCTGGAGCAGTATTATTCCACATCTTTCCTGGTTTCTTTGCAGTGTCACCAATGAATAGGCCAGGATGATCTCCTTTGATTTTTGGGCTACCTCAGACCAGAGTAAGAAGGCTGAAGAAGGCCTCTTGAGTACATTGGGATTTTTGAATGTATTTTTTGTTTCCCCTTTAGGAGGGATATAGGTTTTCAATTCTCTTTCATAATGGGACGTGTCCATTTTTGCCATGTCTTCAGGTTTTCCCTCCTATTTAGCAGCCATGGTTTTCCACCCCTCTGAGCACTTCTTAGCTCTGAGAGTTGATGGAAGCCTCTTGGTGCTTCTTTTTCTTGTACTCCTCCCAGCAAGTTTGCACAAAAAAAAAATGTGTATGATGACATTTACAGCAAATTTTGCCCTTCTGCTTCTTCGGATCTCCTTTGCCCGTGTTTACTTGTTTTTTCCTCAGTGAGGCAGAGCCACCTGGTGCCTGTCCACCTCTCACTTGCTCCAGCACTATCCTTCTGGAGCTCGATACCTTGCAATGGCCCGTACATTTATGTGTAACAGCATAGTCTGGGTCCATGCCTCACTAAGTCAAAGAATGAAATCAAAGACAAAGAAGCAAGGACAAGAGAAATGTTTATGAAGAAGAGACAGATAGCTTCCAGTAGTCAGGAGGGGACCCCAAAATTGGTTGCTACAGACTCTCTTTGTCAAAGAATTTTTATACCAAAAAATGACAAGGATTCGAACCACTCCCAGTCAAACTAAGGTCAACCCATCTGACTAAAAGAAGCTTACTTAAACTAGAAATAGACCTATGAAGAGTCCAGACACATAGAAAGCTTATGGCTATACGTGTCTCTTGGCTTCTATCCTAGCTAAGTAGTTTATTGAAGAATAAGAAGGAAAACATGGTTTCCAGATAAGTAGGAGCAGAAGTTGTTGCAGTGGCCATCCATCACCCTGCTTGCTCCTCTCTTGCTACCTCCTTGGGTTTAATTGCCCTCCTTGTTCTTGCAAACACTTGACCTCAGGCTGCCGCTTCTCTGACCAAGCCCTGGTCAGCCTGACTCTATTTTGGACCCAGTGACTCTCTGGCTACCTGCTATCTTCTATCTAACTTGCTTGTCTATAGTGTTTGGATCTATGTCTATAGTAATATGATCTGTTTCTTTAGAATTACATGTCTTAGTGACTTTGCTCATTGCTGAGACAAAATATCCCACACTTAAAGGATTAAAGGTTTATTTGGCCTCACAGTTTGTAGAGATTTCACTCAGCTGGCTCCAACACAGAGTGGTGTGGCCGAGGGGCATTGCAGAGTGGCTGGGAGTCAGCAGAAGACAAGCAGCGGCAAGCAAGCGCCTGCGGCAGCCCTCTTTCTGTTCCATCCGGGCTACCCGCCCCCAGTGTGGGCAGCTCTCACACCCAGGATGGGCACCCTCAATCCCGGCACCACATCCTTATTCCAAGTGACACACGCCCTAGATCCAGCCACCTCCTAAAAGCTCCCCGCCATGACAGTACAAGGCTTTGGGGGGACATCTAGATACAAGCCGTAGCACTACATTAGATAAAGTGCGTGGTTCTTTTAAATCTTGGCATAGAGTGACCTCCAAATTGTTTTACAAAATATGTTCTAAAAAGGAATTTATGAAAATGAACACTTCCCCAAACTTGTGCCACTCTGGGTGTCATTCTTCATTTTGATCTTTGCTTACTATAAAGGCCAAAATATGTGTTTAAACACTGCATCTTTTATTTGTAGTGAATAGATTATTTTCACATATTTATTCCTCATTTGCATTTTCCCTTTTATTACTTGCTTTTCATAGATCATTTTTATGAGCCATATAAATGTGTAAGAGATAATTAAATGGAGACAATAAACCATTTCTTTCATATACTTAACAAATGTGTTTTCCTAGTGTGTTTTTACTTGATTTTTTTCTGAGAGTAAGGGTTTAAATGTTTCTAGAACAAAATTTAGCATTCATTTCTTTTGTGGCTGCCACCTTTGATCCCTACTAGAGATTAAATAGAAAATTCTTTAATTTTTTTCTATATACTTGATGATTTGTTGTTAAAATGTTAAATTGATTATATATGAAATTTGTGTGCTACAGATACATACTTTTAGTTACCTATGATTTTTTGGCTACCTTCATGATTTTTTGACTACCTTCCTCTCCTGCTTTGACCATCTTTTACTGGGAAATTTCACCTTAGCATATTCTAAATTCTTATGAACTCTTAGATATATACCTGTTCTTCTAAGGAACAGAGGCAAGCTTTTTGTCTAATAGAAAATACTATTAATTTTTCAACTAAAATATCTTAGTCACTCTATTAGGGTTTTTATTCTTCCAGATGAAACTTAGATATATTCTGTTTTTTAAAAAACCCACATCGTTCAACTTATTGTGATTTGGGTTGAAATTTTTGTTTAAAAATAGTGACCCTTTTCATCTAGAAAAGAGTGTCTATCTGTTTGTAGCTTTGATGATACACAGTAGAGTATAATAGTTTGTGCTGTGAGAATTTGGCCCAATTCTTCTGAACTTAGTCATAGATACTAAATGCTACTCTGGATGGAACTCATGACTAATAAGTTATTTTATTATCATCGACAGAAAAAACTACTGACATAGAAGTATATTGATCTGTACATCTTCAAAGTTAACATTACCCAAAAGTGGAATAAATTGACATCATGTATGTGAAACTGACCAGATGTGATTTACTGAGAATAGGGCATCTTTAAGCAGCATCCCACCAAGAAATTTATCACTTGAATCAAAGTATAAGACAACAATCAGATCAAATGAAGGAATATTCTTCAAAACAACTGGAACCTTCTTCAAAATTACCAATGTCATCAAATGCAGAAATAGATTGAATAAATAAATAGATTAAAGGAGTCTAAATGATAAGCCAATTGGTTGTAACAAATGACCCTGAATTGAATCCTGAATCAGAAAAATATTTGTTATAAGGGATATTCTTGGGACAATGTATGAAATTTGTACATAGCCCAGTGTGACCTTTAATTATGCAGTATCAGTGTGGCTAGAGTAAGGGACACCTAGCAGATCAGTAGAGTTCTAGACTGACATATAGGCCGATAAACTAAGGTGAAAGACCCACCTTTGTTGTGGGTGTTTCCACCAAATTAGCATGGAATTAAAAAAGGAGAGAAGAAAGTTCATCAGTTTTGAAGAGCTCCAGTCTGTTTGAGCAGGTGTATTTGCTGCCATTGATTTTGGACATTGGTCACCAGTTTCTTCAGCCTTCAAATACAGATTTGTGCCAGGAACTCTTTAGTGAGCTTCCAGGCCTTTGACCTTGGGCTTTCATTGCATCCTTGATCTCTCTTGTTCTGTAGCTTCCCACTTCTTGTGTTGAGCAGCTACTGGATTCTCTAACTCTCCAGCATACAGAAGGCCATTGTGGAGTCTCCCACCTCTGATCCTGTAAGTTTATCCAACAAAGTCTCTTGCATAATTACACATGTATTTTCTGTTGATTCTGTTCCTTTAGAGAACCCTAACTAATACATCCAGTATTATATAATAATAATATATCAAAGTTCAATTTCTTGGATTTGATAATTGTGTGGTGGTTATTAAAAAAAATAAAATAAAAAACTGAGCATGTCTATAGTTCCAGGTGTTCAAAGCCAGCCTGGGAAATACAGTAAGACCCCATCTCAAAACAAGACAAAAACTGCCTGTGTTCTTAGGATGTGTATGATAAAGTTTCAGGACTGTCAGTTCACATTTGCAACTTGTCCTCAAAAAGAGAAAAGGAAGAGGTGAGAGAGTGCACATGACAAAACAGTCACAACTGATGAATGCAAGTAGTTTAAGATGTTTAGTCAAAGTGAGTCATTCCTGCAACTTTTCTGTAAATTTGAAATTTGTCAGGGTAAAACAGATAAGAAAACTATTAATAACACATTTACTGGGAAGACCAAAATAACATATTCAGCTTTTTTTTTTCTTTGTCTTTTTGAGACAGGGTCTCACTATATAGTTCAGGCTGGCCTTGAGCTCACTTTGTAGCCTAGACTGGTCTCGAACTTGCAAGGATTCTCTTGCCTCAACCTCCCGAGTACTAGGATTACAGGCGTGAGCCATCATGCCTGTTTTTTTTTTTTTTTTGACACATTAAGCTTTTAGGGCCCCATGTTAATGAAAGTAGCATCTAACAATGACCATAGGACATCAAGGAGGGGCAATCATGATCTCCTTCCCGTGTGATTTATGTATACTTTTTGTTCTAGCTATAATTTTAGTATATTACTTTGGAAATCCAGCTTCGTGTGGAGGTAATTGTTTGCATTTGAGAAAGAAAAGTTGCTGATCATTGTGTTAATCTTTTACTATCTTACATGGCTCTTTCTTTCTTTCTTTCTTTCTTTCTTTCTTTCTTTCTTTCTTTCTTTCTTTCTTTCTTTCTTTCTTTTCCAGTAGTGGTGCTTGAAGCCAGGGCCTTTGGACCGAGATACTTTGTCATCTCATTTTTACATTTTGAGACAGGGCTTACTAAATTGCCCAGATTGGGCTCAAACTTGCAATCCTCCCACCTCAGCTTCCCAGGGCCCACCACTCCCAGTTTTGCTTGTTTTCATGTGAGCGGTCTACGTACATCTTTTACACTGATTGTAGGTAGAATGGGGTTCAAATCCCTAAGGAGTGAGCTAAAAGGAACCAAAGACATTACAAACAAAAACAGGGCTGATTTTGGAACATAAATAACCGAACTTGCCAAACAAGAAGCCTTCAGACATTCCCTGAGGCGAGGAGAACAGAGACTTGGGGAAAACCGAGGCTGGAATCTGATGGATTATCCCAGGAGAGGGCCGGGGGACTGGTCCGGCATAGCTCCTTCTGCGCATGCGCAGTTCCTCCTCATTGTTTGCTGCTCTTGTCTCCAGCCTCCCGCGACTGATAATCCTATTGCCTTACGTTCTTAGAGTCGCTCAGTGAACGGGCCCTGAAGGAAGGGTGTGGTGTGCATTACAGGTCAGAATTTGGTTTGGGGCGTGGGGATTGCTTTGCCAGGTTTGGGGCGGTTTTGTATCCACCGCTTGTAGAAGCAAAAACTTGAACGTGTCCCAAGGGATTGAGACCCTGTAACACTTGTTCCTGAATTTGCTCTCCCTTTGCCCAGCTAGTGTTCCCTGCGGATCTGCGACCTTCTTTCTCTAGGGATAAATGTCGAGGTGGGGGAGGTTTCTAGATGGGAATAAAGTGCACTGGGAAAGGGCATTCAAATGTCAAACGAGTTTGCAGAAGCTCCTCCAATTTCCTTGTGCCCCAGCAGCCCTTCCCCAGAGAAAAGAAGGTACAGGGCAGGGAGGGGGATTGGGAGCACGGAAAACGGGTTCTTCTGATGTGTGCTGTTTGTCTCTAGGTGTGTGTGGGGGGCCTCTGTAATATAAAGGGCTGATTCCAAATTCTACCTTTGCCACTGAGTCCTCTTGGGCAAGAGAAACCTATAAATCTGAGTTTCCTCATCTGTAAAAGGAAGTTATTGCTAAATCCTGCCTGGCTTATTCTGTCTGAGCTCAGCGTGGAGAGCACCTGTAAAGCACTAGACAAAGGTTCCCTATTTTCTTCACCATTCTGTTCTTTAAGTCCCATACTGTCTCTCATTTGGCTGTAAAGACTCCCTGAAATTTGGCATTACCCCCACCCCTCCCCCTTTTAAGACAAGATCTCATTATGTAGTTCAGACTGGCCTTGAAATCACTATGTAATCCAGGCTCTTCTTGAACTCACACTGATCCTCCTCCTGCCTCAGCCTCCCAAGTGCAGGGATTACACACATGCACAGACATACCCAGCCAGAAACCCATTTTAATAGAGAAGAAAACTCAGACTCTGGGGGTGATGCTAGCAAGTGAACACCTGGTTTGCAAACCTCTCTTTGACTTGCAGATCTGCTGAGTTTTACCAATAGCTCATTGCCTGCAGCCCTCAGCAGGAGCAAAGGAAATAACTGGAGTGTACCAACAGTTTTCCCTTAGGGAGTCCTGGGAGTTCTCCTGGGCCAGGGGTGTTACTGTATCAGTGAGGCCATCTCTCTACCTTCTGCAGTTACAGATGCCCAAGTTCGATTTCTGTCTGTTTTCAAACTAGGATGCATCAGAATCACCTGGAGGGTTTACAAAATCCCAAAGACAGCAGGGTCCTCACCCAGATCCTGAGTCAGTAGATCTGGGAGGACCCAAAAAATGTACCTTTCCACCTCATTCCTGAGTGATCTTGATGCTGCTGGTCTGGAGACCTCGCTGTGAGAACCACCATTAATAGAGGATGGTGATTACAGGAGAAGTGGGAACCAGCTGAAGCTTTGGTTATTTGAATTTCTTTCTTTCTTTTTTTTTTGAACTTTTTTTTATTTAAAGAGAAACAGATAATACAGAATTCCAAAACAAAAGAAAGAAAGATAAACAATAAGAAATCACTAGTTAATAAATTACATATTGTCCTCTTAGAAATAGTTGTTCAAGTTACAAAATTAAAGCATACAAAGTAGATAGTCAAACAGTGAGAGTGTAAACAGCTACGCATGCATGAATCTCTATATGTATTTCTATCTTTTCTGTATTAGAGGGAAAAACAAAACTTAGCAAGACAAAACAAAATAAATTCCTATAGAAACATGACACCAAAAAGTCATATAAAACCACAGTACAAGGTAATCTACACTGATTACTGTGTTGTTTCTTATTATCTTCAATAGAATGTCTATATCATCAGGGATAATTGAATATAGCAGTATAATTGAGTATAGCAGTAAGTAACAATATTAGTAAAAATAAAAATTGTAGACAGTATAAAACTTCAAAGGCAGGTAATAATCAAACCATAGTGGATATTCTAGTGGATCTTGTCATCTTAAGTGCAGTTGCCTATACTCTCAGACTTGATACTATCAATCATAATAGCTTTGAATAAAATCTATCAATACAAAACAGCGATCCAACAAACCAGATTTGATTACAATCAGTCATGGTAAAACAGTGTAGGTTTTACAGAGCTTTAGATTAAGTTAATAGGAAATTAAGGATGATTACCATACTATATCCTGTTATTTTCAGGGTTACTGTCTGTGCCCTCAAATCTAGTACAGGTAAAATGACTGGAACAGAATATAATACATCTAAGCAGAGTAGTGTGAGTAATGTGGGTTTTGAATCCTGGTGCACTATTAACAATATAGCATATCAAGGCCATCTATGTTAGAATTTCTAGTTATCCTCTGCCTCATTTCTGCTATGCTATTTTTCTGTCTTTGTTTAGTTTTCTTCTTCATTCTACTGCCTGCCCCACTCATTGAGGCCTTTCTGCCACTGTTCCTAAAATTCTGGTATTTTTTCCTCTCTCTCTCTAGGATGTCCTTCAGTATTCTCTGTAGGGTTGGATTGGTGGTCACAAACTCGCCCAGTTCCTCTTTGTCATGGAAGCATCTTGTTTCTCCATTAATTTCTAGTTACAGTTATGCAGGGTACATCAATCTGGGCTGGAGGTTATTTTCTTTTAGGACTTGGAAGACTTCACTCCAAGCTCTTCTTGATCTGATGGTCTGTGTCAAGAAGTCAGCCGTGATTCTGATGGGCTTACCTTTATAGGTAATCTGTTTCTTTTCTCTGACAGCTTTTAATATTCTGTTTTTATATTGAATTTCTGGTATCTTGATTATTATATGTCTGGGTGTAGATCTGTTTTGGTTGTAGGTGGCTGGAGTTCTGTATGCCTCAAACAACCAAATGTCATTTTCTTTTCCCATGCTTGGGAAGTTTTCCTTAATTATTTCCATGAATAGCCTTTATAATTCATCTGTATGTATTCCTGCTTCTTCATTCACATTTCTTATTCTTAAATTGTAGATTCTCTTGTCATCTTCTAGCCTTTGTATTGTTACTGCCTGTTTCCTTGTTATTTTTAAGAGATATTTCCTCTCATGATCACACATTGCAAACTTGTCTTCAAGTTTTGATAGTCTATCCTTAATTTCTTTTAAGGAGTTTTGCCAGCTTTCAATGGAGATTTTAATTTCCTGGTAGTCTCTTTGAATCTGCTTCATGTATTCTATATTTTCTTTATATTCTTTATTGAATGTTTCTCTCCTTTTTTCTCTGTTTCATCAGAATGTTTCTCTGTATCATCCTGAGAGATGCTTCCTGAGAGCATTTCTTTTATTACTCTACTCATATCCTGCTTTACCTGATTTAATATTTCAGTTTTGAGCTCATCTACAAGGTCCTGAAGATATCTCTTAATGTCCATTGAAACCATATCTGATGTTGCATGTTTTCCGCCCTCAATCTCCCTTGTTTTTCCTTCTCCTGGATCAGTGCTCTCACAGTTCTGGGCTGGGGGCCTCCTCCTGCCTCTCTCTCCTGTCATGGCCCTGTCTTCCTCCACACAGGTTACAGTGCAGGTTCCAGCCCCCTTCCCTTTTGGCCACATTTCCTCCAAAGCATGCTGGCGAGGGACCTCCGCCCTCTCCTACCTGCTCTTGTCACTGAGGTGTAAGCAGCAGCTGTGTTTGCCTGCCCCTCCCCACTGGGCCAGCCAAACTTCAGGGGCCTTCACCAGGTTAGTGTGTGCTAGGCGCAGGGAATCGATTTGGGACAGCTCATTAGGTCCCGGCCAGGGGCGCAGCCCAGCCCAAGCAAGTCACACGAATCTGCTCTGGGGAGGGAGCAACTAACTGAAGTCACTGTCACTCCCAGTCCAGGCTCCTCCTGCCCGATTCCAACAGGTTGCCCATTTGGTCGCACCCTTTCCTTGTGTGTGGGGGTCTCATTCCCAGCACTGACCGTGGATGGATGAAGGTCCCTTCACTGGCTCCACTTTCCCTTGGGTTCACCACCAACCCCCAACTTCAGCACTGCTGTGCTTCCTGTGAGTGGTGGCAGGAACGAGTTTGGGTGGCTCTGCCTGCCAGTGTGGATTCAAACTGGTGCAAACTTGGCGGGTCACCATGAAAATGCTGTCCCGTAATTTTTAGCTGTTTCAGTTGTAGTCCCAAAGTATTTGATGAGCTTTTTTACATTTTAATTTCTTCCTGTGTTAAGAGGATCCATCTCCTTCTGTCTGGGTCTCTCCAGGGCGTTTTGTTCTGGCATATGAGTTGTTTCTCCTGGGAGGCTTTGTATTTTGTTGCTCACTGATTGGCCCTCTTGTCCACCACCTTCTTGAATTTATTTCTTCCAGTCAGGTTCAAACTTCCTTGGATCACTAAACTTTCATAAGAAAAGAATGAGGGTACCCAGGTGCAAGAGTCCCACCTAGGGGAAATCTCTACCCCACCTTGAACCTTAGCTTCAGGACTGGGGTCTAAGAAAACAGCTCAGACTATCTTTGCATGCCCTGAAGCACTTCCCGACCCTCCCACCCTGAATAGCATCACCATATCAGAGGGTGCCCAGCACTGGCAGTCAGCAAAGGTGGAGCCACTTTCCAAAGGAAGGAGGTGGGCTGGGAAGAGGGTGGTGAACAAGAAACAGGCTGCTTGGGAAGAGGACACCCCACTAGGGGATGGTGAGGAGTGGTTAGAAGGATGCTGTCTTCTCCCAGAAGCTCCTCCCACACCTCAGGTCTTTGGTCCCTCATCTCAGGTTCTTTGGAGCCCTCTACCTATGACTTCATCCACTCTGGACTTCTGCTACCCACACCTGTTTTCAGGGATTTGTAATTCTGCCTCGCTTGAAAGGTGAAAATGTTGCGCCTGAGAGAGTGATTAGCAAATCACTGCAGTAAATGGTTTCTAGAATCAAACTGCCCAAGTTCAAAACCCAACCATGGCTTCACCATTCTTCATCTCGCTTTCCTCATCTGTAAAATGAGAGTAGCAGTAGTACCTTTGCTTTATGGTAAAGATTAAATGAAGTGATACACATAAAGTACAATCCCTGCTACCTGCCTCGCACTATGCAAGTATTGTGGGTGTCTCACAGTGTAATCTAGGTCTGCACTATCCATCTGTGGCCAAGCTAAAGGTCACTGAGCCCCACGACTTTCGGTCTTGTCCACCATGTCTCAGGTGACTCTTTTAGCAACAACAAATCCTTTAGAGAACCAGAAACCACAGGACATAACCCTTTAAAAAAAATAAAAGGAAGGAAACCCTCCATTTAAAGCATACCTACCTCTGTTGTCAGCAGTTCCCATACATTCTTTAACCTCAAGAAGTTAAAAACAATGTGAAAAGGTAAATGAGCAAGTCTTTATTGTTGTCAGATTTTACACCTTCTATTATGGAAAAATTCAAATGTATAAAGTAAATATTGGAATAACTCCGTGGAAAATAGCATAATAAATCCTTGTCATAGCCTCAGTATATAGACTGTCACTCCCCTTATCCTACTGCATACACTTACACTCCTATGCTGTCTCTCTTTCTATCTTCCTTTACAGGGTTATTATAAAGCTTATCCCAGATGCAGTATATAGCATGTTTAATATCTGAAAGACTCCGTAGCCAGCTCTTTCTTCGTTGGACTTCATGTTGTTTATACAGTACTCACCTGCCATCAAATCAAAGGTTTTAAGTTGTGAGAAACTAAAATTCACTTTCCCCAGTGAGATGATTGCTTCCCAGGAGCCCCTGTGCTTATGCAAAGGTTCCTAGAGTCCCCTCCACATGCCTACCTGGCCCTTCTGAAGGGTCAGAGTGACAGTCTCCTGCCACGTGGTCATATGTCAGTGGATATGTGGGTTCCTGCAAGCTCTAAGAGGATCTGCCACCACCTGTATTCTCATTATTTCTCCACTCCTCCCCTCTCCTCACACCTGCCTTCACAGCTCTTTACACTTTTCCAGGAACAGAAAAGAATGAACATATCCCAGGTGAGTTGTTTCCCTTTTACCGCCTGTTTTCAGGGAAATGTAAGGGTAACTGCATTTTTGCTGGCCATGCTTCCTTATCAGCTGTTTTTCTTCATTTGTTAATTTCCTGACTTTTCCCCTGCATTATTATTTTACTCTCTTTTTCTTTCTTTCAGTGAGTTTGAAGGTCTACATTTTATTTTTATTCTATTATCCATTGCCCCAGACACACTAACAATATGTATAACACATTTTTCTATCAATGTCTGGAATTTTTTCATCTGTTGTATCACTTAAACAGGATTCCTCCTACATCTCAGGTTTTATGAAAAACATTTACTATTACCCTTTCTTTACTCTTTTATCTTTTTGTAATATACATTATTTTCATGTAATAAATCATGAATAATATTAGTATCCTACATTAACCATCACATCTTCTAGCTACTTGAACAATAATCATTTAAACTTGAATAGACATTTTCTAGTTATTTTTGCCATCCCAAGTTGGAAGGTAGAGTAGTAAAATTATAGCCACTGGTCAGCTATAACATTATCTATCATTGGGAGTTATATATTATGTTCCAGCCACTGTTAAATTCCCTACTTGGCTTTCCTCACATAACACAGGCAACATTATTGGGTATCTACCTTTTTTTTACCCAAAGAGCTACAAAGATTTAAGTAATTCTCAAAAACTGGAACTAAAATAGTTCAGAGATACATTGTGAGAGGTTTGGCCAGATGGAGACCTCATCAAGTCCAAGTGCACCACAAGTTTTCCACCCATTTTTGAGATTTTTTTTTTACATTTTTATCTGTTCATGCTCCAGCCTGCCCAAGAACTTGGAATGGGAGCTCTTGTAGGAATAGGGCTGCCAGGTAAGACGCAGACACATAGAAGGAAGCACAACACACACTTGTACTAATAACTTATTTGCTGTTTGTCTGAAGTCCAAGTGAAAGTGGGTACTTGTTTTTACTGCGACCATTAAGGCTGGCAGCCCCAACTCGTCTGGAGGAGCAGATGCTCTTGGTTTGCGGTGGCTGATTTTATGACCTCATTCCAGATGTTCCTTGGTGAATTGGAAGGACCTGCTCCGGCTTCCCCATCAGTCACTGTAGCATTAGTCACTGTTTCTTCCAGTTTCAGAACTTTTCAGGCTTAGGCTTATGTATAGGTTTTGTTTGAAACTGCAGTCACTTTACCTGTGTACCAGGCCACACACAGCATTTCTCATTGTCCGCTCACCATGATCGTCATTTGCCATGTTTTCTTCTTTCTGGGATTCTGCTGGGTTTGGGTAGGGGCTGTGGAGCACTACACAGATTGACTGTGCTTAGTCCACCTCTGAGTCTGCGTATCTGAAACTGCTTCATCTGCTCTGCCCCTTGAATGAGTGATTGGCTCAAAATCCTTTTCCTCAGAATATTATGAGAAAAGACAGTTTGCAATAGCTCCTGTTTGGGAGACCAAGAAGTGGTGCGGCAGCTTGGTTTTCATTCCAAACAAGTTATAGATAACTTGTTTTTTCTCTTCTCCTTCCACTTCTTCCTTTTCTTTCTTCTTCTTTCTCCTCTTCTTCCTCCTCCTTCTTCCTTGGATGTCAGACGTTTCACCATGCAGTGTCTGCTTATTTTTTTTTCAGTATCCAGCTTGGTAATTGAATGTGTCATAAGAGGTCTCCCTTGGCGATATCTCCATTTGTTTCACAGATGCCTTAAGTATAACATGACAAGAGTCTCTCTCTCTCTCTCTCTCTCTCTCTCTCTCTCTCTCTTCCTCCATTCATTCTTTTACCTGTTTTGTCCACCTTAGTACAGAATGTGGCACCAGTATGAAACCCACTGCTGCTCTTGTGGGTAACCTGAGAGTAATGCTCCATTTTCCTTCAGTGGGTAATCAACTGCTGGATAATTCCACACAGAGTTAGTACTAGTTCAATCCCCTCTGCTAATATATGAAGCAAGCTGGTCATCTCTCATACCAATCTGTTATCATCTTAGCTTCTTTTCAAAACAGTTTCCTAACCTTGACCACTGACATTTTGGTCCAGGTAATCATTGTGGCGGTGACCTGTACAGTGCAGGATGTTTAGCAGTGTCTCTGGCCTCTACTCATTAGATGCCTGTAGCAATTTTGCTCCCTCAGTTGTGACAACTAAAAATGCCTCCAAACATTCCCAGACACCCCAGATGATTCTGGTTAAGAATCAATTCTTTAAAACACTTTCCAAACTGCTCCTAGTACATGACTTACAAAATATAAGGCTAGTCCTATTTTTTAGCTCTACACGCCCATTGTCTACAAGGGTGATCTCCTAAGAAGGGATGTGCTTCCTAGGGGAGTTCATAGGACAATCAATGGTACATGTATTTTCTTTAATTTAAAAAAATTTTAAGAAATTTGTTTAGCTGTAATTTTGGTGACTTGAAATTTGTACACATAAATAATTTATAAATATAAAAAGAGATACTAAGGAAGTTTTACTAATGGGTCACCGTATACTTTGGAAGTCACTAGTCTATAGGAAAAAGTCCAAGATGTCACTCTCTGACCAATGAATACTTCATTGTTCTTTATCTCATCCAATCCCTAACCTCCCTCTCCTCTCACACCACACCCCTTGGAACTCCTTTAATGTAAGGTATTATTTTAATTTTGCCCATGCATTTGTTTATGTTGTTGTCCCATGGCCATACCAAGCTCACTGTGCACATGTAATCAAATATTTAACTCTTGATGAAATATGACCTGAAAAAAGGGAAATTTGCTTTCCTTCCTCTTATGGCTTACATTAAAATACCCTCCAAAAGTTTCATGTGTTCAGAGGTAGGGCTTTTGGAAGGTGATTGGCTCATGGGGGCTCTATACCCTGTGGTAGCTTAATCTATTCATGAGTTCATGGCTGAATGTACTTTAGGAGGTGGGGTCTGGTTGGAGGTGGGTCACGGGGGATGTGACCTGGGAGGGTGTGTTCATGCCCCTGGCTCCTCCCTTCTTTCTCTGCTTCCTGGCTGCTATGTGTCAAACAGATTTCTTCCATCATGCCTTTCCACCATAATGTTTCTGCCTTGAAACCAGCTGACCATGGATTGAACCCCTGAACCATGAGCCAAATTAATCCTTTTCTTCTTTAAATTGTGGGTGTCAGTTATTGTATCTCAGTGAGAAGAAAGGTGACTAGTTTATCCCTCTTCACACTCTCTGAACCATGCATTTTTTTCATGGCTCCTTTAATTCACAGTTGCATATGTACAGTATTTAGAAAGGATTCTTATCAAGCTATAAGATCCCTAAAAATAGGACCAATCTCTTAATTTCCTTAGCATCTTCTGTAGCCAAAACAAATCTAGGCATGCAGAAAAAACCCAAAATTTCATGAATTAATCAATGAAATTATAAGAAAATAGAGACCTATTATTTCCATTATGGTTTCTCTTTCTCTCACAAAGAATGACATAAGTGAAGATAACCTTAGACAGCCTTTGTAACACTGGTAAGCTCTTAACAGCAAACATGGTAAGACTTAGTTCCTATATGTGTTTCCCATGACCTTTGTCTTGAGCACTTCAGATTGAGCAAGATTGGACTGTTGCAGGGGACGATGTTGTTTGAGGATGTGTCTGTGACCTTTACCCAGAAGGAGTGGCAGCTGCTGGACTCCAGTCAGAGGCACCTGTACAGGGACATGATGCTAGAGAACTACAGACACCTGGAATCACTGGGTAAGCCCAGCTACCTCTGCAGGCCTGACTGCATGCATTTCCTATCTTGGGAAGCAGGTTATTACAGAGAGTAATGCATTTTATGCTTGAGATTTTTGGTTCTAAGACTCCTTTAGGGTAATCAATAGAACATTGTATTCTCATTTCCCTGATGAAAGAGTCCTTCACCAAATGCCTTCTATCTCAGACTTAGTCACTGACCCAAGCATTAACCAGGTTGACCAGATGCCTCACGCCCAGGGACTTAGCCACTGGGTTTGACGGAACATTGTTGGACAGTGTCATTGTGTGTCTCTCCCTTTTTGTCTTTCAAAGGGCCTGAACCCTAAAGGCTTTTGCCAAGTCTCGTGTCATTTTCATCACAGGTCTGTGTGTCACAAAACCTGAACTGATATGCAGGCTGGAGCAAGGAGAAAAATTGTGGATATTAAAGAGTGTGCTCCCAAGTCACGGTCACTAAGGTGAACTGAGGTCAAATAGAAACTGAGAGAAATGGGCCCCAGATGGCCAGTTCAAAGATTAATCTCTTTGAAATACATTTTATAAATCTCTTTCAGAGGCTCTACCCTTTCAGAAGTAAGTAGAGATGATCACATACCTTACATATCACACCTCCCAGTGTCACTGTCATGCACAAATATTCTTTGTTTTCGTTTGACTTTTAAAGAGAAATTCACTTGGTTTTTTTAGAATCCAGTGACTGCTTTTTCCATCCTAAACCTTTATTTTTCTGGGTTTTTTTTTTCTGTTCAGCAATGGCCATTGCCCACTTTTCCTCCAATGTCAAAAACTTCATACATATGTATTTTTCATGCATCCTTTTATTCAACAAATATTTGTAAAGTTCCTGCTGTGTATCAGTTAAATCCTAAGCATGTGGGATACAGAAGCAGAATTTCTACTCCTGTCAGAGGATCAATTAGCAAATAAATGCACAATAGTATGGCAGGTATAGTCAGCACTGTGAAAAAATTAAAATTAGAAGCTAGTATTTCTAGACTAGTAGGAAACTAGTATTTAGGAAGCGAAGTTGAAATGGTCTCCTTGAGGAGGTAAACGCTGAGCAGGGACATTGGGATGGTGCTTTGAATTAAAGGATGGAGTGAGCCATGGGCTGTTGAAGAGATTCGCAAAGCAGGGAACAGTAGGTGCCCAGCCTCTAGGACCAGTGTGCTTGTTAATGAGGAAGCAGCAAGGAAGTCAGTGCAACCAAAGGGAGTTGAGTGAGGAGGAAAAAGCAGATAAAGTCAGAGTTTACAGGGAAAAATCTGTGTAGGTGTGGTGAAGAATTTCAATTTTACTGAGCTCTCGAGACAGTAGGTAAGAGAATAGGTTAAGGATGGCACCTTCAAATGGTGAATTTGGAGACCAGGAAGACACAGGGGCCCAGCAAAGCAGCCTGAGATGGACTGGCCATCCAGGATCATAAGAGAGAACTTAAGGGGGTTTCCTGGAAGCCACCTGAATGGTGTTGAGAAGAAGGGAGTGGATTCCAGTACAGACAGATATGTAAAGTCACATTGCTCTGTCTTTTCCTTAAAATTGTCCAGAAGCCACAAGGCAAATGAAAACAGAATGCCAACTCCATTTTCACTGAAGGTTGGAGAAAATCCCAAAATAAAAAGGAAAAAAAAAAGACTCAAGGTAGAAAAACCAGCCCAAAGCCATGAAAGGCTTGCTTATGGGAGAGAGAAAAGATATGCAAACCAGGGCACTGTACAGTAGTGTCAGAATCTATCCTATAGACAGTATTTACTTGTAAATTGTGTTAAAAAAAAAATAGGGCATTAAGTAGTAAGGATATTCTCCTTAAACCATAGAACAGTGGCATTGTCCTAAAGGATATCTAGGTTCTGAGAAGGGCTGAGGACACAATATAAACTAAATAACTGGAAAACTTGAAGGGTAGGTTTGTGATAGAAAGGAGCAATTTATGGAATTAATTGCTACCCATCTCTAATAGGAGTTGACACTAGTGTAGATGTGTGGGATGATTATTTGAACATGTATTATGAATTTAAGTGTAAGAATGCAGTATAAAGACCGGAGATTTAGCTCAGCAGCACAAGTACCTGCTTGGCAAGTGCAAGGTTGTGAGTTTGATCCTCAATACAAAAAAGAATATAGTATAAAATCTAAGCACAGAAATCTAATGTCATATTCTCTTTGTCAGCATATGGATTGACTTTCATTTATTTTATCAACTACAGAAAAGTCATACATTTTAAAGCATACAGTTGATGTCATTACATAAAGTATAACAGAAGATAACAGTAATCAACCAGAGAGCTAGATATGTTGTTCAGTGATAGACTGCTTCCTAGCATGTACCAAGTGCTGAGTTTGACCCCCTGCAGCAAAAAATAACCACGCTTGCTCAAATTTATTTAAAACAAACAAAGGAAAAATTCCTCAGGCCACATGGAGTTGCCTAGTGCTTGGATTATCACAGGAAAGACAGAAATAAAGAATAAAATATGATATAAAAATAGCATTAAAATTAGGAGTTGAAAAGTTATGCCCATACAAAACCTGCACACAAATATATATATATATATATATATATATATATATATATATATATATATAATCTAACTGCCCAAAGTTGGAAACAACCAAGATGTCCTTAAGTAGATGAATGGATAAATAAACATGTTACATCCAGACAATGGAAATGTTCAGTACTCAGATGGCACAAGCTATCAAGCCATAAAATAACACAGAAAAAGCAGAAACATATACTGATAAGTTAAAGAGCTAGTCTGGAAAGGCTGTAACATTGTATGGTTACAACTATATGATAGACAAAACTATAATAAAAAGATCAGTGATTACTAAGAGCTAGAGTTGGGGTCGGGTAGGGAGAGAAGGGTGATAAGCAGATCAAAGAGCATTTTTAGGATAATGAAACTTTGGTCTGATGCTGCAGTGGTGGACACAAGTCATTATCCATTAGTCCAAACCCATGGAATGTGTAACTTAGGAGCGAACCCAACTTAAGAGTGAACAGTAAACTTCGCGTGGTGATGATGTGCTGCTGTAAGTTTAATTATAAGAAAATGTACACGTTACTCTTGTGGAACATGTTGATAGGAGGGGAGGTGCATTATAGTGGTGCGTGGGAACTCTGTACTTTCTACTCCATTTAACTTAAAACTGCTCTAAATATAAAACCTATTTTTAAAAGCCAGGATGGAGACAGGGTACAACCAGTCAGTAAAGTAAATCAGTAGATGAAAGAACAAAAATTAGGATTGTCATCAGGGCAGATGACAATTCATTAACTCTGCTGGAATCATTAACTATTCATTAACTCTGCTAGAATCAAATGATGGCACCAAAAGCCAACATATGAAGTGACTTGAATCCTACAACCAGTGCGGCTTGTACCTTTCATGTTCTCATCGGATGCTGTTTTCCCACACCTGAGCTCTGTGGGGACTAGTGTCTGAATGATAGGACTGAAGGTTATAGAGCTGAGGAAATATGTGAGTTTATAACTTTAACTGGGGATTGCTGTGCAGAACGGAAAAGAGGAGCAAGATCGGAAACAGCTAGAGGGGAGAAAAGATCTCACTGTTAATTAAGGTCTGGGGAAAAAAGAAATAAGGATTTAGTCTCTGATCTAGATTTAGCCTCCAAATCTAGTCTTTGTTTAGATACTCCCTTAGGCTCTGTCCAGTAGTTTTTGGTTTGCTCCTCATTGTTTTCATCCTTATCTCATTTTTAAAATATCCCTTATCCTTGGACTGATCATTCTCTGACATCTTTTGTTTTCTAGTCATCATTCTTGTGATGTAGTTTAAGCTCCCTCGCTACTTTGGGGTCATGTTTATAACAAGCCAAAGTTACTTATGTTCATTTTCAGCTTTCTCTCCCTACCTGTACTATTCTATGTTTTTTTTCCTTTGTTTTCAACTTTCTCAAACACAAGACTAGAAATACTTGCTTAGGACTGCTGTAATCCCAGGAGATTGTTCCTGAAACCCCAGACTCAACTCAGCAGAGAGACTTCTGTACAACCCTTTACTTCAAAAAATGTGTTAAGATTTATAATATATTGCTAAATTTTATTTTTCTAGAAGCCCAGAGAGCCAGTAACATGAAAGAAAGTCAAGAAAATGAATATCAATATTGGAGACAAGTTTTATTCATCAGTAACAAAACACTGATTAAGGACTGAAGTAAGATTTTAAGAGAAATGGCTAACTTGGCCACAGATCCAGTGCCCTCACGAAAAAGATCCCATAAATGTGACTCATTTGGAACAAGCTTAAAAAGTGTTTCAGAATTAATTATTAGCAATAGAAACCATGTAAGGAAAACATCTGATAATTCCAAAGGATGTGAGTCTCTTGAAACTGAACATGAGAACACTCACACAAGGAGTAAAGCATGTGAAAATGACCAAAAGAAGAAATCCCATCATCCTAATGAGGACTTTATTCAATATCAAAAGAATTCGTCTTTGGGGCAATTTTGTGGCTATAAGAATTGTGGAGGGCATTTCACAGAAAGACAGTCTTTGTTACACGGGAGAGAGCTCACACAAGAGAGAAACCCCCAGAGGGCAATGAATATACACGAGCCTTCATCAGAAAGTTAAAGCTCACTTCTTATCCAAGAACCCTTGGAGAAAGAAAGTCCCAGGAATCCAGTAAAAGTGGGAAACCCTCATGGGTGAAGCCAAAGCAAACGCATGAAAATGTTCATATAAGAGAGAAGCACTATGAAGGTAATACATTTGGGAAATCCTTGAGCAAGAAATCAAACCTCACTCAACATCAGAGAATTTCCCCAAGAGAAAAACCTGGTAAGTACAGTAAAATTGACAGATCCTTAAAGAAGTCATACCACACTGAAACTGAGAGGACTCATACAGGAGAGAAGATATATGGCTGTAAAAAATTGAGGAAATCTCTTCATGAAAAATCATGCCTTACTCAACATCAGAGAACTTTCACAACAGAAGAACCTAGCAAAGATGATAATAGGGAGAAAACCTTAAAGAAGAAATCGCACTTCATTCTAAGTCAGAGAATTAACACAAGAGAGAAAAACTATAAAAGTAATAAATGTGAGGAATCTTTTCCCAAGAAGTCAAAACATACTCAAGAGAGTACAAGCTCAGGTAAAAATTGTGATGAGAGTGAGGAAAGTGAGAAGGCCTTAAGTAAGAAGTCACACTTTAGTGAAAACCAAATCACCCACAAAGGAAAGAAAGCCTATGACTGTAGTAAATGTGGAAAACACTTCTGTAAGAAAACAGATCTTACCCAGCACCAGAGCATACACACAGGGAAGAAGCGATATGAGTGCAATGAATGTGAGAAATCCTTCTTTGTGAAGTCCAACCTCACAGAACATCAGAGAACTCACACAGGAGAAAAGCTATATGAGTGTAATGAATGTGGGAAGTCCTTCTGCCAGAAATCAGCCCTCACAGTACATCAGAGAACTCACACAGGAGAGAAACCATATAAATGCAGTGACTGTGGGAAAACCTTCTGTGTAAAACCAAACCTTACTCAACACCAAAGGACCCACACAGGAGAGAAACCCTATAAATGTAGTGAATGCTGGAGATCTTTCTGTGTGAAATCCAACCTTGTGGTGCATCAGAGGACTCATACAGGGGAAAAACCCTATGAATGTCCTGAGTGTGGGAAAACCTTCTATGAAAAGTCAGCCCTCACAAAACATCAGTGAATTCACACAGGGGAAAAGCCTTATGAATGCAATGAATGTAAGAAAACCTTCAGCCATAGTTCAGTCCTCACCAAACATCAACGAAAAACGCACAAGAAGAAGACTCCCATCAACACTGCTCACATGCAGAATTCTGTATCAACAAGCCAAACTCAGTGAGCACCAGCAATCAGAGGGCAGAAACCTAGCATATCAACACAAGTAGCAAAGTCTTCACTAAAAGTTTTAACTAATAGGCATCAGAGAATTAATATAGGAGTGAAAATATGGAATGCTTTAATCCTGTGAATGCTTTCAACAGGTGTTTGAAGTTGTTGAGGGAAATATATAATTTTTAGAAATATGAATAAAAATGTTCTTGTGGAAATATTGTTTAACTAGAAGTCATTTTAGATGTGATATCAAACATTAAAGAAAAGATAAGTGAAAATCTCTTCATAGAAAATGAAATGTGGACATTTTTAAAAGAACGAATAGTTTGAGCCTTTGATACAACAGCAGATAACAGAGTCATTTTGGCCTAGACTTATTTACTGTCTTGATTGTATTTTTTTTCTAGTAAAATGACCAAAACATAAAAGTGCAAAGAAAAAAATGGAAGAGAAACAAGTTCAAATCGTAGAAACTTAAACAAGTAGAAGTAGAATAAAACCAATAGTAAAAGTGATTACAAGTAATATAAACAAGCTGAATTCCCACATCAAAAACAGAGGTCATTCAATAGTGAATTGAGTTTTAAAAAAAAACTAAATCTATGTCTGGTTGTGAAAATTATGTGTCCAAGATAAACTGACAAAGTTTGAAAATTAAGAAGAGGCAAAAAAATATCTTTTAAAAATATACCCATCTACTAAATATGACTAAGGGAAAATCTTGTGATTATATTGTTATTCCAACTTCAATGGAGTATCACTTGGGGGAAGATAGATGTTGAATTCCTAGGTACATTTGGCACATGGTAACTATGACAAAGTGTATTAATTGTCCTCCATTGAGCATGGTCCACTTCATTTAATAGGGGAAGTCCCCGCTCAATGTTAGATGCATAGCCATCCAATTACAGTTTACAGTTCTTATCTCATTTGGCCACTAGATGGCCCCTACCTGTCTACTGTAACTCATAGATTATTGCAAGAATGTGCACATTTATTTCCAATAGATTTACTGAGAATGTACCCTGCTTTGGTCACACACACACACACACACACACACACACCCTTAATGGTACCAAATATCTGAAACAAAGGATTGGCTAAGTAAATTATGGCACATCCAGGGGATGGAATACCTTGTTATCCATTAATAATTCTGCTAGAGTTTAACTCTGTGCCATGCACTTTTCTAAGAAATATACACATGTTAAACTTTCATTTACTCCTAGTAACAACTATGAAGCAGGCACTGCTATCTTCATTTTACAGATGGAGGAAGCAATGCACAGAGGTTAATTTGCCTGAGTCCTGAAGCAGGTAAAATAGGGATTTGAGTCCAGGCTGTCTGGCTCCTGAGCTGTGCTCTTAACTACTAGGTTTTCAACCCCTCATAAAAAGTGATCCTGCAGGGAAGTATCCAGCAATTCGCAAATATGTTCACATTATCCTGTTTTTGTTTGTTTGTTTTTTGTCTTAACTGACATTTTTAAGCTTTCATGCCTAGAAAAACCACAGCAAATTCTGGAAAGGGCAGGGCTAGAGCCTTTAGGCAGCCTCTTGGATTGGTAGTCCTTTCTGGTTGTCATTACTAGTAAGAAATTTTGTTAGAGGCTTTGTATGGATTTTATTTGGAATGATGAACAGGGCCCTAGGGGATGGGGCAAGTTGAATTCTCATCCTGACATGGTTCCTAACATTTGCATGGCCTATTCCAGGCCCATTTATTTATCTTTAAAATGAGGAGGCAGAATTCAACAATGCTTGTGATGCTTTTTCATTAGTATCATTCCGAACTTTGTATGTCAGTCTACAAGGCAATCAGGGCGTCCATAGAGGCCAAAGATAATGACTGTGGTGTGGATGTGGGGCCAGTGCAGATCAGGAAAGAAGGGGAGAAGATAAAGAAAGCCCATGTCTTTGTTTTTTGGGTTTTTTTTTTTTCGGAACCAGGGATTGAACTCATGACCTCGCGTTTGCCAAGCAGGCACTTATGCCACTGAACCCCGGCCCTAGAAAGCCCATCTTTGGAGATGGCAGACACTGACTTTATTCAGTTGGACCTGATGAGCTCCTCCTACCTCCGTGTGCCAGTATCCAATGTAACTAACACTTGCTGGTGGCAGCTGCTTCTTTTCAGTCTCCTCAGCTCAGCTCGCTGCTCTGAAAGTTGCCACCAACCTTTACTTGCTGCATGGTCCTGATATTCTCTGCATAGAGTGACACCAGGAAGTTTTGCCCGCTCTGAACAGGGAGACAAAGAATTATTTCAGAGCCAGGCATTATGTGTACACTTGCAATCCTACCTTTTTGGGAGACTGGATAGGAGGATCACACATTCAAGGCCAGCCTGGGCTATATAATGAGGCCTTGTCTCAAAAGAAAAAAAGAGTTGCCTCATACCCTGCCCTTCTTCTGCCTCTAACTTCAGCTCTGGTGAGAAGTCTCATTTCCACAGTCCTGTCTGGTGGATTTCTGTTCCTAAAGTCTCCTCCTGACACTCAAGGCCCATTGCATCCTGGTCGTCATCACCATCATATCTTCTTTTTAGGTAAAGTGTTCTGTATTGCCTGTATCATGGTCAGTGTCTTTGCTGTGATTTGTGTGTATTTGCAAGATATTGCCACTAGAGGATTCTGGGTAATGGTTTACATGAGATCCCTGTGTTGCTTCTTACAAATGCTTGTGAATCTACAATTACTTCAAAATAAAAGTTTGATCTTTAAAGGAAGCATAGGAACAGTCAAATGATGTGGGATAGCAGCTCCTCCTGGGATGAGGAGGGGAGAGGAAGAGGAGACGCATCACCTATCACAGTGGAGCATCTGCCTTATATTTGTGGTGAGTATGAAGTTTCAAAATCACATCTGTATCTTTCAAATGACTCATTTTCCAGGGAAACTTAATTTCTGATGCTAGGTGTCCATTCTGCTTGAAAAGATATCATCTAGTCCCATGTGAATGAATGAAGTCAAATCCTGTGACTTCTCAGCCTCTCCTCAGGATTATTTTCTCCTTGTCCTCTCTCACATTAAAGCTAGGCTTGGTGGGAGGGATGCACAGATGCACTGCTGAGGCGGTAGCAGGGCGGTGTTGCTCCTCCCTCCAATCTTGATCTGTCTTGGTCTCTACCTGGCCTCCTGCCCTTTGGGTGGGGGGTGCACAGCACTCGCTGGTCCCAGGCACAGGGGCTGTATGGCATCTTCATGAACTGCCATAGCACAATACCAGAGACTGAATAATTTATAATGAGATGAAGCTTATTTCTCATGGTTCTGTTGGCTGAGAAGTCTAACACACAGGGCTGCCACCTGCTGAGGGCCTTCTTGCTTTGCAATTCCATCTCAGAAAGCAGGAGAAGGAAGGAGAGACAGAGTCAGAGTGAAACTTGCAACCTTAAACTCTTTTGTAATTCACAATAATTCATTCATAAAGGTGGAGCCCTCCTGACCTCCCATTAGGTCCCATCTCTTGACACTATTACATTAGAAATTAAGCTTCCAGGACATGGCTGGGAGGGGTGACATTCAAACCATTGCAGTCCTCTAGGCTGATGATCCCTGACATGGAGCCCTATCAGTCACAAATAAGACCATCTCTGTGTGAAGATAGGGTAGAAGGGCAACCTGACTGGCTTTGGTGTCCACCTGGAAGACTGTTGGAGCACATTTCTGATGTGCCTGCGTGAGTAACAGAGCTAACCTTGGGGCCTATGTCTGGTCCCTTGCCCCTTCCTCTCTGGCACTATTTCCCTGCTCTGTTTCTCAGCTGCCACAAACTATGCAGATTTGCACAGCCACATCCTTCCACCATGATGTTTCTGCCACGGAGCCAGCTAACCACAGACTGAATCCTCTGAGACCATGAGCCTAATTAAACCTTCCCTTAAATTGTAAGTCTGGATATTACGTCCCAGAAACAGAAAATCTGACTAAAACACCCTCCCGTATCCTGATCATATATGACAACAGAACAAAGCTTTATTTTTATCTTTCACTATCCCTTTAAATCTGTAGGGCAGAGCTAGTTCTTCTCCTGCCACTGAATGAAACTTCAGACAGTCGTAACTTCTGTTCCTGCTGCTCCCAGGTAATAAATAGCTAGCAGCTGGCCTTGCAGGTGCCTGGACAGGGACGACACCTCAGTGAGATTTCTGTGCAACTGCTTGCCAGGGGAAAGGAATGTGGATTATTTAGTGCCTGCCAAAATGTTTGTTGCTTACTCAAAATATGCTGAGCCCTTGACCTTGAATTCCTCAGCTTCAAGGAGGCCTAGTGGGTGGGTACACCCATCTGAGCCCATGGCCTGGCCCTGTGGGACCTAAGGGCAGGGGGCTATGCTGGTGCAATCCTGTTTGCTGTGCCCAGTGATAAACTATCTCCTCTCATCCTCATCTGCTTTGGGCTCCTATAGGGTCATGGCAGCATTACCCTTTGTTCTTATCAGATTGGAGCTTTTCCCTCGCACTCTGCTCATACTGCACAAAGGGGGAGGGTCCGCTCCTGCAGGGATCAATCTTCCTGAGCTTCCCCTCCTGGGCTTGCCAAGCCCCCGATCCCTAGTTCCTCCTCTCTGCCTTACACTTTTCTGGGTGTCTCTTCTGTGCTAAGGCCATCAGGATTCTCTGTGCTGTCTCTTCCTGATTTTGCTCAGGCTCTGTGGAACAAAAGGTAGCACCAGCAGGATTTGGCCCAAGTCATCCTCATTCTCTTCTGTTTCACCTTCTAGGAGAAAAGGGAAATCATCAGACAATAGAGCCTCAAATATCCCAAACTGCTCCCAGTAAGTCTGCCTACCCCTAATCTTCCTTTCTTAGAGCCCAAGGTGATTCCTTCCAAAGCCTATAGAGGTGCACCTCACACGCTCCAGAGGAGGAGGCTGGGGGCTCAGGGAAACCTGACTCTGAGTGCCAGGCTTACCATTGGCCACTGTGTGGTTCTGACTCAGTTACGAAGCCTCTCTGGTCCTCACAAGTGTAGTTCTCAGCACATGACTGGTGATTCCACAGCAGCAGGGCAATGAATGAGCTAAATTTACTTTCTGGGAAGATGTTCCCAAAATGTACAGCAGAGGGCTCTGGTCACATAGAAATGACTGAAACTTCACCGGACAGAAGGCTCTTTACCTACCAAATCCCTCCTCCCCATCTCAGCCCTCCATTTTCATCTACCTGCAGTAATGCACAGAGCTGGGGCAATGCTTTCCACACAGGACGCTTGTGTCAAAGAACCAAATCGTGTAGCTCTACATTTTAGTTACCCACCACTTCATCCTGGCCTACTTTTCATGAGTCCAATAAGACATACATTCTCAGCAGGAGGCAAAAATTGGTTCCCCCTTCCTCTAATCTTGGCTGCTACATTGATTAATGGCCCTTCAGAGGACTGCAATGTATAAACAAGTGGGAAATATATTGTATTCATAGTATTAAAATTTCATGGCCAAAGGACATTTATGAGGAAAAAAATTAAAAAGACTTCTCGGAGAAAGTATTACTTTTAATATTAAAGTTGAAGCTGAGTACAGTGGCACATGCTTGGGATCCCAGCTGCTTGGGGAGGGGGGTGCCTGAGGCAGGAGTATCACAAGTTTGAGGAGAGACTGGACAGTTTACTGAGAACTTGTCTCAAAACTTAAGTTTAGAAAAGGGCTGGGGCGTAACTGAGTGGTCGTGCCCTTCCTTAGCATGCACAGGGCTATATGTTCAAACCCCACTACCACAAAAGAAATAACAAATGAGTCATCCTGAATAAAAGAGGGAGACTGAATCAAGAGAAGACGCTGTCATTGTTACTGCACTTGACGTTACAGGTGTATATAAGATAATTTGTACCTGTAGAATTTGAGGTAGTCCACGACACTACCCAACCTCAACACCCTAACAGAAATTATTCAGAATCGGCCTCCTCTTCAAAATTTAAATGTCAGCGTTCCATTCTGACCAAGCCCAAGTTTCCTCCAGCGCCTCAGATCTCCACCCTTCTGTTCCCCACTCCATTTCCAAGCAGCCACCTGCTTTGGTTTGCTCCAGATTAGTTTGCATTTTCTAGAGCATGTTTCATAAATGGAATCCACCCTTACATATGCTTTTTTTTTCTGTCTTCTTTCACGCTGTGTAATTATTTTGAGGTTCATCCATGTCGTTGGGTGTGTAATAGTTCATTTTATTTATTCTTGTATAGTATTCTATTTTAAAGATATGTGTTCATTCACCTGCTAGTGGACATTTGGACTCTATCCAGTCTGAAGTCAACATGACTAAAGCTCCTGTGACTATTCATGTTTTCATATGGCCATACGTTTTTCATTTTTATTGAGTAAATACACAAGAGTAAAATTACAGAGAAACATGTGTTTAACTTTGTAACAAAGCAACTGATTAAAACCCTTTCCCCAGAAGTGGGGCCCTTTCCCCACTCCTCTGGATATAAGAGCTAGGATCAGTGATTCCATAGGATCTTCTCCCAGGACTCCTTCTTAAGTGATATCCAGTGTCTCCATCCATTTTGGGGGGAGAAAGAGGTGAGTGGATGACCACCTCCAGTTAGGCCAAGATGATTTTCTGGAGCCTCTCTCTATAGGAAGACACACAGATGTATGTAAAATCTTGGGCATAGCAGAATCCACCAAAATGTAGAAAACTCAGAGAAGTGCAAAGAAGAAAAGGAAATGACCATGATAATATCCTTGGAAAGTGTGTGTGTGTTGTCCACAGCCCAGATGTGCTAGGGCAGTGGAATAGGTTGCCAAGAAACCAAAGAAAGTACCAAAAGATGGCTTGGGATACATAGGGTTTATTACAGCTTGTTAATAGGTAGAAATGGAAAAGGATGAGACAGATTGAGTTGACTGACAAAGGAGAGCATTCAGTGGCAAACTCATCCAGGAAGTACAGTGGTGGAGGGGTGAACAGGAAACCACCAACAGGTCTGGTGCTGGTGAGCCAGAAAGGAGACTCTCCACAGATCCAGTGGCCACTGTCTGGATGGAGACTGCAGCGGTTTGCAATGCCAGGCTCCATACTTTATGATGCAGAGTGCTTACCCAGCCATTGGAGAAAAGGGGCTTTAAAGACAAAACTACATAGCACTGACATCATTGGCTTGCTTTGTTCCAATATATGATCAGAATTTCAAGAATTGACTTAGCCTATGGACAGGAAGGCAGTTTCTACAGCTAACACTTGTTTGCCAATTCCCAGTGTCCCTAGATAACACTAATCTGGACAGTACAGTCCCTGTCTGCTTACAATGTCTCTTTGACTTGACAAGAGTCTTGGGAACACAAAAGAGGCATTTCAGGGACATGGTGCTAAATGGCATAGTTGTTATTGTTGTTGTTTTTTTCAGTGACAATACGCTGTATGGCTTGCAGTCTGCTGTGTTCCCTGTCTATCTTCTTCCTGTACATAGTATAGACAGGAATGAGGGATCCTGTGTTTCCTCTATACCACAATACATGCTTTGCACAATTAACTTTCCTAATCACGTCATGAAGGATGGGCACCTGTGACAATAGTCACACTCCCGTTTCCACACCTGAGCCAACTTTGGTATTCCAAACACAGGAGTTTAAGGAGAGACTGGGTCCCTGAACAGAGAGGAACATTCAAACATTTTGAAAACTATTGGCATATGGTGTGGACTAACATCAAAACCCAGAGACCCAAAGCAGCATCATGGCTTCCCTATCAAACTGGAGGCATATGCAGAGCAGAAAGAGTCCTGACCTGGGACTGGCCTACAGTGGTCCATGGTACCCACGTGCTAACTCTGTGGTCATTTCCCCAGTTCTCAACTGGAACAGACACATTGGCAACAGGCACAGGCCCCCACACTAACTCTATTCGAGGGTAAGAGCCATCTGAGTGAGAGAGGCCAGTAGAGGCCTCTGAAGCAGCCTCACCACCTTACTCAGCCCACAGGAAATGACCATGACGAATCAAAACACCATCACATCTCAGGAGGAATGTTAGATATTAGTGTCACCTTTATAAACCTAAATGATGCTGAAGTGGCAGTCACTGTCAAATCATGTTTAATTCACCAGTCTGGCCCCTGAAAAACCCAGATATAGCCAGGGGATGAGGATGGATGATTGCAAACTTAATCAAACAGTAGCCTCGATGCAGCTGCCGCGCCTGATATGTTATCTTTGCTGGAATAGATCAGCACAGCCTCTGGTACGTGCTGTGCAGCCACTGAGCTGTTTCTCGTCCCTATCAAAATAGAGGATCAGAACTAGTTCATATTCAGGAGGAACAGATGACCATATGCATGTCCTGTGTTGCTGTGGGGCCCCTTTCATGACATAATCTGAAGCAAACTGGACTAGCTGTGTATCCACAGAAATCATTCTTGTCTCCTCTATCAGAGACACTTGCTAGCTGGTCTAGGTGAAGAAGCTAGAATATGAAGGCTTTGGCAAGACAAAAGCACTCTAGAAGATGTGAAAGAAACCCTACAAAGATGGGAAATCCTGACAAATAAGTATAATGTTTAGAGTTCTATGTCAGTCAACTTTCTGTTGCTGAAACAAAATATCCAAGAAAATGCAACATAAAGGAGGAAAAGTTTGTCCTGGATCATACTATCAGAGGTTTCAGTCGGTAGTCACTTGGCTGTGTTGCTTTTGAGCCTGTGGCAAGGTAGAACGTCATGGCAGGAGCACAAGGCAGAAGAAGCCATTCACTTCAGAGAGAACCAATATTCCTATTGTCAAGGGCACAGTCTGGTGATCTAACTTCCTTCCATTAGGCCCCACCTCCTAAAGATCTCATCAACTCCCCATGGCACCATCAAAAGAGAATAAGACACAAAGCCTTGGGGCATCCTTAAGCTGGAAACCATCTTACAAATGAAAGAGAAACAAGGGAGGAGGTAGAAGGGACAAGAAAAAAAAGAGAATAGAAGGAAAAAATGGAAACAAAGCTTTTGTAAGTAAGAGGGGAAGAGGGGTTGAAAGGAGGGGAGGGGAATAGGAAAAAAATGAAGAATCAAGATATACATGCACAGTTACAAATTCCCTGTGTTGAGTGTTACTATGTATATCTAAAATGTACCAATAAAAAATAAATCAAAAACATGAAAAGTAAGAATAGAAATCATCACAGATTCCGGTGAAGCTTGCAGAAGCATGCTAGATTAGCTCCTTCACAGTTAAACTATTGAATCTTACACCTCCTGCAGCACATGCCTGGGATACTTCTTTGAGTTCTGGAGACAGGATATTCCAAACCTGGGAATACTGCTCTGACCCAAACAATAGGTGAATTAAAAGACTGTTGGCTTTGAGAGGGGACCAGAACAGGAAGAAGCTTTGTAACAGGTTCCAGCTGCAAGGCAAGCAGCCTTGAAGCTTGGACCATGTGACCTAGCAGGCCATCTGTTAGAGATTTCTGTGGTGGAAAAATAGGGAGTAAAGTTTATGGCAAGTCCCACTGAGTAGACCACAGCTAAGATCCATGGGGTTCTGGAACAAAGCCATGTCACCTGCAGCAGAGAATTCCATGCCTTTCAATAAATATCTCTTGAATGCTGCTTGATCCTGGTAGGGATGGGGTACCTGCCCATAGAAGAGCAAAGAGCCATACAGCCGGAACTAACACAGTGAGTCAGATTTTGTCACATCAACTAAGTCATAAGGTCTGGTGCTCCCAGCATCAGGCCAGGATGAAAGCGGGACATCAAGGATTAAGCAGAGGAAGACCAGATGGCACAAGCGAGCAGCACGGATAAGTAAGCCAGACCCTGTTTCATCCACTTAGTGTCTCTTCCCCAGCTTACATGGATGCATGGAGTTTGGGGTCCTTTGTGGCCAGCTGACTGAGGAGAAAGAAGTTGAGCCTGGTGTATGGGCCCTTTACCCAATTTTGTTGGTAAATAAACATGTGGCTCCATTACAACCTCATGCTGACCATGGTCTGGTAACCTGGAAAATGTGGATCCCTTAGAAACGAGGAATCACACTACCAGGCAAGCCATGGAGTCCTGCCGAGGGTGTTGAAGAGAGCAAGTTAGCGTAGGTGGAGAGAAGACAAATTGGCTGAGCAGCTGCCCCTGCTCTGGACTGACCACCTTAGGCTCCTACTGTATAGCACAAAAACAATTGGATGTGTAAATCACGGTGCCTTGGTTTCTGATTGATACAGTACTCCAAACAGTAGTAGTATATGACTGATGTAATTCTTCAATCTTTGAATTTGCATAGGAGAACTCAAACATTTGAAGTTAGTAAAAATGATATAATCTTTCCATTTTAATTCAGGCTCACCGTTTTACTTTGTTATTTCTCTCTTCCTTTGCTTATGTTTTTCTGGTTTAAAAACATGGCCACTTGTTATGTATTTTCTTACAGATGTTGATGTTCTATATTTTTCCATCCACTCATGGTTATCATTCCTTTTATTGTCCTTTCTTCCAGATTTTTGAAATATTGTATGCAGTACATTTTCTGTAAGTCATCCTGCTAGGAAATAGCACACTATAACTTAGCATCCATTGATCAGCACCTCCCTGCATTCCGCACCCCTATCTTCTCCGGCCTTAGTAACCACAATTCTACTCTTGACTTCTAGAGGGGTCAACAGTTTTAAACTCCATATATGAGCGAGATCATGCAACACTTGTCTGTGTCTTGCTCATTTCACTTGACAAAACGACCTTCAGGTCTGTGGACACTGCTAGGAATCTCACAGGACTTCATTATTTTTATGGCTGAATCGTATTCCACAGCATATGTGTATATGTACATTTTCTTTCTCCATTCATCAGTTGATGGGCACAGAGGTTGTTACCATTTCTTGGCTGTGGTCAATAGTGGTGCAATAAACATGGGAGTACAGATGTCTCTTCGACATACTGATTTTATTTTCCTTGGAAGGATACCCAGTGGTGGAATTGCTGGGTCATACAATAGCTTGACTTTTCATGAAATGGTAGTGCTATTTGTATTTCTTTTTAGGAAGCTGCTTATGGTTTTCCAAAATGACTGCTCTAATTTATATTCACATGACAGTGTGAGGGTACCCTTTTCTCCACATTTTATATTTTATTTTTTCAATAATAGTCATTCTCATGTCAGTAAGGTGATAACTCATTGTAGTTTTGATTTCTATTTCCCTAGTAATTACTAGTGTTGAGTATTTTTCATACTATTGTGGACCATTGATATGTGTTCTTTTATTTTTCTTTTTAACATTCTAAAAATACATAATTTCAACTACAATAACCTTCCATTATATGAAAAGTACTACCTATTTCCCCCACATTAAGATGACCCAGCTATATAATTCTTTAGTATTTCTATTCTTTCCAACACTAAAAGAGATTTAAATGCTGTTATTCTCTATCTGTACTACCCCTACCCCCAATATTAGGCTAGCATGTTTTAGCTCTTACAATTACTCTTTTCCTTTTGGTTTCTCCTTTCTCAAAAGTCTTCCAGATACAGTGGCACACACTTGTAATCCCAGAGCTTGGGAGGCTGAGGCAGGAGGATCGCCATGAATTTGAGGCCACCCAAGTCACATGGTGAGTTCAAAACCAGTCTGAACTACATAATAAGATCTTGTCTCAAGAAACAAGGCCTGTAGATACCATTACACTATCATTTGTTTCCACTGCTCATGTTGCAAATTCAGTACATTTTTGTTCAGGATGTTCCTAAAAGTGACTATTGTTCTCCATAAGATCTGCCTGAAACTCAATGCAACCTTCATATCTGCAACTTGAGTCTTTTCTGAAAAATCTTCAGTGAAAATTTCTTCCAGTATTGACTTACATATTTCCTGTCCTCCATTTGCTTCATTTTATGAATTTCCACTATTCCAGTAATAAATCCAATATAGCATAATGCAAATATATAGTTATTTTGTTGCCTATATCACTCCCCCAAACCTTTGTTCCACCTGATATTTTCCATTTCTTGGAATTTTATTTTATTTTATTTATTTTTATCTTTTTGAGACAGGGTCTCACTATGCAGTTCAGGCTGGACTTGAACTCATTTTGTAGCCCAGGCTGGCCTCCAATTCATAGTGGTCCATGATCCTCCTGCCTCAGCCTCCCGAGTGCTGGGGTTATAGGTGTGTGCCACCACACCCAGTTGGACTTTAAATTTATGTTTTGTTATTTTCTGCATTTGGAATTCCATGTCAGATTTCAACAACAATCATCCTCTCCTTTACTTCATTACTTGAAACTTATAGTCTGAAAGATGAACTGCAGAGCACAGGTGTGCATGTGCCCACACTTTAATGATAGAGCCTTACATGTTGTTGTCATGATTGTCTTCAGTCCATGTTATCACCTCTCCTCTGAGTCGTTAGTTCCAATCGCTGTTCTTGGCAATATTCCGGTTCTTTCTCCTTCTCACTTCCAGCTCCCCCTGGATGCCCTGGTATTTTCTTTCGCTGGAAAGTCAGCTGTTCGGATCTGCAGCAGGGTCATCCCTTGAGGTGTCTTTGCCTTGCTAGGTCCCTAGTACCCCTGTTGGAAGGTTGTTGGGCCTAGAGGGGGCTCCCTACCGTCTGTAGTCATCTCAGCTGCAAAGGCCAACATTTTCACAGGAAAGAGAGGACTCAGCAGACCTGTTACTCTCCCACAGCTTTTCGGAGGGTGGAGCATGGGCCCCAGGAAGGCTCATGTGGGCAGGTGCAGCCTCTCCCTCAGGAGATCCTTGGATTTCTGGAACTTAAATTCTCAGATTTCACACTTTTCCTCTATTGCTCCTGTGCCGTCCCTCTCTGGTTCCTGAGCTTTCACGGAAAGTGACTTTGCCAATCCCTCCTCTAGAGAAGTACATCTGGAACCCAGGGTTCAGCTGGTGGTTTTAAATAGAAGGATAAAGCCAGCAGAGGTATATTCAAGCAACCATCTCCCCGGAATTCTAGGAGGAGATTTCACTGTATTCTAAAAGGCAGAAACACCGTAGGCCATTTCACAAACGACAGTGCATTAAAACTAGAATTGGCAACAAAAAATAGCCAAACAAACAGTCTAAAGAACCTGTATAGATATGAATACCCAAAATTTATTCTTTTAATTATCTGTGGAGTTAAAGGAAAATCAAAGTCGAAATTATAAATTACTTCTAATGAATAACAATAAGAGCACAAAATACAAACATCCATGAGATGTGACCAAACAGAAATTCAATCAGGTTTAGATAACTCTATTCGAAAAATAAAACAAAAGATTAAAAATAACCAGAATGTCTCAAGTAAAAACAGTGGATTAAGCACACAAATCTAATTTTGTTTCCCCTGAAACACCTATTGAAAATAGAAGAAAAGGATTTTATTTTCACCTTTGTCTTTTGTAAAATGTCAAATCCCAGAAAAGGCAGAATGATACAACAAACATCCATATGTGAGCCGTCTGAATTCAACACTTGTTAAGACTTTGCATACTTGCTTTATCTTCCTGTCTTTTCCTTTATACATACATTGTCTTAGTTACTTTTCTCTCATTGCTAAGATAAAATAATTGATGCCCAAAGTTAAGGGAGGAAAAGTTCAATTACCTCACAGTTAGCACTGGGCAGAGTGAGAAAGTAGACAAAGCCACAGATTCTGTACAGGCACAAGCCACCTCCATGAGGAACTCTGGAGCTGCAATGGCACAGCAGCATTAGCTCAAGTCAGAGTGAGAGGAGCTGAGCCTGCAGACCCCCATAGCAACAAGAATTGG
This sequence comes from Hydrochoerus hydrochaeris, assembly GCA_004027455.1. NCBI lineage: Eukaryota > Metazoa > Chordata > Mammalia > Rodentia > Hydrochaeridae > Hydrochoerus > Hydrochoerus hydrochaeris. The sequence continues at coordinate 67,120 of PVLA01004041.1, read as the reverse complement.
ACATGGACTGACGAGAGAGAGCAGCATCCTGGATAGGCAGGATCTTTGACCCAAGTACTTCCTGAAGAGGGTTGAGAACTAGGACTCTTTGCTTTGGAAGTAATTTTAGTAGCTACAGAAATAAATCCTCCATTCTTAAAGAGATCTGGGCAGTGCATCATGTATCTCATACAGTCCACCCCTTTGAGACTAAGATTCACATCTTCACTTACATTCCAAGAGTGACAACTGTAGGATACCAGAGGGCATCCTTCCCGGGGGAAATGTGCAAAAGAAAGGTTAAAGGGACCAAGTGCAATCTCTGCCAATGTAGCTGGTTTCAGGGACACAATGGATACTTTCACCTAGTCAACATGTTTGGGATCCAAAAATTCCTTTTTGCCTAGAAACAAACAAAAAAAAATATGCATAAGCAGCAGCATTCGTAACAAATACTTTGGCTTTTAAGAATAAAATTCTAAACTGGATTGAGAGAAATTTTATCACTCTGCAGTGTACAAAGAGGATGTCATGGGCATAAAATTTCTAAACCAAACAACATAGCAAGTAAATATAGAAATCAAAACTCATTATAGAAGTACAAAAAGAATATCATAAAAATACAATTCCTGCAGGAGGCTTAACATAACTTCTTTAAAATCAGTAGCTCTGACAGAGAAAATAAATGCATCAAAGAATTACATAGATGTAGTCCACAAACTCAAATAAATGAATATTTTTCTCAAATGCAGAGTGCACATTTTTAAACATACATGGAGCATTTACCAAAATTTATCATCTGCTCAGCCATAGGAAAAGATCAAAAATTCCATAAATTAAATGTTTTACAGGTTATCTTTTCTATTTATTATCTAATATAAAAAGAAGTAAATACCTTAAAAGGTTATCAACAAGATGCTCATAACTTGAAATCAAGTGTAAGAAATATACTGTTAGATAATCCTAAGGTCAAAAGAAATAAAAAATGAAATTACAAGTTACCTAGGAGACCAGGGAAAGGAGACCTCTTCATACAAAATCTTATGGCAGACAGAGGTAGCTGTATTCAAAGGTGGTTTGATAGCCTTAAGTACTTTACCAGTAACTGAAAAGAACTTAATGCTCATAAATGATTTAACTTATGTATGTCTCCAGACCCATGGCCATTCTATATCCCACCCTTTTCCCCTACCTGTTTCTACTCTCCTGCTCCATGAGCCATCACCTTGGCCTTACCTTATACACCCACCAGTTCTCAGACTTTCAACGTGTGTCTCTACAATCACCTAGGAAATCTCATTAAAATGCTGATTCTGTTTCAGTCGGTCTGAGGTGAGATCTGTGATTCTGTATTTCTAACATACATCCAAGTGCTGCTGTTACTCTCCATTCCCTACACACACGCACACACACACCTTTTGTGTAGTAAGGGTGGGCACTAACCTAAAAGCACTCAGCCTGGCAGAATGGTGATGACCTCTCTAGGATTTAGTTAAGGCACTGTCTTAGAGAGACACTTTTGAGATTGGCGTATTTGTCAAAATATGGTACTCGCACTAAATCAATGGCCGGTATAGGTTGTGGTATCAGGAACAAAGGAGCTGATGCAGGATTAACTTCACGCAACACCACATAACTATTTGGGCATCTTTATGCCAAAGCATTAGCAGGCAGAGGAGGAAATGATTACAATGGTTGGGATGACTCACCTGTAGCATGAGGAACTTGGGCAGCTGCTACACAGTAGGAAGTCAGGGAAACATCAGGCCGTCTCTCTGGACATGCAGTGGACAGTCTCAGCAGCCAGGGAAAGGGCTCAGATCCCTAGAGGAAGAGGTCCATGTCATCCCTCCAGACAAGCAACCTGTTTCAGTGGTAGTGATAGCCAAGGGGAAAGAAAATGCAGAATAGGTAGCAGAGAAGGAAGATGGTAAATTTGAATTACTACCCAGGAACTAGCCACAGGAACAGAAATGGCATTTGGTTTGCTAATCTGCTTTAAAAATTTCAAGCCAGGTATAGTGGCCTATGCCTGTAGAACCAGCGCTTGGAAGACTGAGGCAGAGGATTGCAGTGAGTTCCAGGCCAGCCTGGTCTACAGAGAGTGTTCAGGGCCAGTCTGGACTACAAAGCCAGAGCCTGTTTCTAAATACATAAATATTTCAGGAGCTGCCACAGGTACCATCTTGAAGGACTGACCTGTCTCTCTCCTCTTGGGGGAGAAGTGAAGGCATCTTGTTTTCATGTGTGCTCCAGATGTTACAGGAGGTTAGGGTTTGAAGGATGTAGGGGCAAATAAAGTGTGCCAGATTCTGCTTGTACCACCATGGGCTCTCAGTGGTGTCCTCTCCCAAACATCCTCTTACTCCTCATCCTCAGGCCCAAACCACTTGCCTTGACTCCTCAGTGAAGGGACTCAACAGGGGTCAGCAAGTTACTCACTGCCCGTGGTGTCAGGTTAGAGTTAGGGTTAGGGTTAGGGTTAGACTGCCTCTGCTCCCCATGACACTAAAGATGAAGGAATCTCATGGTCCTGCTGTCAGAAAGGGAGTGACAGACCACAGTCACCGCTAGGTTGATCTGGGGGGCTCTTGCTTACCCAAGGCAGTCTGGAGAGGATGGGTGACACAGTTTGGCCATAAAGAATTAATGTCCTGCAGGGCTGATTTTTGAACCATGGCAGTGAAGTAGGGGACAGACAGGAACCAGTGGATATGGTCTACTCAGCTTCCCTTCCTGAAGACATTGCAGGAGAGAATAGTCTGCACGGTTCCCTCAGAAATGGCATCGGGAGCAGAACAGTGAACTTCATGAGCTACAGAATTCTGGGCCTCTTACCCCTGAGTGGTGACTCTTTCGCTTGCTCTCTCAGTCCTTCCTCACCTCCTTTTTTCCTCAACCTACTCTACGAGGTTGCACACCCCACTGAGGTGTTAGGGTGTAAAGTTTTGCTACAGGTTCTGTTTATTGGGGAACTCAGGCTAAGATAACACTCTTCTTGAAAAATAGGGAAAAAACAAGAAAATAAGCTGGAGAGAAAGAAAATTCATTAAAATAAAAGATGATATTTTACAAATAATTGGAGAGAATGCGTTTCTTTGAACCCCTCCTCCCCCAAAACCCTACTACATCAGTTAGGATTCTGTATGCAGTCAGTGGAAGCTGAGTCGGAAGGTTCGGCAGAAAGCAACTTGATTGAAAACGATAATGAGAAACTCGCAGTCTTGGAAGGACTGAAAAACCAGACACCAATGCTGCTGTCACCACCCACAATAGCAGGAACCCGACCTGGCAACTTCCTCCAGCACTGCTACCATCAAAGCCTGTGCCACCTGGGCCTATGGAATTGGAAATGCCTCTCAGAACTTGATCCCTCACATAGCTCACTTTCAATTCATTCCATAAAGGTCAAATCTGCACATCTTGGCTGGTAGGGAGGCTGGAAATTCAATTCAGGGTAGGTGAGTAACACCTACCCTGGAGAGATGGGACTCACGGGTTGTGATTCTGCCAATATAGAAGGGCTATTCAAAGGATGGTGGGAAGTGATGAATAAGACAGATGTGTACTATGAGAAATAAAATCACTCCACCCCTCGTGAGGCAGATAAAAAGTGACAGAGAATAAAAAATAGTTTAAGAAATAGTTCTGGTACAACTGATTATCTGGAATAGAGTTGTCCAGAGGAAATATAAGCTATGTAATTAAATTTATTTTCTAGTTGCCACATTAAACAATTAAATTAAATATGTGAAATTAATTTTGATAGTTCAATCCAAAATATTGTCATTTCAACATATAATCAACGTAAAAATTATTAATGTGACATTTTACATTCTTTTTTCCCCATAGAAAATCTTAGAAATCTGGTGTGTATTTTAGACTTACAAGTGCATTTTATTTCAAACCAGTGACATTTCAAGGACTCAAGAAGCACGTGTGTCCTATGGCTATTGTGTTAAAATTTGTATTGGACATTGCAAAGATGGAAGAAATGAAATCGGGACTCTTTCATACTATTTAAACAAAAATAATTAAAGATGAATTAAAGACTTAAATCTAAATAAAATCAACACAATTTAGAAGAACCATATGATGCTATATAAGCCTAGTACTCAATGAGATTGTTCTATCTACCCCCAATTTGGATATCAGATAAAGGCTTAATAGCTATATAAAGAGCCCTTGAAAACTGTATCAAGATAAAAATGATGAGAAGCTGTCATTAGACAACTCACAGAAGAACAAATTCAAATGGCGAATTGAAAGGTGCCCAGGCTCCCTAGGCGTTAGGGAAATGCAAATTAAACAACAATGAGATCTCACTTTACTCACATCAGATTCGCAAATCAGGAGGATGATCCCACCTACTCCACTCTGGGAAGAGATGCTCTTCACACATCGCCAGCAGCTATGACCTTGTTGGAGAACAGTCTGGCAACATATAGCAAAATAAAACAACACCACATATTTTTTCACTCTGCAATCCTACACATGGGAATCTGTCCCATAGAAATAAAAACACCAGAATATATGTGGATGGATTGTTCATAGCAACAAAGATCACGACTGCAATGGAGGGGAAAATCTCCATAACAGGGTGAATGCCCCATAGGTAGAAGAATGGGCAAATAAATTGTGGTACATTTATATCATGGCACAGTACAATAAGAATCACTTAAATATCTACTGACTTGAGAGCACTAAAAGATACAGAGAAATTTAAAAACTATGGCTCCAGTTGTACAAGAAATGAGGAAGAAAAATCTACATGTACTGTACAAATACATGTATTTGTGTGTGTTTAAAGATACGATCTCATGAACATGAAGAGAGAAGGATGTGATCATCCTGCTAGCAAAGCTACCTGGGAGAAGAAGCAGGTGATATCAGTGGAGAGAAAAGGGGCAAGAGGAGGGTAGAAGAAAAATTCTTTCAGGTGATGATGATTTTTATATCATATGTATTTGAAAAGGTCAAACATTTATTCATCTATAAATCTACTCAACAAAACTTGTTAATCATTGTATTTAAATCCTTTCTATTATTTACTTGATTTTTTTTGATTACTTATTCTGTAGATTTCAAAAGGTAAAGTTTCCCACCATGTTATTTGTTGTTTTGTCCTTTTAGTTCTATGAGTTTTAGCATTATGTGTCTCAATGTCTCAACCTTATGTTACTCAGTATGTACAAACATTAGAGGCCAAATTGATTGGTAGGTTGAGCATTTTACTACTATGAAATTGTTCTTTTTTTCCTCTTTTCAAATAATACTGATTACATTAGTCTTGAAATCTATTTGGCTTAATGCTAAGGTTCCTTGCAATACTTTCCTCATGCTGGCATTTGCCTGGTGTACTTTTTTTCCAGTCCCTGGATTGACAACATTTTTTTGTATTACTCTGTTTTTCACTGCCTCATAAAACAGCATACAGGGCTGGGGATTTAGCTCAGTGGCATAAGCGCCTGCCTTGCAAGTGTATGGTCATGAGTTCGATCCCCAGTACCAAAAAAAAAAACAAAAAAAAAACCCAGCATACAACCTGAGAGTGTTTTATCTCAATTCAAGCCTCTATCTTTTAACTGTAAGTTAAAATATGTTCATATTTATTGTTATTGATATGTTCGCACATTTTCTACCTATCTACCTTGTGCTATTTTGTACGCCATTTTCATGTTTCTTCTTCATCTCTGCTTTTTGTTTAACTGATATCATATTATTAGTTTCCCAATTAATTTTTACTCTGATGACTTGGAAACCACAGTTCTGTTTCTACTATATTTATATTTTTGACATACAGTTAATCATATTAATCAATGTCTACAGATATTTAATATCTAAATCGCCTCAAAAATAAAATTAGACTCAAGTGTTTTTACTTCTCTTTCTAGACTTTATAACTTTCTAATATTACTACTTCAGATTTTAGTTAATTATCATTATAATAGATATTTACTTAGACCTAAAAACAAACTTTACTGGTTTAGTTGCTCACCTGTGCTTTTTCTATCCCTGTTTTCTTCCCAGGTTCATTTCCCAGGTATATTTTGCTAGAATATATTTTCTACATCTGTGAGTTCTCCCAATGTGGGGTTATTTTGTGTTGTCACAATGAAGAAAAAATGCTACTAGTGCGTAATAGATATTCAGCAAGGACACTGAGTAACCTGGAGTCCAGGATCAGTCTTACATGAAAAATTGTTCTGTCCAAAATATCTGTAGTATCCTGCTGAAAATGCTGTTCTCCACTAATAGCAAGCCATAAACTTTTGGATCTGCTCATATCTTAAAGTAACTTTATGATGCTTTCATATTTGCTGGCTAGTTTGCTAAGTAAAGAATTCTAAATTCACATGCAATTTACCAGAAAATTTTAGGGAAAGAATTTGTTGTAGTCTCACTTACAAAGTAGCAAATGATAAGTCTGATCAATCTTATTCCATCTGGGATAATTTTTTCTCACTCTGGAAACATCCCAATTTTTCTACTTAACCTTAGAATCCTGAAATTTGATCATTATATGCTTACATATCAGCTTTTTTGCATTCTTCCTATAAATATTCATCAGTTCTTCTCAATATAAGTATTTCTTAAGTTGTAGAAATTATTTCATATTATTGCCTTGCTTTGGGGACTTTCCCTTCTCTGTTTTCTTTTCTTCTTCACTAATTTACATTAATCAAATAGTGGAACTTTCGTATCTGTTCGTCATGTTTCCTTACACTAGTTAATTCTTTCTATTTTTTCTCATAGCTCTAGAGGTTGGAAAGTCTAATTACAAAGGTACCAGCACCTGAGGGCCTTCTTGCTGCATTCTGACTTGGGGGTGGGGGTGGGCATGGGACAGCAAGGAAGTGTGTCTACATGGGTCCCTCTTCCTATTCCTAAAAAGGCCACCAAGCTCACCATGAAAGATCCATCCTGATGACCTATTCTTATCCAAACTGCCTCCCAAAGTTTCCACCTCCAAACACTATCAACCTGTGAAGTTAGGAGTTAAATTTCTGACCTGTGAATTCTAAGAGGAGGCCAAGGCTGTCATAGCACATACCCTGCTGTATGGTACCAGGAGTAGGTACTATGACAACTGCACCTCTGCCTTACCAGCTGCACTCTTTTATTCTGACAGAGATGTTTGAGAGATGCTGCAAGTCTGGGAGAGGACAAGAAGGGACTTGCTCTTTCCTTTCAAATCTGTGGGGTTCCTCTGGACATCACCCCTGTATCATTTATTCAAGGTGACAGTTGCAGTATTTTCCAGCCACTCCAGGGCCTTATTTGCAGTTCTTTAGCCCTCGCAGACATGTTTTTGGTCTTGATTGTTCCAATGCCTTTCCTGTGTCCTTTTCAGCCCTAGAGGTGGTAGGGATGCCTGCAGTTGCTACCCCAAGAGACCTGGGAGATCTTCTGACCCTTACAAAGGCACCCACTTAACAAGTTTACATGCAGGTTGCAATTCTTCAGCTAGATTTGTCTCTGTTTGAATAACTGGTATGGTCTCCCTCTCCTGACCAAAGCATTCATTTGAAAGAGTAGAGCATCCCCAGAACAAGATGTGACTGTAGACCTAAACAAAGACATAAATCTCTAAAGGAAAGGGCCTTTCAAAAGAAGGTTAGACAGCCAGGAGTTGATGGCACTGATGAGAAACAAACATCCCCACCAATGGCCTGGATGACTGTAAGACCTTTGCTATTGATTGAATACTTAAATCCTTCCACACTAATATGTTGCAACCTAATCCCAGTGTGATATATTTGGATACCTTTGGGTGACAATCAGGACATGAAAATGGAATCCCTATGGATGGGGCTGGTGCTCTGATAAAAGACTCCTGAGAGCTCATCTACTCCTTTGGCCATATGAGGACACTGGGAAGACAGCCACTTACGAACCAGGAAATGGCTCTCACCCGACACCAACGCTGATGTTTCCTGATGCTGGATTTACCCACCTCCAGAACTATGAGAATTGTGCTTGTTTCTAAGCTACCCAGTTTGTGGTATTTTGCTACTGCAGCCTGAATAGACTACTTCAACCTCCACTGGAGGATAACACTCCCTCAGTGTCTGCAGCCAGCTGCACTTCCTGCTTATTTAAGCACAGGAGCACTTTGATAGTCAGATACGGTCTACCTAAGAAAAGCCAATTCCTATCTTTTAGGGGGAAGAACTTGTCCTGGGCTCAGGTTGGTCACTAAGCAGAGGGTGGGTTGACACCAGCCTTCCAAGCCTGCTCCCTGCAATGACTGTACTGCAGATCGGCTGACATGCAGAGCACAGACTGTCACTGGTTGGCTTTAGAGAGAAGTTCAGGAGTGTCAGTTGCCTTAACCTGACTCAGATTTAAGACCAGTTCTGGTGGTTACTGATAAGTAGGGCCATGGAACAATCACTCTTTTCCTAGGAATGTGGGAAATTTTTAATCTTCACATCCCAGTTGGACTTTGTACTTCCTTCATTGAATCCTACTAGCCATTCTCAACATGATCTAGTCATTAGCTTGGGTTTTTTCCCTATTTACACTGCTCCAATCGATTCCACTGGACAAAGACTACATCTGAAACTCTTCCTACTCCTTTTTGCTTTTACGATCAAACTATGCAGTTCACATTATGATCTTTCCCTACCTCCCTGTACTTGGAACTCCCTGTACTTGGAAAACTGCTCTACCTGGAACTCCCTGTACTTGGAAAACTGCTCATCTGTAACAATATAATCAGAGCCTCCTCAGAAGACATCCTTTGTGGACACACTGCCCTCCTGCAGCACTTGCTGAATGTGGAAGGTGAGCCTAATCATTTGCCATACTCTTTAACACACTTTACAAGCACATTTGTTTCTGTTTATAGGTTGTCTCTCTTCCCTATGCATCTGTGAACGCTTTGAGGACAAGGACCATATTTGTTTTGCTCACCAACATGTAGCCACTGGAAAGCATATATCCAACATGTGACAAATATTTGTGGAAAGATCAGCTAAACTGTCTTGTATAAGGAGGTCTTCCTATAAGAGCCACACGGTCATTTCTGCCAGCCAGGTTAAGTAAGAGCCAGGACTTCCCTCAAAAGTGGGCCTTCATTTCTCCTCTGTTTTCAAACAATGGACAGCTGCTCTGGACACTTCAGGACAGTTCAGTGAAACTAATGGAGGTGTCTACTGAAGCAAAGGAAGCATAGACAGGAAAGGAACCCCAGCCCCCAGGACTCAGGGCTGCAGGATTTAGGCAAGGAATAGTAAGACACAGGGGCCCTGGGGCAGCAAGGCTCTCACACTCTTACCATCATGACACACACACACACACACACACGCACATGCACACTCGCATACACATACACAGGACTGCCATTGACTGAATGCCTGCCCTGAGGGAGAAGCAGGATGCGACTTGTGCTACCTCATGTGACCCCCTCACTAGCTGGAAGAAATTACCCCTAATTTACAGATGAAGAAAACGAGTGTCATAGAGGTCAAGCAAATTGCCCTGGGACTCATAGCAAGGATAGCAATATTCAGCCAGCAGAGCCAAATCAATATTGAAATATTGAAATCCTTCCATTTTAGTTGGTAATTAATAGCTGCCTCGGCCCCTTGAGTCTTAATCCTACTTACCCAGCAGCCCCGACTTCTTCCTCCACCTCTTGCCCTTCATCTCCCTGCACTTCAGTAATTAAAGGATCAAGGCTTTGTCACACTGAGGGGGAAGTTGGAGGGGCGCCTTCTAGGACCCTGCTTCGGGGCTGCCTGTTCTGATCTGCATACCTCCCTGGTTGCTAAACAGTTTACACTATTAATTAGGATTGTCTGCTTCTGTCATAACCGAGGTCTTACTGCTCGAGAATCGGGTTCTGGGAGCAACCTTGGTGCCGATTGGAGATTTCTCTCCTGTTCAGACCGGTGCAGCCACGGGAGAGGTCCACAGCCTCCCGTGGTGAGCGCGCTGCGGGTTACCACTCTCCGAGGAATCACTGCCCGAGCGGTTACCCGGAGACTTGCCAGGGGGCGCTCTATACCTAAAGTATGACAACGTGCCGCTTTCCAAAGCTGCGACCCCCAGGTCAGAGTCTACCCCGTTCAGGGCTTAGAACTGAACATAATAGCTGTATAGCAAATTACTTAACCGCTCTGTGCTTCAGCTTCTTCTTGTGAAAAATGAGAGCAATAATAATTCCTAATTTAGTGGGTTGGGGTAAAGGTTCAATTAGATGCAGTGAGTAAAGTCCCTGGGAGTAAATAAATTAATGAAAAACCCTTAAAACGGTGCCTCCCCTCCACCTAGATGTTATATTGGTAAGTGGTAGCTATTATTTTTATTTACCGTGAGCGCTGGAAATTGTGTACATCTCATTGAATATGCTTCCCCAATGTGCACGCCACGCCGGCTGGCTTTGGAGGTTGGAAGACGTTTTCCTGAGCGGCCAGAGGGCGCTAGTCTCTCGCAAGCCCTGAGCAAGTCCCTGCTGGGGCTGACAACCCTCTACTCCCTCAGTCTGTCCACTGCCCCTCCCTCGGCTTCCACTAGCTCGAATATACCACAGCCCCCAGTTCCTGGAAGCACGATCTTCGCAAATTAGATTGTAGTGAGTTATGTGAACCCCAGTCTACAAGAGCTGATGCTAGACTGGCTGTCTGCCTCCTGCCCTTTGCTTCCCGCTTAAAGAACCAAGTCACCATGAATTTTCTTAATGATACTTTATTCGCCCGTTTTAGCCATTTTTCTTCTCTTTCTATCAGAGACAAAGTTGTCTTAAGGGAGACGGTGCAGTGTTGCAGAAAAGACAGTCGTTGAAATTAGACAGACCTGAATCTGAGTACTGGCTCTGCCACTGAACCAAATAACAAAGGGCAAATGTCTAAACCATCTGAGCCTCGGTTTCCTAGCTTGTAAAGTTAAGTGACAACAGTATGTACTCCAAAGAACGCGGAGATCAAATGGGATCAGTCATGTAAAGCCCTTAGCATTTGCATCCAGGCTTAAAAAGTGTGAAAAGAGAAGCAGAACAAAATGCCCTGGTATGTTGTTTCTACTGGGTGGTATAAACAGAGAGACGGACATTGTGAAGTCACTGTCATTCGAGCACAAGTGAGGCTGTGTGGCCTTAGCAGGCATCATCTCATCCCTCCACCTCAATCTCCAGCATCTGTAAAATGGTCCCAGTAAGGTCTCTAGGAAGTCAACTGTTTTAAGTATGATAACATATGTAACAGCCTCCAGTATAAGTCTCAGCACAGAGTAGAATCATAATAAATGCTGGTGCTATTTCTTTTAGAAGATAAATTCAAGTTGTGACATTTATTACCTTCCTCTTTCTAGGTTGCTGAGACTGTATTATGATAATAATTGTTTGTGAGAAGGGTCATGTTTAACTTACAAGTATTCAGAAAGACTCAAACATGAGCCAAGTCATAAGCCACAGAGGCTTTCCATTCATGCATAGCTTATTCTTGTTTAGTCAGCTGTACAATAAATAAGACATTGATCATGTATCATATACTAAATGCTGGGGATATAGTTATGAACAAGATAGTCAATGTCTCTGTTGTCATGGAGCTTGCGATTAATCCAGAAGTCAGAAAAACAAACGGCAATATGACATCAAGTGTTAGGAAGACAATCAGAGCAGGTTCAAGGAAAGAAGTCAGGGCCAGGGGCAGGATTACAAGAGATAAGGTCGGCTTGCCTGAGGCAAGTTGGAGAATGAGCTGAATAAAGTGAAGAAGTGAGCAATGGTGACCCACAGAGGAGCAATCACAGAGGAGAGGGAACCTCAAGTGCAAAGGCACAAAGGTTGGAAGAAACCGTTCAAAGAATGGAAACTTAGGCTGTGGGACTTGAGCAAAGTAAGCTAAGAAGAGAGTAGAAACAGATTAAGTCAAAGAAGCAGTAGAGGACCGGACCATCAAAGGCTTGGTAAAGATTTTGTCTCTCTATACTCCCTCCACTCTCAAGATGGCATGGTACAGCATTCATGGATACTAACAGGAATGAGGGAAGCACTTATGTTGCTGGGAAGAGTAGCTGCATGTATCATCATTTTTCTATGGTAGTAACACGTACCTGACATAACTGGATGATAAAGAAAAATGGTTTACTTGGGCTCATGGTTTGGGAGGTTTGGTTCATGGTGCATTGGCCCATTGCTTTTGAGCCTGAAGTAGCATGGTACAGCACAGCAGAAGCATACAGTAAAAGGAGGTCCGCTCACCTCATGTCTTGTTGCAAAAGAGAGTACATTAGTTACTTTTCTCATTGCTGAGACAAAATACCCCACATTCAAAGTTAAGGGAGGAAAAATTTAAGCTCACAGTTTGTAGAAGTTTCAGTCCATAAATGGCTGGCTCTAAGGCAGGGTGGCCCATAGTAGAGGAGCAACTGTTCATGGTGCTGGAAGACAGGAAATGCAACAAGGGAACCATAATAGCGTCTTTATGCCCCCTTTATCTTATCCAGACTACCAGGATTAGGGTATTGCCAAACCAAATAATGGGCTGATTTATTAATCATACACCCTTAATCCTAGCATCACACACTCTAGATTCAGTCACTCTGGAAAAAGCCTTATGACCACATGAGGCTTTGGGGACACATCTAGACACCAACCATAATGGAGTCTAGATGTCCCACAGTTCCCTTGGACAGCATGCCCCCAGCAACCTACCCCACTCAGCTGCACGTCTGATAGGTTCCCAGCACCTCCTTATAGCACCAAGAAGAGCAGTGTGCACCTAACACACAAGCCTAGATCCAAACTGTAGCAGTGCAGAAGCAAAGATTGTATGACAAGAAGAGCTGAAATACAGGGAGCATCCGAAGAGCTGCCTAGACTCTGCCCAGAGCAGAGATGAGGCATCCATAGTAGTAGGAGAGAGGCCAGAGCATAGCAATTCTGATGGAAATAGGATGGACTTCCAAATAAGAAAGTAAGATAGTTTTCCCCTCCTTGTTTCTTTCTGCTTCTCTTTCCCTGAAAAAACAAGGTCATCAAGTAAGAGAGAGGAGTTGAGGGCAGCGAGAAGATTCGAGACAGCCCTTGGGTGAATGAGAGGGATCTGACCAGGGACACACAGTGTAGGTTGCCCCACACTGGGGAGGACCCGCTTGGGCCAGACTGGTCATGCCTTTTTCTCTGGCTCAGTCAGTTGTTGGGCACAGTCATGGAACTGGTGATGAGTTGAGTTTAAGAGGAGTTGGATTCTCCCTGTGAGTGAGTAAGTGCAGATAACAAGAATTGAGGAAGAAGACAAAAGAGTGGTTAAAACAGAGGTTCTAAGCTGGGTAAGGAGAGAAGGGAGGGACAGAGAGGAAGACACACCTCACAAATGTGAAAGGTCAAGTAGATTAGAGAACTGGGAGGGGCATTTCACTAAATTCCAGTTTCAGATTTCATTTTAGGAGAACTCAAAACACTACAGATAATTTGCACACTAAATACTTATTGAAAAATTTGACACTTGCCATTTACTAAGTACTTATTATGTGCCAGGCACCATGTTTATGTTGGGTGTTCAGCATAACTCATTTAATTCTCGTATCAACCTATGAAGGGCTAATACTGTACCATTACTCATGCCATTATACTGTGACTTAACCACATCCACTCTGCTGGTAAGTGGCAAAGAGGACTGTGTGAGTACAGAGCTCACCCTATGCTCTGTAATCATGATATTCTGCTGTAGGCACGCCTTCTACTTGATACCAGCTGAAAACAATACCCTGCCTTGGCTGCCTGTTGGTCACAGTTAAGGCAGAGATAGAAGGATCTGGTGCTTTTACTTGTGTGCAGCCCTAGAGGAGCTGTCAATCCTGTTATCTGTCCTTCTTAGCTAAAGGAGGACTAATTACCTAAACTTGGCCTGTCAGACTGCTGCTCCAGGGCCTCAAACTTTGGTCAATGAAAGTTCTGATCAAGAAAGGAAGAAAAGGATGGAACAGATTCATTTTTGGTACCTAAACTTCCAAACTTCCATCTCTGGTCTTTGTCCTTTCCCTAGCCTGATTCTCAAACTTCCGGTAACCTCTGTGAGTTAGCCACTCGCCCACCAATAAACTCCTTTTCCTGCTAAAGTTTAACCAGAATTGGTTCTATGACTTGCAATCAAAGAACCTACACTGGCATTTTAGAACAAAAAGACAAACAACTGTCAAGCAGAGTGAATGATTCATTCCTTGGATAACTGTGTATTGAGCAGGGCCAGGACTAAGGTACAGCAGGTTAGGCACCTAGGACAGGAAATGTAGGAGGCAGGCTGTGCACTGCAGGATGGACTCTAACAAACAGAACTGCTAACCTCCCCCCACCAGAAAAAGTCACTAACAAAGAACAAAGATTATTTTTCTTTCACATAAGAGTATGAAGTAACCAATTCCAGGTCAACAAGCAGCTTTCTGACTTACATCATCATGCAAAGCCCCTGACCGCTTTGTGCTGTGGTACTGTATCCCCTAGCACATTATTGTCATTGCAAGTTTAAGGCTAGGTCCAGCCTGTGAGAAGGAGAAAGAGCAGGGAGGAAGCAGGTCACTGACTTCCAGCCTTCACCTGAGGTTTCATGTACCATTTTCACTGGCAAAAGCCACTATGGTTACTTAGCATGTTTTAGTGGTAAGTGAGGCTGGGAAGTCAGCATAGTTAGCCAGCAGTATCACTACGGAAAGAAGGAGAAAGGGCTTTGATAGACAGCTAGAAAGCTCTATTCAGTGCCATGTGGAGCCTATTTCCCAGCAGATTCTATTCTAAATAATACTACAGGCTGCTGGATGTGAGCGTCGTGGGGCTTGGGGAGGAAGAGGTGGTCATGGGCTGGAGTAAATGGGGAAGGCGGAGGGGAGGGAGGATGTCATTGAGAAGGGGAGCTTCAGGAGCAGCCCCTGGGGCTGGGAAGGCTTGACAGGCCATCTGTGATGAGGAAGGACATGAGCTAGACCAAGGTGGAACACTAGTGGACACTCACAATGCAGCAGTGTGGTAGGCAAAAGACAGAATTTGGGGTGAGGAAAGCTGAATCTGAGTTCTAGTTTCTGGGTTGAATTCAGATATATCCTAACCTTGCCAAGCCATGGATTCTCCTCTAAAATGACAACGATGATAACAAGAGCACCACTAATGACATTGCGACATAGAGACAACTATGAAAGTCCTCAGTAGAGCACAAAGTACCGCAGACCAGGACTGGGTGAACTACTTGCTGAGGCCCCAGCCTATTTTATGAATAGTTTTACTGAAACATCGCCACACTCATTTGTGTATATATTTTGTCTCTGGTGGCTTTCACACTACAACAGCAATGCAGGTTGTATGGCAAGAAGTATGTACTACCCAGACCTCTTGAGCAATTCATTGACAACCTCTGCAACAGCTTTGGAAATGTTAGCTATAGCTGAGCCTCTGCCTCCTGAGCATCACTGGATCAGTAAAATAGGACTGATAAAAATCATCTTCAACTCCAACATGTCTGGAGTATCCAGTGAACCACGGTATACAAAACTACTTTGCAGACTAAGTGCCATATAAAAGGTGATCATTATTTAGTCTCTTTGTTGAGTGTCAGTTTCTTTATCAATAAAAGAGATAACAAAATGCTTGCCTCCTGCCATTGTTCTATGAAGTAAAGCAACTAAAATATAAACTTTGGAACCCGACAGACAGGCTAACCCCAAGGAGGTGGTACACACCTATAATCCCAGCTACCGGGGAGGCTGAGGCAGGCGGATGGCCAAGTTCGAGGTCAGCCTGATGGCAAATCTTTTAGAGCTTTCAATGGTAATAAACAGCTGGCAGTGGCACGTGTGCCATAGATTTGTCACCACTGAAAGTTTCTGTCTCAAAACTTTAAAAAGAGGCTGGGAGTGTAGCTCAGTGATAGAGCACTTGCCCAGCACACACCAGGTATTGGATTCAACCCTCAGAACTAAAACCAAAACCAAACAAAACCGAAAAACAAAACAGAGAGAAGCTAGCTTCTTGCTCTGAGCATCACCCATGACGGATGGTCCGGTCTGAGCCTCAGTTTAGTCACCTGTAGCAAGAGGTCAGCACACTGCCTGCACCACAGGTTTGCTGTGCGCTTTGAGGGAGACAGCAGGAATGAGTCCCTGGCGCCACCGGCCTTGTTCCGCTCCGCAGGTGCCATGACGAATGCCAACTCCCACGGATCCTACCAGAGCACAGCTGAGTGTACCCCGCTGCCTCTGCTTGGCGCCCACAGTCAGCCTTGGTGCCGGTATAATTAGCTCCGTCTCAGTGTTGAGCAGCCGTGGCCGCTCACAGCCTCTGACACGACTGTCACCTCCTACTCAGTCCCCAGACCACAGTTATTCTCATCGGTAGTGTGCGTGAAGCATTTGCTAGGGACAGAGCT
The DNA here is from genome assembly GCA_004027455.1 of Hydrochoerus hydrochaeris. Lineage (NCBI taxonomy): Eukaryota > Metazoa > Chordata > Mammalia > Rodentia > Hydrochaeridae > Hydrochoerus > Hydrochoerus hydrochaeris. The sequence continues at coordinate 50,780 of PVLA01004041.1, read as the reverse complement.
GAGTGTCACCAGAGGACAGCTCAGTAGTCCTCACGACCTATCGTGTGTCACAGGAACCAGAGGCTTTTTCTTCATATTTGGGCTATGCGCACACACACACACACACACACACACACTAAAGAACAGTAAATGAAAGAAAAGGAAAGGAAAAAAACTTCGGGGAGAGAAGTCTGTCCTGTTTGCTGGAAATCAAGTTCTCAGACCCGAGCGCCAGTGAGAGAAAGGCAACCTGTTTCTTTAAGAGGCCTCCGCGGGGGGAGGGGGTGGGTGGTGGGGACAATCGGCGTCCGCCCAACCCACGCTTGCAGATGGGCCCGCCCCCTCTTGAATGATAGACAAACAGCCCAATTGAAGAAAGTCGCTTCAGCGTGACAGCGAAATGGAGCAATAGGACTCAGGCCGGCCTGCGTGGGGCGGGGTCCCGAAAGGCGGGGCAGGCGGAGGCTGGCGAAGTAGCGGCTGCAGGACCTGGGCGCGGGAGCTGGGCCTAGGTCAGAGACCTGGTGAGTAGGGGTGCGCCTGGGCGGAGAAAAAGGGGCGGCGCGACGGACGCAGGGTGGAGTGGCCGGGCGGGAAAGAGAGACCTGGTGCTGCGGCCTGCGGCTGCCCCGGTACCCGAGGGACGGGTGAGAGCCGGCCCTGGCTGAACCGCGCCGGTACGTCAGGCCTTGGGGTCGCGGCCCTGCAAGGCCCTTTTGGCGGGAGGGGACAGCTGCTCCCAGACTGGGAAGGGACGGCCGTGTGAGGAGGAGGGCTGGCCGGGCTGTCGGGAGCGGGGGCTGGGCCGGGCCGAGGTCGGAGGGAGGAGTCGGGTGGGAGGATGGAGCCGGGGAGCAGGAGGAAGGAGGAGGGGATGGGAGGGGGCCTGTGGAGCGTTTGGAGCCGATCAGCACGTTTGGAAACCAGGGGTCGCTTTCAGCCTCGTCCCTGTTCCCGGTGCATCACCCACGACGTCGATCCTGCCGGCCTAGCAGCCCCACATCCATCCACTGTCTGTCTCCACTGCCGCTCCCTCAGCACAGCCGTCTCTCGCTTTTTCCCTCGGCAGCTGCAATGCCCTAGCGGGTCCCATGGACAACTGGGACCCTGACGCCGATCGGCCTTGTGTCTTATATGGAGGAGTCATTTCAAGATGTAAATCTGATCTGGACACTGGCTGCTTTCCACTGGCGCTCCTAGGGTCACGTCCGTCCCCTGCCCCTCGAGGGCGACCTCTCACTAGTCTCAGTGTTCTAATCCTGCCTGCTCGGTACTCTGCACATGGGCCTTTTTCTGTTCCTTTTACATCCGTTGCTCTTGCCTTTCTCAGGATTTTTCACTTAATCTTCCTTCTCTTCAAGCTTAATCTGGTAAATTCCCTTTCATTCTCCACATCTCCGCTCAAGTATCACTTCCTCCGGGGGAGGCTTCCCTGGTTCCTGACTCCCTGTCAGTGTCTCACTTTCAACAGTGTTCCTCTCCTTCACAATACTTACACAACTTCAGTTGTGCATTTAGTTGAGAAAGTGTTGTCCTTCTTGTCCCGGTAGATAGACGCACAAATAAGAAGACAGTGTCTAGTTTTGCTCCTTATGTATCCAGCGTCTCACCCAGGGCCAGCTACTATAAATATTTACTAAATGAATGGAGAGTTAGATTTGTCAAGAGGAAGTGCGTGAGTCAGGGTCACTGATGATCTACTGTGGAAAAAAGGAAACCAACATTTAGAATACTTTTTTTGGAGACCAGGGCCTCACTATGTATGTCAGGCTATGTATGTGGCAGTCCTCCTGCTTCAGTCTCCCAAGTGCTAGGATTACTGGCATATGCCACTGTGCTGGGTTTAGAATACTTTTTGTGTGCTAGGCTGTGTGCTAAACTGATGCAGGCCAATAGAAAAATAATGCATGTGATGTATGCTACTTAGATTTTTCTAGCAGCCATATTAAAAATATAAAAAGGTGAAAATAATTTTAATGATACATTTTGTTTAACCAGCATATTCCAAACTATTGTTGTAGCATATGATCAGTATAAAATAGTATCAGTGAACTGTTTTACAGTTTTTTGTACTGACTTTTTGGAATTTAGTGTGCAACTTGCATTTAAGGTAGCCCATCTTATTTTGAAGTAGCCACTATTCAAGTCCCTTGTGAGTAGGGGTTGTTGTACTGCACTGTGCAGTACTAGGCACTTTATATATCTAACAGTATTTAGTTCACTTTAGAGCCTTTTCAGGAAACCTCTGTTACCTGCATATCACTAATAATAATGAAGCCTCTAAAAATTGTTACCTGCCAGGGTTCATTCCAGTTTGTGAGTAGAGGAGGCGGCCTCAGATCTCCATCTGTTGATCATGTCTTCAGTCACTTTTATACTTCATGCTGCTTCTAAGAAGTGCCAAGGAAGTTTGCTTAAAAGCAATGGCAGCAGTATAAAGCATATTGTAGTTTGCTCCATGCAGAGGTATGTGTCTGGTTGTGTCGGTACCACCTGCCAAGGTGCCTCAAGCAAGCACCATTGATGCTGTTGAAGCAAAACCTGTAGGACAAGTCTTTTTCTGACCCAGTCACCTTCCCTCAGCCCAACCTCACCAGGTCAGCCTGGTCCCAGGATTTGGTTAGGAAACTTATACCCTGCAGCATCTCAGAGGTCCTGCAAATACTAGGCTTGACTTCACAGTCTGACTGAGCTCAGTTGTTCACTGAGTGTTTGCTATTAGGCCAGCATTGTTCTAGCCCAGTCATGGTGACTGGAGCCAAAACACAGCCTTCATCTTCAGGATGTTTATAGTGCACTTGGAAAGACAAGACTAGGCCACATAAAGTGACAAGAAAATAGCAAGCCATCCCGTGGTGTGGTAAAGAACCAGCATTAGTGGTGTGCCAGAGACTCCAGAGCAACTGTCTGGCCAAGCTGCATGTTGTGTTTTTAAAAATATTGAATTTTCACTCCCCTAGGCAGGGTAATACTATGCAGTTTTCCCAGTCCCTACATGGAGGCTGCTTGGTTTATTTACTTACCTGCCTGGCTGCTTAAGGTATTTGACTTTACAACCCCATTAGGCATGCTGGTTTAATAGGAATCCTTAGAAAAGATTTGTCGAACACCTATTATGTTGGCCACAGCTCTAGAACTGAAAACTTTCCAGGGTTCTTCCATCAGGAGTAGTAATAATAATAGAACAACACTAGCAAATGCTTTCCCTTTTATATGATTTTGCTCCCTAATTGCTGTCACATATGTTCTCTCATTTTGTCAACAGTATGCAAGTCTGTCAGTAGGGCTGTCTAGGGAAACCTGGTTACTGTGTCTTTGCAATTGCTTTGAGTTCACATAGTTAGAGTTCTGCTTACCCTGTGCTAGGTATTAAGTTTAATACTTTACTTATGTTACCCAGTTTAATGTTCAGACAACTTTATAAGGTAGGGTTGATTCTGTTCCCCAGCTTACAGAGAAGGAGTTTTTAGAGCTGAGCTCCAGATCCAGATTGTCCCACTCCAGGACTCAAGCTCCTCACCTCTTAAGTTTAACAAGAAGGTCCAGGTTGGAAAAGATTCAAAAACATCTGGTCCAAACCTTGTATGTGGATCCAGTCCAGAGACATTCATGCCTGTGGTAAAGCTGCAGACAGAGAACTAAACCGGAAGTGGGGACCTGGGCCTTCTTTGCTCCTCACTAGTGTCATGGGTGTGGTCTTGACAGCTTCTCTGGACCTCAGTTCCCTTCTTAATAAAAGGAGAAGGAGTGGCCTAATTTTACAAGAACAATGCTGTGTTGTGAAGGTCTCTAGTGAAGAAGTCTGGCCCTTAGCCTGAGATTTCAGCGGTAACCCAGGCCTGTTCTCAGCCTGCGACGGGCCCCTCCCTCTCCAAGTTCCATCTCGTGGTGCAGCCATGGTACTCTATGGACAGAAAACCTTTTCTTGAAATTCATCTATATTTTCTACCTCACTTTCTGTTTCCTCCCATTGCCAAAAGTGAAGGACACTGGTCTGTAGACACCAACCCTTTCTAAACCCAGTGCCTATGTGGTTGTAGTTAGGGATTTGAAACATTCCTAGGCAATGGATAGTCCTGTCAGTAGTGGTTTTTTTCCCCTCTTAAAGGCAGTTAGGTCTGGGGACCTCGGGGAGGGTATTTTTGGTGAGAAATTCTGTGCAGGGCACTGCTGTAGACTTCGGGGGGAGTGTATAGTTGAGGGGGTAAACACAGGATTCAGAACCCTTGCCCTCTGGTCGCTCACCTTCCTGGAGTGTGGCTCTCAACTCTGGCCCCCATCAAAATCATCCGAGCTGGGTGGCCATTGGTGATAAGCAACCAGAGTAGAAAACCGCAGGCTTAGATCCCCCTCCCAGACTTTCCCATCAGCATGAACTGCTCTGGGGTCGCGTTTGAAGGCAGATTCTGGTCAGAGGGGCTAGCAGTGGTGGCAAACCTTTCAGAGCTATGAATGATACAGACGGTTCTCCGTGGCACTCATGCCACAGGTTCAACACCACTGGTGTAGGGGATGTAGCTCAGTGGTAGAACACATCCCTAACATGTGCTGGGTCCTCAGTTCACTCACAGCACCACAAAAACTGATTCAGAGGCTCTGGGCTGGCAGGGGTGCTACCCATTAGTACTAAGGTCCAAGGGATGCCCTGCAGTTCTCACCCTTCTAGGATGCAGTCCTACTTTTATCAGCTAGGGCAGAGACTACATAGTTATAAAATCTGTAGAATTAGGAAGGTCTATATATAGGACAGACGGCACAATGAAGTGTACCTAAAGTGTGAAGATTTGGAAGCCAGATAAAAGAGTGATTGTGTGAACTGGGCCTTGCAGGTTGTATAGAGTTTGTAGCTGGACCAGGCAGAGGAATAACAGCACAAGCAAAGGTGTAAGCTCACATGAGCAAGGTGTTTGAGGGAGGAGGTGTTCTGGTAAGACAGACAGGTGGCATCTCTAAGGGTGGGTGAGAAAGCCAGTTCTGCTCCAAAAGTCCCAAATGCCAAGGAGAATAAGCTGGCTGTTCTCCTGAGGCATTTACACATTCTTCTGAGTACAAGAATGCCACAGAGCTGTCTGTGCAGGATTAGCTGGGGTTCTTGGAGTGCAGGTTCAAGGGTAGAAGCCCAAACACAACCTGTTCCCACACCCTTTCTTGCCACACTTTTGTCTCTGCAAGTTAGTGAGTGACTTTGCCATATTAGGCTGAGTCCTGCGTTCAGATGTTAACATAAAGAAGCCGCTCAGCTGCTGTTGATGTGGTGGTCCTCTCGCTGTCTAGCAGTGACTGTCAGAGTCCGAATCTCTCTGCCTGCAGAATCCCCTCTTACTGTGGCTAAGAATTGAGTCACTTCTCAGATGGAGAAGATTGCTGAGGGGAAGCCTTTGCTGAGATGTGGTCTTGATTAGAAGGAGGGTGTGACCTCTAGTTGCCTTCCTAGTGAGATTGCATTCTGTTGCTGGAAACCTAAACCAAACTTAGCCCGGCCTCCCCCACTCAATCACAAATGAAGAACCGGAAGGAGAAGCGCACACTGATCCTTACTTACCCTGAAGGAATGGGGGAGGAGGGGGCTGCAAATCTTCTGGCTTTCTTGATCCTGAGTTCTTTCTCCAGGGAGCTCATCATTTTTCACTTCCTCCCCTGATGGGTTCTTCCACCCTGCCTGCAGAGCAGTCACCACAGGGTGATTGATAAAGCTCCGAGGGGACCTTGTGCGAGGTGCAGATTTTATAAGCACCCCTTCCAGAAGCCACTTAGAGGCAACTCCGCTGGAGACACTGCTCTTCCTAGTCTCCTCTTGTTTCCCCAGTGTTGTCTTTGAAAAGCGGGGTTTTCATTCACATGCCTTGTAGTTATCTTCACTTGGCATGGGCCTTTCTTCTGTTTTGTGGCCTTTGGAGTTTTCCACATCATGTTTTTCCCTCCCCTCTGTGGTACTCAAGAAAGGGAGTGGGAGTGTAGCTCAGTGGTAGAGTGCTTGCCTGGCAAACACAGGGCCCTGAGTTTTTATCGCCAGCACCACAAAAATAAGTAAGTAAAGGAGGTAGGAAGGAGGAGAATGGAGAGTTGAATCCAGGAGGGGCCCCTTGGGTCAGGATGGAGATGGGAAACTACAGCTCCCTTACCCTTGCTGTTTGCTGTTGAACTGCAGTACTACTGAATGGTGGAGCAAGAATCTATTTATAACTCTGGGAATTTTGCAGTGTTACTGAATTGCTTCGACCTAATTTCCACTTCCTTTCTAAAATGAAAATGAAGAGAGTTAGCAAACTCATGCTGGAAGGATTCCCTACAAGGAGATCCTTTATCCTGGGAATATTAATTATCTGGGAAACAGTACTCTCGTCTCCTACCTCCTGATGTTTCCCTACGTAGCAAAGCAGTGCAAGTCAGGGGTGCTGAGCCTGATTCTTCAGCACTGTGTGTTCTCCCATTAGATGTGGAAACAGAATATGGAAACAGCGCGTAGCCAGTATGGGACATGGAGAGAACAGGAGGCAACCTGAACAGGTCCTGTCCTTGCCCCTTGCGATCCAGCCCCGGTTCCTAGATGTGGAAGAGGCCAGAGCTGTTGGCATTAACAGGCAGAGGAGCTTCCTGAGCCTTACCTGTGTCAGGTGCTATGCTAAGTCATGAGACCACATGGAACTACCTGCCATGGTGGAAGAGGAGCTGGTGAAAAAGGGAGGTGTGTAAATGCGTTACAAGAGGAGTACGACAGGATCCTCCACAGGAGTATGAACAGAGTGCAACCATGAAATGGGCTTCTGTCCTATTTCTTTGCTAGAGAATGGTGGAGAAAAACAAAAGTGGTATAAAGGGGAGGTGAATAGGAGCTCTAATACAGTCAGTGAAGCGAGAGAATGTGTAAAAGATGAGATGAGAGAACAGGGCCTGCACAGTAGAAATAGCAGGTGGTCCAAGGACTAGTCTGACTGGATTTGGAGTGAATACCACACAAGGAAATGGAGACTGCCTTCTGTTGGCTGTGGAGAACCATGTATTGCTATAACAGTGGGTCCTTGTTAAATAGTTCTGTCTGTGTCGGTGTGCTTTAAGCACTTAAACCAGAAGTCACCACAGAGTAGCTGCTGAGGGTCAGGTGCATGGCTACCTGCTTCCACGGGGCTTTCCAATTCAACACCTTTCCGCCTGGCTTCAAATCCTGGCTGTGCACTTTCTGTGTGACTGTTAACTTTTCTGACCTCCATTTTCTTTATCTAGTGAGGGATAGGGTTGCTGTGGATTAATATTTGTAAAGTCCTTAAAATAGTGCCACAGCTTACATATATGTGTATACGTTAGCTAATGTCATCATCACCAAAGGAAGCACTGTGTGGAAGAGAACCCACCGGAGTCAAAGACCTCAGGAGGCCCTGTTCTGGTGTGCTTGTCTTCCTCTCCCTCTTGGCCTCCTTCCCTCCTTCCCTGCCCCTCTCTCTTCCTCCCTTCCTCCTTTCCTTCTGGGGAGGGACATAGAAGGAAATGCACAGAAGACAGCTGAACTTCAGTTACCTCATCTGTTAAGTAGAATAGGTGTTTTTCAGGCTTCTTATTAGCATCAGCTGTAAGAGGCTCTGCTATAGAAGTGAATAATGAACCATAAAGACTGCTACATATTACTGTAATGTATAATGTGGGCAGTACAAAGTAACCGTGTAACGGATCTATTTTAAATAAACTAGACTTATCTAAGAGGCGGCGGTGTACTTATTAGTTCAGCCAGTGTTAATCAGGTGCCTGTTCTGTACCATCATCTTAAGCCATGGATACTGCTGTTCTGAGCGCCGTTATGGACTTCCTTCAAACTTTGGGTCAGCCTTGATCTTGGGCAGTGAACAGACACACAGACTAACTTAACTGAGAGAGTTACACTGGCAGGATATAGGGGACTTTCAGGTAATCCAGTGTGCAGGCAGTGTAGCCATGGAATCTGGAAAATTATCAGGTAGTGATTCCCGCCCCCCCCCATTAGTTTTCTGGCCTCTGCTTGACTTTTTTCTTTTTTAACATAGTTCAGTCTGGCTTTGTACTTACTATGTAGCCCAGGCTGACATTGAACTTGATGTGATCTTCCTGCCTCAGCCTCCCAAGTGCTGGGATTATAGGGGTGAACCACCGTGCCCAGCGACTCTTGAGTTTTGAATTCTTCCTGCAGAATAGATTTCTCTGCAAGGCTCCTGGTTTTTGCTTCTCCACACCTTTGGCTTTTAAATGGGTTTATAAGCCATGGTATCTGCTCTACAGCTGTGACCTTACTGCTCTAGTGCCCTTGGTCATCTGCCTCCCTTGGTCCTTGTCTTTTAAATTCAAGAAAACAAATTAGATCACCCAACAAAAGTTGGGTGTCTGCTTTGGTCCAGTGGCAGGAGAGTGTCATTCAGTACAAAATAAGATGCCTAAGCTTTATGGGAAGAGTTGATAACAATGGGGATTTGTAAGTATCTTTTGGATAATTAGGTGGTTGCAAATCTCCATCCTTTAGAAAGGGTCTGAATTTCTGAAACAGCCAAGAATCATTCAGGGGCTGAGTGTGGCGGCACACATCTGTAATCCCAGCATCCAGGGGATTGAGGCAGGAGGATCACTGCATGCTTGAGGCCAGCCTGGGCTACAAAATGAGTTTAAGACCAGCCTGAACTGCCTAGTAAAACCATGTCTCAAAAAAATCATTCAAGGCTACTTTAATAAGTGAGGAAACATTGATGTAAGCTCAAAGTGAAGTAATAACTATAAGAAGTTTTAGAGTATTCATCTCCAAAGATAGTATTCTGAAAGAAATTTTTAAAATGTGGTCTATTTTTTAGCGTCCTTAATTGAATCGTCAAGGTCAGATTTAAAATCTTTAACTTGAGATGCAGAAAGCACCAGAAACTACATTCACATCTTACAGCAGAAGCAAACGGAGAGTTGAGTAAAGAGACAAGTACACACTGTGATGGAGCCAGGACTGGGTCCCATGGCCTTGGGCTATAAGTCCATTGCTTTGTCCAGCAGACAAAAATCTGTTCCTAATGATAGCAGATGTCTCGATAAGCATAGGACATTCAGCATCATGGCACCACTCTGGCGTGAGAGGTCCCAGCCTTGTTCTGTCACTGGAGAAGAGCATTTCAACCAGAAATTACACTCCTGGGTCCAATTTCTTTGCAGAGGTCTGTGATATGCCTAAGCAAATAAAAATTATGCTAGAAAATTTTGCCTGGTGCTGCATAGGTTTTGGAAGCTGTTGGGGCCACCAGACCAGCCTTCTTCAGTCCCTTTAGGCTTTGTGTAGTTGCAGTGAACAGAGATTCAGGCCTGCTCAGGGAGAGGGGAAGAGCGCTGGCCAGGTCCACTCCCCAGGCTCAGTACTGGCTTTGCTTCTCACCAGCTGGGTAAGCGTGCTTCTCCGCAGTCGGAGCTTTACTTCTGTCATCCTCAGATAGGGTGATAATTCTATTCTGCCTGCCTCATTGGCTTCTGGGAACATTCAACAAGGAAAGTGAAAGCTCTTTGAAAAACATGTCTTTTACATGGTCATATCCTGGAAACGCTGATATTTTTGACAGTTGAGTTCTCAAGCAGCCACCCTGATAGACAGGGAAATGGTCATGAAAGCTCTTTCTGAGGCCTGTGGGTGTATAAGGGACAGGCTTTCACCCCCTTTTTACCAGAGAGGTTTGTGCCTGCCTGGCTGTATGAACTGACATCTGTGTTTGGGCTGAAAATTGATTGCATACATGAATAACAGCTTAGCAACGGGCATGCTGCCTGTGCCAGGAGAGGCAGGTGGTCCCTATTAGCAAAGCATGAATCAAGGGTGAATGGTTAAACCTTGAGAATGCAGAAGGGTCTTTTTCATTAAGAGAGTGACCTCGCCTGAACTGTTAGGCAAGGAGTGTAAATATACATAGAAAAAAATCCATCAACCCAGTGGCTTCCCTTCTCTTCAGCCACTGCTTAGAATACCATCAAACAATCAGAGTTGCCTAGGATACCAGTCACATGGGCCCATCTCCTAGACTTGCTCAAAATGATTTATTTTCCTTTACTTTGGAGAAAAGTAGGAGAGAGTTCAGAGATGTGTCCAAAGCTCTTTCCTCCTTTGTGTGAGAACAACTTACCTCCCTGAATTTGAGCCCTCAGCAGCCCCTGCCCTTGGCAATAAGATCACAAGAGCATTTGCCGTCCCAGTTCTCTTCCCTTTTTTCTGAACTCTGTGGCACTCCATGCAGGGGAAGCTCCACACTGTCCGTGGAGGCGGAAGGAGTGGCAGCAGTGAGTAGGAAGGCGAACAGAGCATGTGGCTGGGCCCTGCTAACCACTAGGACCTTCTTACGATGTGTGCCGAAGTGAAGTAGCCTGGTGTCTTCAGTAACCACTCAACCAAGAAAGGACTGTCTATTCTTTTCTGTCAGAGAATGTGCTTCTCCTCTATCATGGTCCCAAGACAGGAATTTTCAGTAAATAGCTTTTCTAACCACCCAGTTCTATTGACCCTTCATATTGAAGTATCACTGTGGCATATCTTGCCACTGGCTGACCTGTAGATGATAGATAGGATTGTCTCATTTCTATTTGCTGATTTAATCTAAAGAGACAACAGCCCAACAAGAGTTTATGGTGTGATCTAGAAAAATTCAAACCAAGTGGTTCCGTATGTTGTTTTATAGAATATCTGTCTTCAGACTGCCCAAAATAGATAATAAGAGTGAAATGAAGGCATGTCTAGTGACTTTTTTGCTTTCTTTCTGATTCTTTCTCCCCAGGCATCTGTGTCTGTGGGTGTGTCTTGAAGAAATAGGGCCCACTGAAAACAATGCCACCACCATCTGACATCGTCAAAGTGGCCATTGAGTGGCCAGGTGCTAACGCCCAGCTCCTTGAAATTGACCAGGTATGTTTTTGAACCAAGAAACAGTGCTGTCGGGGAGGAGCCTGGAGGTGCATGGCCCTGGCATGGTTTTTAGCCCTGGGGGCCGCCAGAATCCAGAACAAGCATAGCCACAGGAAAGCTGAGCTTTGGGTCTGACCCGTCCCAGGGAAAGTGGGTCACTGTGGCTTGGGAGATGCTTCCTCCTTGACAGAGCTGGCAGGAAACAAGATCATTCAGTCCCCAACCTAGTCCTGCTTGGCACTGCCCGTTGTTAACCTGGCATATGTAGCGTGTGTTTGATGGTAAAGGATCTCTCTCTCTCTCTCTCTCTTTCAGAAACGGCCTCTGGCTTCCATCATCAAGGAAGTTTGTGATGGGTAGGTTGGAACTGACCTCACTCAATGCTGGCAGCTTAGACAGATGAGCAACTAGACCTTGAAGGGACTTCCATGAAAGACCTATGGTTAGGCAGGTGCCCAGTGTAGGCTCTTGTGGGCCACTGTGGAGCAATAGTTAATGAGATTATCCAGAGACTTCACATGTATCTTAATTTGTTCTTTAAGTGTAGGCATTCCCTGTTTGAGGTCCTGAGAGGATCTGAGACCTACCCTCAACTGTACCCACCTTCTACTGTGGTGCTAACCTTTAACCAAGGCTATTTTTTAATATGTCATCCTAAAGATTTGTTTCATTTTTGTGTACTCCAAATAGGCTGTCCAATCCCTTATGCAGTTGAATTGAAAATTATTTATTTGCAGCTTGTGGACAGCATAGATGAGCAGCCCAGTGGGATATACTGTTTTTTCTTACATAGGTGGTCGTTGCCAAACCCAGAATACTACACCCTCCGGTATGCAGATGGTCCCCAGCTCTACATCACAGAGCAGGTTAGTACAGGGAGGGCCAAAGGCTGCACTGGCCTTCCTCATGAGTGACCCTCTCAAGGAGGTGGCACAGTTTAGCTCACTTTACATCCAGGTAAGTAAGTAACATTTTTCTTGAGAAGAGAATTACTTCTTGGGCAGTGTGGGGAGCACCAGCCCTTTCGTCCCCTGACGACTAGAAGATGGTTTTATTTTCCAAGGCCCTGGGACACTTGACAAGGATCTTAGAAGCTCTTTGTCTAGGAATAAGCCATAGAAGAGGCCTCTGTAAAAAGCTTGTTTCAGGACAGTTGCCCCTTCATATTCTTGTGCCTGTATTGGTGGGGGGATTCCAAGACCCCCAGGGATATTAAAATATGTGGATCCTGATGTGGTACACCATTTACATACATTCCCCATACATTAAATTGTCTTTAGGTGATCTGTGATACCAAATACAATGGAAATACTATATCAGTATTTGTCACACTATGTTATTTAGGAAATAATGGCAAGTCAACATCTCTACATGTTCAAAAGCAATTTTCCCTCCAGGTTATTTTTAGTTCATCATTGATTGAATGATCCATACAAGCGGAGCCTACAGTGGAGTTGACTGTACTTTTAAAATGACCAAAAGTTCTTGTTGATTCAACTTGCTTTTGTTTTCTGTTTGTTAACTAGACTCGCAGTGACATTAAGAATGGGACAATCTTACAACTGGCTATCTCCCCGGTAGGTATTCTTCCTTCCTTAGGAGTTGAGTTTATTAATTTAATAAACATATATAAACACCTACCATGGCCATACTCTATTCTTAAAATTAGGACTATGCAAATTAAAAAGTCTGTTCTTGCTTGGTTGGCAGCAGAGAAATACAGTCTAAGACCTCCCTCCAGGGTCTTGAGAAAAGGTGCTTAGGGCGCTGTGAGACTACCTGCCTGAGCTGCAGCCCCCAGAAGGCCTTCCCAGAGAAAGACATGCTTTGCTCTGAGGCTAGAACATAGGCCAGCATTGACTGTAAAGAAAGAAACCGAAAATTCTTCCAAGCGTATATACAGAGGAGGGTGCCTCTGGGAGGGGGATGCCAGGTGGCTAGAGTTCTGTGGCAGCCACTGAGATGCCAGGTCCTAAGGGCTCCTGCCCACAGGTTTGGAGATTATCCAAAAGGAGTCAAGTGACATTTGAGGGTTTCAAGCAGGAGGATAAACAGACCTTCTGTGTAGATTAAAGTTTCAGATCACATCATGACGATCTGGAAGATGGGCTACCAGAAGGAAGGCTGGCGGGGGGGGGGGGGAGACCTCTAAGAGGTTGATGAGGAGCGTTAGCATCCTAAGGGGCAAGCGGTGCTGGAGGTGGGCACGAGAAGCATTTAGGAAATAACCCTGATGGGAATAAAGTACTGCTTGATGGCGGCGAGGGAGAATGTATGAGGACCCCTGGTGTCTGCAAGGGCAGCCCTCAAAACCAGCTAAGGAAGTAACCAGAAGGATAGGAAAAAAAGAACTAAGTGACGTAGGAGTCGAGGGCATGGAGAGGGTCAGGATGGAGGAAGGTGTGGTTTGCAGTTTGTGAGAAGCAGGGAGAGAAGGTAAACTGAAAGCAAAACTGTCTACTGCCCAGGGAGGTCACACTGGGGATCTTCACAGCCAGTTCTGCCGGGGAGATGGGTGGCCAGGTTGCAGAGGATGAGTAAAAGGAAGGTTAAAAAAATGAAATGCGACATGCCATATATCAAGAGGTGTGGCTTTAAAAGGAAATAGAGAGAAAGCAGTAACTCAAGGGGGATGTGGTCAAAAAGATGTGCTTTTTACAAATAGGTACAATATTAACATGTTTCAAAATGTTTAGTTAGCAATGTTCTAGTGAAGGGTCTCTCTCCCACTTCTGTCCCCCATCTGCCCAGTTCTTCACCTCTCTGACCCTTCACAGTTGTTCATTTCTGTTGGGTTTTTTTGCATCCATGAGAATGTGTTGAGAGAGAGGGAAGTGAAGGTAGAGGAAAGAGAGGTGGCTGATAGAACAGGACCTTCCAGGGTCAGGCCAGAGAGGACTCAAGGCTCAGGTAGAGGGAACCACCTTGAATGCCAGGCTTGTGACAGAATTTATAGAAGAGCTGCTAGGAAACGAAGGGAATGGTGATGCTGTTTTCTTGGTGAGCTAGAGACTCATTCATTCGAGGGGAGGGGAGATGTAGCTGACGGTTACTGAACATCCCCGCTCTGCTAAATGCTTTGTCTATATTTAATCCTAACAGACAGCCAAGGAGATAGGTACTCTTGTTGGCCCAGTTTTGAGGACAAGGAAACCGAGGGCTTATGGAGCTTTAAAACAAAACAAAACAAAACAAAACAAAACATTGCCTTTTGTCCCATAGAAGGGAGGCTGAGCCGGCTCTCAAATCCAGACACATCTCACTTCAGGCCAGTTTCTTACCTCTTTTCGCCTGGTCTCTTCTCATTTTAAGAACTTCATTCATCCATCCTAAGCTCTGCTAATTTAATGTGACGGTCTGGGAGTTACTTTTACAGAAGTGCCGAAGCATTTTACAGACTTCTTGCGTGGAGTAGTTGACTTCCCCAGAAGCATATATCTTGGGAGCAGGAGGCAGCAACCCAGAAATGTCTCTGGAGGGAAATTGACATTTGGACTGGAAGTTTCTAAGTGTCTACAGATCAGTGCTCTTCAAATTGTTCTATCCTGTGACCTTTTCTCCTGGTGCACATTTTCTACAATGTGAGATTTGGAGGATTTGTGTTTCGCTGAGAGTAGTGTGCCCCTTCCAATAAAAGGAGAGGCAAGAGGAGAGAGAGCAGGCCTGGCTCCTTGGCAGGCAGTGGAGCTGGTCACTTGCTCAACACCCTGAGAATAAAGACATGGGTGTGCTTTTGTGCCTAAGGCACCTCCTTTCCAAAAGTGAATGTTTAAAAAAAAAATGATGGATCAGTAAATTGAGAGTCAGTGACGATGAAGGTGACAAGTTCAGCAAGAGGAAAGCAGAGTGAACATAAGTGGGATTTTAGCTGTAGCTTGCAGGAAGGAAGCAGGCATCCTGCACAGGTTCCTGTGGCAGGAAGAGGTGTCATCTTCACCAGCCTTCGTTTTCATAAAGCTATTTTGAAATTAATGGTTTGTGGCTCCTTGATATTCTTAGTTTCCATAGGACTATTAAGAAATTATCAGGCTTAAACGCCAGACGTGGTGGTGCAGTCCTGTAATCCTAGCGCTTGGGAGGCTGAGACAGGAGGATTGCTGCAAGTTCAAGCCCAGCCTGAGCTACAAAGTGAGCCCAAGGCCAGCCTGAACTGCATAGTGAGACCTTGTCTCAAAAAGAGAAAAAAAGAAACAAGAAAAAAAGAATAAAATTGTCAGGCTTACCATGTTTTAAGATTAAAAGTGCTCTTAAAGGTTATCAGATTAAATTTACCACGTAGTAGAAATTTTCTTGAGTAGGGTCTCTGGCAGATCATTCCCTAGGTTCTCTCTTGATTCTAGCAATGGGACTCAGTTCCTTAAGAGAAACCTGTTTTATTGTTGGGCAGTTTTAATTGATAGAAAACTTGCTATTAAGCCAGTATCTATTTCTCTGTGACTTGTCATATTTAGTGAGTTTCTGTGTATTTCCTTGGTAGGACTTTTTAAATCTATAGATCAGAGAGGTAGAGAAAAGATACAGATTACTACACATTGGTGTTGGCATCCTGGAAATTCCCTGACTGATCCCATAAACATTTATTTAGCAACTCATAAGCAGTGTGTAAAACTAATTCTGCCTGGAGCTTGGATGTCTGCACAAAGAAAGGCTCCCGTGAGCTAGCCAGAGCTGTATCCCGCTGCAAAGAGCAGATGGCATATTTTGTCCCTGGTCTCACAGTCCCGGGCTGCACGCCAGCTGATGGAGAAGACTCAGTCATCCAACATGGAGACCCGACTGGATGCCATGAAAGAGCTGGCCAAGCTCTCTGCTGACGTGACTTTCGCCACCGAGTTCATCAACATGGATGGCATTGTTGTGCTGACGAGGCTCGTGGAGAGTGGAACCAAGCTCTTGTCCCAGTGAGTATTGCTGCGGACTTCTGACACTACCTTCCTCAGAGCTCTGCCCACACTCCTGCAGTCAGATAAGGATTTGACTGAGCGCCTTGGTCCACAGAGCCGAGGCGCATGGAGCGAGAGGGCTTGTTCACTGTGGGGGGTACCAAAGAGTCCCTTGCTGAGTAACTGGGAAAACCAGGGCCATAGAAGCTGGGAGGAAAGAAGTCAGTCCATGACAGATCTGTTAATTTATGGATGAGTGCTAGTGAGCAAATGAGAACTGTTCATTACCTCTCAGGCCAGGTGCCCGTCCTTCACCAGCCCCCACTCCCACCCTATGTGCACATTTGTACGCATGCACACAGATGCCTGCCTTGGAGCTTGCCACAGGCTTCCCCTGTCATTTGCCATCTCCCTGCCACACGCTGTCAGGGCAGAGAAGATCCAGAGCTCCGTGCCCTCCCACCAGCATCCTCACGGTCCCTCAGAGTCGGGCAGATGTGGGAAGCTGCGCCTGTGCTCAGCAGGGAGTGACAGATGCTTGGGTTTTTGTCCAAGCCTGTGGAGCCTAGGCTGACAGACGGGGTCAGAAACCATCTCTCAGGTGATGGATCAGCTGCTGAGTTTTTCAGCCAAACCAAGCAACTAATCTGGGTGTTTGTTTTAAGACTTGGATCTTAGCCTGTGCTGAAAACCCAAAGCCTTCAGTTGCCAGCAGCAGTGACACAGGAGTTCTCAGTCCCCCAAGAGTACAGGGTTACCCCAGCCTTAGTTTCCCTCTCTTTAAAATGGAGATGATAACTTGCTGTAAAGAGTCTTGTTAGTAAGAATGTGTCTGAACGTGCTAGTAAAAGGGCAAATGCTTTGTTAATTATAGAGCACTGCGTAGACACGCGAAGGATTAAATGTGTAGGGAGAGACAAAAGAGAAAACAGTTTAATCCTTGTTCCCTGCCAGCATTATTGTAAGGGCTCTGCATACATCATCAGCTTACCCTCCCCTCAACCCTATGAGGGTAATGCTGTGAGACTAACTCGATTTTACAGAGGAAGAAATTGAAATTTGAAAAGATAAAATTTGCAGAGTTAGTGAACGGTTGAACAGAAATTGAACCCATATCCGTATCTTTCCTCTTTCTCCTGCACACTGCTGTCTCTGGCCTAAAGGTGAACATGGGATATAAAGTTCCTTGGGTTCCTCCAGCAAGCATCAGTTTGTCAAAGTTCTGATGTCTTCTTTGTTTTGGGAAATAGAAGAGTGATTCTATATTCCTGGGATGAAGCAACATGGAGAAGGCAACCCTAATCACCCAGCAGCTTTTTTTAAATTGTAGATACTTGGGCTGAATGCTCTGCATCTGGCTGGTTGTGCCCTCAGGCACTTACAGTTGCTTTGACTGACTTTTCATGGGGTGTTTACATTGAAATCTGTCCCCTTTGTGGCTGCTTTCACATTCGTGTTCCCCAGATCTGAATCTGTATTATTTTGTGTGTGTGTGTGTGTTGCACGTGTCTCAGCTACAGTGAGATGCTGGCATTCACCCTGACTGCCTTCTTAGAGCTCATGGACCATGGCATTGTCTCCTGGGACATGGTTTCAATCACCTTTATTAAGCAGGTGAGGCCTCCAACATCCTGTCTGTCTCTCCTTCCTCAGTTGCCAGCTATTCTCTGGGCTTCAGGGTAAATGGGGGCAATACAGCTCATGTTTTGTGTTCCCTGGATTCATATTTTTTAATCCTCAACCTCTGGTCTTTGTGGCTCCTAAAGAATTTACACTGTATTATACAAGTGTGCCTCAACTTACAATGGATTCTGACCTAATAAACTCATTGTAGGTTGGAAGTACCTATTCATTGTAGGTTTAATGTACCTAACCTACTGAACAGCAGAGCTTAGCAACACAGTGTACTGCAGGATCTTGGTTGTGTCCCCTTGTGATCATGTAGCTGACTGAGAGCCGTGGCTCGCTGTCATTGCCCAGCATAGAGAACAGATGTTGTCATTGCTAGCCCAGGAAAACATCAAAACTCAAAATTCCACGTATAGTTTCTCCTGCGTGCATATCATGTTGCACCACAGTAAAGTACAAGGAAGTAAATTGAATCCTCCTGAGTCAAGAACTGTGTGTGCTCAGCCCCTGCACTGAGAGGGTAGGAAGGGGCTGTGAGAACTAAAGAAGTTCAGAGTGGAATTGATTCAATGTTACTCCCAATAAGCCCGCCAATCCACCAGTATCATCCCTGAGTCTTCTGACCTGCTTCCTCAGTTCTCCCTTTTCTTTGGATTAAAAAAATAAGAAGAATGTGCATTTCATTTGCCAATTTGCCTTCTGCTTGCAAATCTCCAAAGTAGCCTGTTTAGGTTGTCAGATTGAACACAATAGGTAAAAGGGAAGTTGTAGGGTTAGCCTTCTTTCTTCTACTAGAAAGAGGAGTGTCAATTCAGAAAACTGATCTAAAGCCAATGAATAATATTACATCTACTGACTAAATTTCATGTCTTTGGCTTAGAATGCTGGGAACTTCTCTGCAGTGGAGACATTTGGGGAAAAGTTGAAGTGACCTTGTGTCAAGGACATCATAATGGAGATTGAGAAAAAGAATTAGATTAAAAGACTTCAAAATCCTTTCTGCCTCTCAAAGTCTGCAGTGTTCTCAGTGTTTCTAAGGACGAAGTGTAATTTAGAGCAGCAGGTGGAAGTAAAGTGAGATCCCAGTATCAGTAAATCCTCTGCACTCAGCTTTCTCATGTCTGAGTCTTTATTTTGAAAAAAAACTATTAAGCTCTAAGATTTTGAGGAAACACACTTGAGTGAGTGCTGTAATCTGAGATTGTGGTATCCATGCCTCGGGAACCCTTGTACAATGACCAGAGCAGAGCTGTCCTTCCACCCATAACTCCCTGCATGTAGGCATCATGGCTAAGAAGAGAGCCTCCAGGGCTGGCACCAGATACCTCAGCTCCCCAGCTCTGTCAAGCCCCAGGCTTCCTGACTGATCTTCCCCATCTGGGTCTAGATTGCAGGGTACGTGAGCCAGCCCATGGTGGATGTGTCAATCCTTCAGAGGTCCCTGGCCATCCTGGAGAGTATGGTCTTGAACAGCCAGAGTCTGTACCAGAAGATAGCAGAGGAAATCACCGTGGGACAGCTCATCTTGCACCTGCAGGTGTGAGTAAGAGGCCCTTCCTACCCCCCTTCGCTTGTCTATTTCACTGTGTGTGTGTCTATTTGTGTGTATTTCAAGTTGTGCTCATTCCTTCATTCATCTCTTCTACAAATCTGTCAGGAGTCCTCCCACAATTCAGGCCCAGTCCTGTTGTGCTTCCTTCCTAATGCTCCTTGCCCTTTAGGGTAAAGTGGGGGTTTTCTCAGTTTCCCTGTACCACCCAGGTATTAGATAGAATTAGGTATTCCCTCTCCTCTGGGCTTGATAGTCTCTGTTTATACCTGTGACAATTATATTTATGTGAAATTTATTATCTGTAATAACCACTGGTGATTCTAGCCACCTGATCACACGGTCATGCGTGTACCACCAGTGATTCAAGACACCTGACGGGGAATAGTCATGCATCTGTCACTGGTGGTTCAAGTGAGCAGGCGCGTGTTAATGCTGTGACCACCAAAGGTTTTCAGTACAGCCCGTTTTATTGCTTGTGTTTTTGAAGAAGCTTATCACACCATAAATATTTTACCAGATGATAAATGAACTGTTTGACTCTTCTCCATTCTTTTTTTCTTCACTTTGAGCCAGTCTATACAAATTAAGGAGACTAGGCTTCCCAAAACAAGAGTGGTAATACTGTCAACTCCTTTCTGACTCTTGCTTACTTCCAGTTTGTCAGACATTGTCACAGTGCTGCCAGATTCTCCAACCAGGCCCAGGAAGTTGATATCGACCCTGTCTTCATTCAGCCTTGTCCCCAGCCTGTCTCCCTGACTAATCCAAGTAAAAAGAAAGCACAGTGATTTCTCTGCAGCTCTGATTTCACTTTATCGCTCTTTTGTTTGTTTTGTTTTTTGTCTTTTTGAGACAGGTTCTCGCTATGTGGTTCAGGCTGGCCTTGGGCTCACTTTGTAGCCCAGGCTGGTCTCGAATTTGCAACAATCCTACCTCTGCCTTCCAAGAGTGCTGGGATTAAGGGAGTGGTCCACCACACCTGGTTTATTTTGTCACTCTTAAAGGATTCTTTGTCCCCAGCTCTTATCCCTATACAGTCAACAGGATTGATGAATCCTGCACAGAGAGTTGCTGTTTCCAGTGTCCTTACATCTCCTCTCTGTTGCTTTGTCTTTGAATTGGAAATGACCTCAGTGGCCTCCCTGAGAACAATAGGAAAACATGTGACATTCCTTAGGGGTCCTTTGTGAATATTTTCAGCCCACAGCTGTCACCAGCACACAGATGCTCTGCTCTATGTGAGAAGACACTTAGTGCCCTCCATTAGATTGCCACGGTTCCCCCACATGCCGGGGGTCCGGCAGTCTCCTGGAAGGCCACACGCCCCCATCGTGGCAGACAGAGACATATAGCGAGGTGTCAGGATTATAAGATTCCACAAAATGGTTGTAGTTATTTTGTTTAAAATAAAGTGAGGTAAGTTTATAGTCAAAACTTTAAAAATTCAAAAAGCACAAAAAGTACATTATTTTTCCATTATCTCACCTCCATATATAACCACTGGTAAATGTTAAGTTGTATGTGCCTCCAGTCTTTTTTCCCCTCTGCATATTTTGAGCAGAATTGGGACTTACTATACATATTGATTGGTTGTTGTTTTACTTGAATAATATATCTTGAACATTTCTCTTATGTCAAAGATTCTTCCAAAGGAATAGTTCTAAACCCCCTTTTTTTTTTTTTTTTTTTAGTATCCCAGACACCTTTAAAAGCCCTGGAAGTAAGCAAGAGTCAGAAATGGGATTTCATTACTTTGGAACAATTATCACATAGTTAGCTAAATGTATAGAATAATTTCTGTACTGTTTCTGGGGTTCACAGACATCTAAAGCCATCCCGGAATCCCAGGTTAGGAAGCTTTACCCTAAACAGGATTTTTAGTAGCCACTTGGGATTTTTATATGTTAAACAAAGTTGCTAATGGAAATATTTGGGTTATGTAACATTTTATGTTTCTTTTTATAGTACTTGAGCAGCACACCTTGTCAGTAAATCTTGCACAGCTCTCCGATTACTCTTAAGTTCCTATTAGTGAAATTTGTAGGGCAGGAATATACCCCTTTTAAATGCTTTTGAGACTTAGCCCCAGATTATTAGTTTCCAGTCTGTAATAAGTGATTATTTAAAACTGTCAATCAATAGCGCCCAGGGATTTAGCTTAGCGCTAAGTGCCTGCCTGGCAAGTGCAAGGTCATGACTTCCATCCCTGACACCAAAAAAAAAAAAAAAAAGTGCTACTCTATCTTCTAATCTCCCTCTGCTTCTTTCTCCATTGACACAGCTCCAACCAAGAGATTCAAACCTACGCCATTGCACTGATTAATGCGCTTTTTCTGAAGGCTCCCGAAGACAAGCGACAGGTTTGTGGCTGCTTTTTCAAACTTTTCATTTGGGCTCTTCTAAGAGAAGAATTCTCATTTCACCCATTCTTTACTGTGCAGAGAGAGAAATCCAGCTGTCTCCCCCACGTTGCTCATCCCAGCCTTCACCAGTCAGTACCAAGCAGGTAGCTTTGCTAGTTAGGGAAGACCCTGGGAAGAACTGTTAGGGGAAGCTTGCTGAACTGTAGATCAGAGGAGGAGCCTGAAAACTTTCTCCTCTAAAGACAGAGAATAAATATTTTCTGCTTCATATACTCTGTGTGGCAGCTATTCAAGTTGGCGGTTAGAGCCAAAAACAGCTTCAGACAACAGGTAATGTGTGGGTATGGCCATCTTTCAATAAAACCTTATTTATGCAAATAGGCAGCAAATGCAGTGTAGCCACAATTTAGCTAACTCTTGGGTTAGAGGATCAAGAATAAGTTAGACAGTCCATCTGGGCATTACTGTTGAGTCCGAGGGATGAGAAACAAATGGAACTTAACACCCAGTTTTACATACAGAAGTCCTCTGATCAAGATTCTAAATGTCTTTCTTGCCCTGTTGATTAACTGTGTGATGTGTTATACAAATCGCTGTGATTGTTTGAACCTCAGCTGCCTCTCCTATTATAATATGGTAGTGACAACATCTGCCCTGTTCACCACACGAGAATATTATCAGAAGAAACAGGCTACCTATTTTACAAGAAAGGGAGCCAGAAACATTTTAGCAGTGGAATAGGCATTGACCTTAGGGTTAAGGGTCCTGGGACCAAGTACTTTTCCTGTCTCTGATTGTGCAAGTGTTCTGACTCTGGGTCTCAGTTTCTCTGTCTGTAAAATGAAAGAACCAGATTAAATGATCTCTAAAGGCCCTAATAACAGTTCACACTCTAAATCTTTCTGATAAATACCCAAAGAGATGTACAGATGTAAAACTTCAATTTTCTAACAGTGTTGTGGCCTCAGTAAGGTGAAATCCAGGGCATCAAGCACTAAGCTCTTGGTAGACTCTGGAGGGAAGATCAGGAGCATCTGTGGTTCTGTTTGTCCTTGTCTTTCTTGAATGGCATGGCTCTGTGATTCTCTTCCTCCCCAGTCCTTGTTTGAATGTAAGCTGAAGCTCATTCCGTCTGCTTCTCTCTGTGCTTTTTGCATTCTGCCAGCAGGACAAGCACCTTAATCCTCTAGACCTGCCTGTCACTGTAAGTAGCACCCTGTGTGGAAAGGGCTCTGGCTCACTTTCAGGTGGGAGGTCAAAGCTGGGCAGAAGGGAACGTCCAGGGAATGCCCAGGCCCAGGGAAAGTTTGTGAGCTGGACATCTTATTTGTCAGGACACTTAGGGAGTCCTGTAGATTAGAGTTGCAGAGGGATTCAGGGGATGCCTGCCCTGGGGAATGTGACCCAGTCTTTCTTTTTAACCTGCCTTTGTGTAGGTCTGTGTTCAGCTAAGCTTAGATTCAGACATAAGCCTGTGACTTTCATCCAGGTGATAGTGCTGCTTCCTGCCTTGTATTGCCTGCCAGTTTGCTATAGTAAAAGCAGAAAGGTAATCCATGCCCTTTTTGGATTCTTCCTAGACAGTCAGAATTTGAAAAGGTTTAGACATTTGACAAAAGGGAGTATAGACAATCATTTATTGACTTGTGGGAGCTTGAGAAAGGCCAACTTTATGAGGATATAAAAGAGGATAAGGATTTGCCCCCAGCACCAAGGAAAGGCTTTGGTTTGAGACCTTTATATTGTAGTTCTAGATGACTGGCAGTTACCCACACTGTGAGTTGTCTGCAGCAAAGTTTAATCTCACTCAAACTCCTGTAGCTACCAAAGAAGTTTTTAGGCCCTTTCCCAGTGCTTGAACAGGCCTTCTGGCCCTGTTCCTTTCCCCCTAAAAACTTCTGGCCCTTTCCCCCTCCGTCAGCCAATATATGCTCAGCAGATGCAAAGAAAAGCTCAGTGCCCCTGGCAGCCTCAGCCATGTGGAATGTGTGTAAGGGCTTTAGAAATGAGAGAGAAACTCCTTTCGGTTTGAGCAAAGTGATAGAGCTCATGGTTATTGGCCCATAGGAGAGGTGCAACAGCTCCATCCAGGCCAACCGAATTAGAATCATCTATAAAATTAAATGACGGCAGCAGTTCAGAAAGGCAAGTCATACTGATTAACATTAGTGAGCAGTGGTGGCTGACAGGGAAGGAAGAGACAGAAGAATTGTGAAAAGCTGTTGGAAAAATTAGAAGTATCATAATCTGGAACCATTTTGTTTAGAGAGAAAATAGCTTGATGTTTAAAAAGTTCCCTGCTGTCACAACACAGAATAATCACTGATGTTCTTTTGCATGAAGCCAAGTCCTTGGCAGTGATTAAATTATATTCATTGTAATCTCATCAGAAATAAAGAATGTGTATAATTTTTTAAAAAAAGATTTGAGTTAAAATGGTTAAAAATAATGCTTCTGAGAGAAACCTTGAAACTTTATTCCCTGGAAGATTCTCTTATGAATCTTATGAAGACACTTTATTTTCTGAGCATGCTAAATAAATAAGCATTACTTGAGAATTTGAACCAAATGTAACTTTAGAAGATGAACCTGTTCCAAGGAATTACCCATAAGCATACACATACTGCTGTCTGAGCCAGTCCGAAGAGTCAGGTTACTGCTGGACGTCTGTGCTCTGGCCCTACCTGTGGCGGCCTGGAGGATGTGCTGGGCCAGAGTCTTTTCCTTAGTGTGGAGTCAGTGCTCGAACAGGCCTTCTGGCCCTGGGGGTGGCCTCTGCCTGGAATGGCACATGCAGCGTAGGGCCCATCCTGCTCCTCTTTTCTCTGCATGCGGTGTCCATTGCCCAGCATCCTTGTAACACAAGTGTCTCATTGTCTGTGTCCTTCTGTGAAGATGATGCAGCATTAGGAAAGAAAACTATTTTAGTTAATTTGCACTCACAAAAAAATGAAATTTTTTAGAGTGTAAAATGTAGTTGATGCAAGTGGATTTTCTTCCACTAACTCACTTTTCATTTGAAAGGGAAAAGTTTTAAAAGGAAAAACCTCAGAGCTATGTCATCACCTTCCTCTTGATAGTAGTCACAGGTGTGTGTCTACCACCTTCTTTATATTTATTTATTCTTCCCATAGGATATGGCCAATGCCTTTGCACAGAAGCACCTTCGATCCATAATCCTGAATGTAAGTTCCTCGGGCACACTGTATTTTGTTACTGATGTCTTCTTACTATGGATAGCAGTTACTTCAGTTATTACTGAAATTAGTATTGAGTAATGGGGCATGCAGAGAAAACTTAATAGGTGCTAAACTCTTCTCAAACTGTGAAGATTTTTTCATAATCCTCTTAATGAAGCCTTCTCACCAGGAATTGTAGTGCCTCCAGGGAGGTACTAAGGGCAGCTGGAGTACTTGCTGCATCTCCAGCATCTTTATCCACAGGGAATTTGTTAAAATAGGCACCGAAGAGGAAAGTTAACTCAGCTCATGCTCATCCTGAGCCTGATGTGTGTGGGCACTGACAGAGATGAGCAAGAGTGTGCTTGCTGTCAAAGACCTTGTGGTCAGAAGCTGGGCGTGGTAGCACACACTACCCAACAGTTGGGAGACTGAGGCAGGAGGATCACAATGAGTTCAAGGCCAGCTTGACCTACATAATGAAATCTTGTCTAGGAAAAAGACCTTGCAATAGTAAAGACAGTGATCACAGCGCAGAGGGTCAGTGCTTCCCTAGAGATGTGTGACCTGGGAGAGGAAGGAGGAGCTTTACTGAGCCTCCAGGGATGTATCTGGGAGTGTGCAGGTGACAAGTAGGCCACCCAAGAAGGACTGGAGTTTCTGAGAGCAGCTGCAGCCAAGAAGGACTTGTGACTGGGTACAAAGTGGCACAAGGGGCAAAGGCATTGTGAGGCTGGAGAAGTTGCAGAGCCCAGTTAACCAAGGCCTTAGTCTTATTCCTAAGTTCTGTTGAAGCAATCTACTCAGGATGGTGAGACCACATTGATTCTAGAAAGAGCTGTGTGCTGCCTGAGGGCTGGAAGAGGGAGGAGAGTAGCATTTCTTGGGGGCAGCAGGGTCTGGATAGAGGTCCACTTTCCTGACCTTACTGTGATGATGTAGGCTATAGGGAGACAGAAATAGGCAGGAAAGGGAGACGGGAGCTGAGGAGGAGAGCCAAGGTCTGGATTAAAAGAAAGCAGTTTTATCAACTGTCACAAACAAAGGTGTGTTAGTCACTTTCCTCACTGCTGGGACAAAATACCCAAAACCCACAACTTAAAAAGGGGTTTATTCACATCTGTAAACTCAGCACTTGGGAGGCTGAGGCAGGAGGATCATTGTGAGTTTGAGACCATCCTGGGCTACAAAGTGAGCTCAAAGTCAGCCTGAACTGCATAGTGAGACCTGTCTCAAAAAGACAAAAAAAAAAAAAAAAAAAAAAAAAAAGGTTTCTTTTGGCTCACAGTCTCAGGAGATCTCAGTCCTTACATGATCAGCCAGCTTCAAGGTGGCAGCAGCATGGTGGAAGGGCCCGGTAGGGGAGGAAAGCTGCTCATGTCATGGCAGCCGGGAAGCAGAGAGAAGGGAGGAGCTGGGGAAGGAGATGCACCCTTCAGGGTCACACCCTGGTGAGCACCTTCAACCCGACCTCCCGACTGCGAAGTGAGCTCTGAACCTGCGATCCCAGTCACTTTCCATAAGCACAGCCTAGGAGAATGTGAGGCTTTGGGGTGGGGGTACTGTCCATCTCCACCATAACAGGGGGAAAACTGAGTGACCACAGTGAAGGGAATAAGTGAAAGTCAGGAGCCAAGGGTGAAAGACTTAAAATGCCACACATGGACTTTGGAGTCAACCAACCCTGGCCTGTCATTTTCTAATCTGCTTTGATCTCCAGCGGTTCACCTCACCTCTCTAGGCTTTGGATTTGCTCATGTGAGTGTGCGGACTAAATTCATAATAGAGACAGTGCTCAGCAGGGTGCTTGGCACCTGGTAATCTTTGCTCTGTAGGCAGAATAGGACTTGAAGGTGAGAGAATTCACCAAGTAAGCTCTGAGCACTTGTGCGTGGATGGTCAGTTGCTTTAAACCTGCAGAGTCCCCAGCGCCTCCCAACTGTGTCTGTGGTGGTTGTAGGCCAGCTAGCAACCTAGTAGGAAGCCCCACCACCACCACCACAGCAAAAAAAATGCTGGAACACTGCTCTCAAGTGACAGTGGACAGGCTCCCAGGCATTGCTATGAATACTAAGCAGCTATCAGGGCATCTTCCACTGTAAGTGCAAGTGAGGGTCCTCATATGGGGAGAATGAAATTGTGGTTGAGATTTAGTTGCCTTAGTGGGCTTTGAAGTTCAGCTCATTTCTGGACAACCGTTGTGATCAAGCAAAGATTCTTATACAGAAGACAATGGAGCACAGAGACTTAAATGATTTGCCATGAAATGGTAAATTCATGCTCACTAAAGTCTTTAGTTGAGTCAGAGAGTCAGAGAGCATAGGCTTCAACATGTATGATGGCCAGGTGAGGTCTGTGAGCCTTCGGATGAAACCTCTGAAACTACAGCTCGTCACACAGGAGCTGGGCTTCTTCAAACCATTGCAGGCTAATTACCTTCCTGTCATGATGTCTCTTCAGTTCAAGAAAGGGGGCTAAGATGAGTGATAACTAAAAGCATGTCAGCTTTCACCACCATTCAGAGCTGTTTTGTAAATTATCTTGAGATGTGAGAGGAAAGACTAAAGGGGGCACAAGTAGAAATCAGGGTGGAAGAGAGAGGCAGCAGTAGAGAAAAAGAGGCTCAGAATGAGGCAAGGGAAGAGTTGCAGAGGGAGGCAAGAAGCAGCGTGTCAGAGAAGCACCCTAAGCCAGGAGAAATGAAAATGCTTGGGAAGAGAGAATCACTGAGCTGAGCTCAGAGAGGTCTCCTGCAGGAGAGACAGGGAGCGCATGTGACCAGATTGGCACCAGAGGCTCGGAGGGAACGCAGGGGCAAGATCTAGCTTGAGCACATTGGCAAACTTGTAGTTGATGGAGAGACTGCCTGAAATGGTCGTCCTTAAAAGGAGTCCAGTGTGAGGAACAGAATGTGTGGTTTTAATTTGAATGAAATCTAAATACCTATGTTTGGCTTGTGGCAACTCAGATGAGTGCAGATCTTAGTAACGAGTCGGGGAGTCACACAGCTGGGAAAGAGATCTGGAGCAATCCTGGCCAGTAGAAATACAATCCGGTCTACATGGGCAGTATAAAATGTGTGCTAGCGATGTTAAAAAAGAAATAATGGAAGGGAAGTTTAATGATACTGCTTATTGAGCTCAAGATACCCAAAACGTCATTTCAACATGTTTATAAATAGAAATGTTACTAATGATACATGTTACATTTTCTTTTTTCATACTGAGGCTTTGAGGTCTGCTGTGCATTTGACATAGCATATCTCAGTTTCAACTGGCCACATGTCAAGTGTTCAACACCACCTGTGTCTAATAACCACCAAATTAGACTGTGCAGGTTAAAAGAGATTGATCTAGAGCCAATGCAAGCTCTAGAGAGAGCAGATCTAAAATTCCAGGGAGCTTTGAAGAGAATGGTTTAGAGCTAGAGAGCTCTAGAACAAGGCTGTGTAGCAGAATTTTCTGTGCTGATGGAAACGTTCTGTGCTGCGTTGTGTCACACTTGCTAGCCACAGTGGCTTGTACCTCCAGTGGACTGAATTTACCGTTGAGATGTAAGTTACCACATGTGGCTAGTGGCTAGCACACTAGACAGCACGCTTCTAGAGACAGCATAGGAGACACAGAGGTCACAGTATGGGCAATTGGATAGGAAGCTCATTCAAGCAACAAAGGAGCCACAGTGACAGGGTTCGGGATGGTAGTTTAATAAAGAAAGGGGACAGTGAAGTGTCCAGGGAAGCAAGAAGAAAGAGCAGGATACTGCAGGAGTGAGAACAGGTTAGTGAGATTCTGATCATCAGGACAGCGAGAGACACAGCATGCAAGAGAAGGATGAATGGAGTATGAGAGGAGACAAGGAAACCTGAAGTGCTGGCTGTGGGGTCAAACGGAGAGTGAGGAGCCACCACAGAGGGTAGGGAGGACAATCAGAGAAGGGAGAGTGACATGCAGGCAGGGGAGGTGGCATGAGTGGTTGGACAGTTCTTCCTTCGTGTAGGTGGCTCAGTATCATTTAAAGAAGATGACCTTTCCTAAAGCCTCTTCCCAGTGTGAAGCCATCTAGGATGTTCGCACTTTTCTAAGAGAAAGCGACTCTTGTGTGTGTACTCTCCGTTGTTCCGGATTCAGTAATCTTGTGAGGGGGCCGACTGGAGTGGATCCAGTCTCCTGACCTCAAGAACCAGCTCTGGTGAGGTCAAGGTCTGACCCCTTCGCTCCACTTCCTCTGACCAACAGAATGCAAGGGGGAGGGATTGTGCCCTGGGCTTGCAACGAATCGTCTCTGCCTAAATCTGGGCCATTCATTCTCCATCTCCTTCCAGAACATGAAGTCCCTGTATGTGGGAGGAAACTCACTCCCTTCCCGGTACACTTCTGTGTTTTCCACCAGCATGGATGTGCTTCTTCAAAAAAGACAATTCAGCCCTGTTTCCTTCCTTTCCTTTTCTAGCATGTGATCCGAGGAAATCGCCCAATCAAAACTGAGATGGCCCATCAGCTCTATGTCCTTCAGGTCCTGACTTTTAACCTTCTGGAAGAAAGGATGATGACCAAGATGGACCCCAATGATCAGGCAGGTGCTAAGTGGAACAGTGCCATCCTGACTAAAGTTATGTGCTGGTTTCTCATGGCTATGGTGCGTTCCCCCTCAGCAGGAGTGATTAGCATCTGCTCTGGGAAATCTAGTATGTTCTGTGCCTACTGGGGCCTCTATGAGCCAGCCCGTTTCTGTCCCACTATGGTAGAGGTAACGCCTCCCAACAGACTCACTGGGACCAGAGTTTGTCTTGGGGGAGCCTGGCTTGCCCCTGTTCTCGCCCCTGCTTCCCATGGCCAGCTGACTTGCCTGCTGACTGTCTGTGTCTCCACTCAGGCACAGAGAGACATCATATTTGAACTCAGGAGGATTGCATTTGATGCAGAGTCTGACTCCAGCAGTGTCCCCGGGAGTGGGACCGAAAAACGCAAAGCCATGTACACCAAGGACTACAAAATGCTGGGGTTTACTGTGAGTACCCCAAAGCATAGAGGGTGATAGGCAGTCCTTCCTGATGACCGCTTCAGTGGGCTGATAGCCCCTCCTTCATCGTGATGGCCCTCCATTAAATAGATGACTGTACGAAGGAGGAGGGTCATACACTTGGCTTACCTCATCAGTGGCCCATTTGCAAGTTTATGCGTAACATTTGGTCCTGTAAAGCAAATTCCTAAGTAGGAGAGCCTAGAAGGTCAGGTAGAGTAGGACCTGGTCCCCAAAGCAGCTACATTCTTTCCAAAGCTAAGGTGACTATTTTACGATAGCATATGGCTTGAGGGTGGGGTTACTTTGATTAATAAGTAATTACTGCACACCTGCTCCATGCCTACAGGCATGCTAGGTGCTGGGGACACAAGACGAGGCAACCTCAGTCCAATGCCATAAGCTCAGTTTAGTAGTACAAACAGGCATGCAAAAAAGCTGGGCAGAGGGCAGTGAGTACAAAGCATTGGCAGCAGAGAGAGGGAAGCAGTGGGTTTGCCCACAGGTCATTCACACGAGACCACTGCCTAGTCTCAGATTGGATATGTTTCTCCAGAACCATATCAACCCAGCCTTGGACTTCACCCAGACTCCTCCTGGAATGCTGGCCTTGGACAACATGCTGTACTTGGCTAAAGTCCACCAGGACACCTACATTCGGGTAAAGATTGGCCTCTCATTCCCTATGCCCGTCTCTTGCCTTCCTCCCTTAATATCTCCCTGTCTCCCCCCACCCCCAGATTGTCTTGGAGAACAGCAGCCGAGAAGACAAACACGAATGCCCCTTTGGCCGAAGTGCCATCGAGCTCACCAAAATGCTCTGTGAAATCTTGCAGGTTGGGGAACTGCGTAAGTGTCTGCAGCTCCTTGTGCTCCTTCTGTTCGTACTGTCCCGAAAAGTGTGGTGAGACTGGAGACACGAACAATTTGATGTCAATGGGACTGGACCACCTTTTGGGGGTTTCTAATTACTGTATGAGCTGGTGATGATCCATCTTATTCTTGCTTCTGGGAGCCATGGCCATTGCTTCAAGCTGGTAATTTGAGCTCTTGCAGAAGGTAACCCATGTTGCATGTCAGGGTTGGCTAAGTCTGTAATAGGGTAGAAGCAGACCAAGAAAAACACCCTGGAAAAGCAGCTGAGGAAGTGAAAAAAGGCCCAACCCACTCTCCTTGGTAACCACTGGCCTGCTCTGCTTTTGTTCCATGGGTCTTTGGTGCAGGAAATCCAGGGTTTGGATGTGAGCTTCTGGACCAGACCCCATAGGCAAAAGCCATCACCATCTCACTGTTCCCTTTCACAGCAAACGAAGGCCGCAATGACTACCACCCAATGTTCTTCACCCATGATCGAGCATTTGAAGAGCTCTTTGGAATCTGCATCCAGCTGCTAAACAAGACCTGGAAGGAGATGAGGGCAACAGCAGAGGACTTCAACAAGGTCAGTGTCTTAGAGCTGCTCTGAAGCCCACAGGAGACCATCACACGAAAGTCTCAGACAGCTGCCCAGAGCCTGGGGAATCCCTGAGCTGGCAAACCAGCATGGTCTGCCCTGCTGAGCCACAAGACTGACGCATTGGAGAGCCTCAGTCCTGTCTGGTTGTGACTCCCTCTGTAACCTTGAGGTGGTGTCTACCCCTTGGTACCCAAATCTCATTTGCTCAATGAAGCCAGTATCTGAGCCTTAGGAATTTCCCTGATTCCTAAGGAAAGTAGCATAGCAGAATAGCTGTGGTTTACTGTGCATCTACTATGTGCAATCACTTTGAACTGCAAAGGTTAGGAAGGCCAGAGGGAATTGCTGTGTTGTGCACATCGTGGGTGCTTCATTATCATCTGTTAGTGCTTTCTGGATAATTTCTCCATATGGAGCACTGTGCTAGGTCTTCTGTGACAGTCTAGTAGTAGTCAATCATCCCATCATAAAAAATTTGAAAAGTGTAATATAAAAAAGAAAACGTTTTTCTCTTTAAATAAAAAAAAATAAAGAAAACATTACCGATAATTCCTCAAGGCAGTGACACCCATTTTTTTTGTTTTCCTCCACTCTTTTTCCCATGGAGTTTCCTTTCCTTAGATTAAAATGTACATGCAGGTATCCCATTTTGTTCTTTCAACCGTTGTTTTAGAGGAACTGACACAGTTTTTAATGCCCCACAGCATGCAGGTGCTGTGCCAGCCTTCCCTGTGGAATCCCTGTTCTTTACAGCAGCACCAACAGAGTGTGTCTTCCTTTTTGTCTCTAGAGGTGAGGAGACAAAGGCCCAAGGATATAAAGTGACTTGCTCAAGGAACAAGGACTCAAGAACTTTGTCTTAGAGCAGAGTCAAGATCTGAACCCATTTCTCTCTGACTCCAAAAATCTGTGCTTATTCCCTGATACTAGTGACTAACTGAAATATATGGGAAATAAAGTATCTCTCACTTCACCCGAGTAGCCACTGACAAGATGTCCCTTGAAAGTCAGGACTCTCATTCCCCCTGCAGGTATCTGATTAATACTCCAGGGTTGGGAGAACCTTGGTTTCCAGAGGCAGCCTGTCCATTTCTCAGAGCAGTAGATTGAGTCACTGCCCTCTTTCCTCAGGTTATGCAAGTAGTCCGAGAGCAAATCACTCGAGCTTTGCCCTCCAAACCCAACTCTTTGGACCAGTTCAAGAGCAAACTACGTAGCCTGAGCTACTCCGAGATCCTGCGGCTGCGCCAGTCGGAGAGGATGAGTCAGGATGATTTCCAGTCCCCACCAATTGTGTAAGTGCCCTCATCAGCCCCAATGAGGGGGCAGCCCCCACTCCTGCCTTCAAGAGTGCCGTTGTCCCTGTGACCTCACTCTGTTGCATGTCCACCCCAGAGAACTGAGGGAGAAGATCCAGCCTGAGATCCTTGAGCTAATCAAACAGCAGCGCCTGAACCGGCTTTGTGAGGGCAGCAGCTTCCGAAAGATCGGGAACCGCCGGAGGCAAGGTGAGAGGAGGCGTGGGCACGGGGCTGGTCTTCACCCACCGGTGTCCCTCCCCAGAAGAAGCCTGCCTGCACAGTCCCTAGAGGGAACAGGCAGGCCGCCGTCATCCTGCCCTTTGTGGACCTTGGCCTTTCCAGTGCTTTCCTAGCTCACCTGCTTGGCTTATGTTCCAGAACGGTTCTGGTACTGCCGCTTGGCACTGAACCACAAGGTCCTGCACTATGGTGACTTGGATGACAACCCTCAAGGGGAGGTGACATTCGAATCCCTGCAGGAGAAAAGTAGGTTCATTTTTCTGTTGATGTGCAGGTAGCTGGACTTATCTCCCTGAATCTTAGTACTGTCTATTTCAAACTCAGTACCTGGTCTTGGGCCCAGTACCTCTGCACTTGATTCCTTGTCTGTCAGAGACCATCTACCTGGTCTCATGAAGTTACATCCAGTGAACCGTGACATAGCTTCATCAAACCACATTCAACTGGAAGTGACTAAGGGGAGGGAACAGTACGGGGCTGTGCTGATGACCATTGCCCCTGAGCTAGTAGAGCCCTTTGTGCCTGGGAGCTGCAGCTTCCCAGCAACCTGCCCCAGACTTCCCTTCTACCCCTGGGGTGAGCGCTGACCAGCGTGCAGCATGTGCTTCCAGATACTGATTCCCATCATTTATTAGTTCCTGTTGCAGATATTAAGGCCATTGTCACTGGGAAAGATTGTCCCCACATGAAAGAGAAAAGTGCTCTGAAACAGAACAAGGTAAGAGGAGAGCAATCCCGAATGAGTGGGCGTCACAGGGCTAACTGTAGGGTACAGTCAGTGGGCTGTCTTAAAAAGACAGGTAGATTCTTGCTCTCTTCCCTCTTTAAGTTATTGCTGAACATTCTATTAAGAAGAATTTTGAACATACACAAAAACAGAACCCCATACATACATCACCCAGCCTCAGCAACTATAGCACATTCTGCCATCCACTTCCTCTTTCTTGTGACTTTGAAGAAAATCCCAAGCGCCACAAGCTTTCATCTGTGAATATCTAAAATATAGAACTGTTAACCATAATACCTTTAGCATACCTCGGAGAAAATTAAAAGTTGTTTTACATCTAATATTCCATCCATGTTTGAATGTCCACCAGTTATGAATGTCATGATTTCTCTGTAAAAGTTTGCAAAGGTTTGTGTATATATACACACATACTGTGCACTCTCATACCCATTTTGTTTAAATCAGAATTCAAGGAAGGCCTGCATATTATGATGAGTCTAAGTTTCTTCATTTATTCATAAGTTTGCCCTCTTTTCCATCTTCTTGTTTTCTTTGCAGTTTATTAGTTGTGGAAACAAAATTGCTTGTTTGGTAATTTCCCAGAGTCCAGGTTTTGCTGATTGTTTCCCCATGGAATAGTTTAACTTGTTTCTCTGTCCAAGATCTGTAAATTGGTAGAGGGATCTAGAGGTTTGATTTGGTTGGGGCTTAACTTGTTTTCTGGCAAGTCACATCATAGCTAGTATTATGTTCTCTCCAGAGGCCCCTAACGTCTGGGTGTTGCATCAGCTGTCTGTCACACGGCAGACTGTAGCTGTGCAATGCCCCATTCCATTAGTAAGTTAAATTTTGCAAACTAGTGATGTTCTCCCTGCATTTTTTCCTTTTTATCCGTGAGCTGAACTTCTTCTCTGAGAAGAATCTTGCCCTATCTACTGTGAGCTTCCCAATGATACCGTTTATGTAAGAAAGGAAAAATAAATGTTCGATTCTTCTTTTATGGGCCTACTTTTAAAACAGCAAGTTAATTCCCTGGTATACAATTTTTTTGGTCTGTGCATTTTTTTTACTATTATTATGAATTTAAGCAAATTATTTGCTTCAATCTATTGCTGTTATTTTATTGATGTTCAGACTGTCCTGCATTTGTCTGCAATTTTTTTTTTGTTGTTTCAAACTGTTAACAGTTTCCTGTGCCAGTTACAGCATGAGAGAAAGAGAAAGTCAGAATCTTGGCAATACAGAATAAAAACTTTTAGGCTGCCTGGCAAGTGCAAGGTCCTCAGTTCAATTCCCAGTACAAAAAATAAAAAGATTTGAAAGCTTTTTAGGGTAACATGTAGCCATGAGCTCTAGCATTCAAGGGTAATGAGTGTTGGAAATGACTTTTCTCCCATCTTTATAGTATCACAGTGTCTTAGGTATGATTTGGGCAAGGAGTGGATGAGTTAAGGTTATTAAGGTTGGGTCTCATTCCTAGTCATATTTACATGCGTGCATAGGGGTTCGGGGGATGTCATATCTAAACTGACACATTTGGTGATAAGCCAGACTATTAGGACTTGGCCAAGATTTTGGTATTCAGACTTCAGGCCATTCCATTGTTTCAAGTATCTGAAACCCTTTCTTCTCTAGGAGGTGTTGGAATTGGCCTTCTCCATCCTGTATGACCCTGATGAGACCTTAAACTTCATCGCTCCCAATAAGTATGAGGTGAGCACTGCCTGGGACAACACAGCCCTGTGGCCTCTTCAGCTGCAGGAGAGGAGGGCACAGGACAGGCGCATCCCTTAAAGGCAGGTGGCCACAGTGAAGCATCAGTGGATACAGGATCTGCCACCCCATGAGCTTTCATCCCTATGCATTATTCTTTAGCAACAGCTGTATGTTGTCATTAGAAAGACAGGGACGACTTATTTGCCTGGGACTCAGAAAATCCTTCTCTCTTCAATCTCACCATGGCCTCCTATGCAAACAGACATGACGGGCCTGCAGTCACATATTGCCTGGGCTTTGAAACCAGATGGACCTAGTTCTTCTGACAAGGGAGCTTCCACTGCAGCTTTGGAAAATATTAGACTGGATTAAGTGAGTAACTGCGGTGGAGCCCTGCAGGCCCGTGAAGCTCTCAGAGCTATTAGTGGGAACTGGAGGCTTCCGGAAGAGACACATAGGCAGGGTCTGAGCTGCCAGTGAAGTCTTGTTGGCAGACATTGAGGAGCAGGTGGAGAACCAGGTGAGCAAGGCATGAGGAGGGGAGACAGCAAGAGAGGGAACAGGAAGAGTTAGGGAGCGCTGTGTTGTTCCCTCTCATTTTTTGTCTATTTTTTAAAACAAAATGAGATCCTACAGTGTTCCTGTTTGTGTCTTGCTTTTTTTTTTTTTTTTTCTAACCTAGTATGTGTTTTCCCTCTTCCCGTTGGTAATTTGAGAGAGTGGCTGGCAGTCACTGGCCACCGCAGTCATTTCTGATTCTGCACCTAACTTCAGGTAGCTGATCCTCCCAATTTTCATTGCATTTTTAGGTCACATTTCATATTGTTGAAAGGAGTTTTAATGTAAACCCCTCATAAATACCAAGACTCTTGAAAAACTAATGATCACCTCCCAGCTTATCTTCGCTGTTATTCCAGATCGGTTTTTCCTATCAGTAGTGCCAAAAGGGTCTGTGTAAGTCCCATCAGAACGAGGACCCTGGCAGCCCTGGAACTGCCATATAACATTTTGCAACTTGCTTCCCACAGTACTGCATCTGGATTGATGGCCTCAGTGCCCTTCTGGGGAAGGACATGTCCAGCGAGCTGACCAAGAGTGACCTGGACACGCTGCTGAGCATGGAGATGAAGCTGCGGCTCCTCGACCTGGAAAACATCCAGATTCCCGAAGCACCACCGCCAGTGCCCAAGGAGCCCAGCAGTTACGACTTCGTGTATCACTATGGCTGAGCCTGGAGCCAGAGACCACAGTACCCAGGACAGGATAGGGGCCCAGGAATGACACTCAGTCTGGTGCCTTGTCATTTGCTTGAGTGGAATCTGTAGAGATTATGGTGGCCAGTGAATGCCAGCCACTCTTCTAACCCACTTTGGACCACCAACATTCCTCTTGGTCCCTGTCCACTGGGAGTCATGAAGGCAGGGCACTCTGCCTTCTCTGTCACCATGGAGCGTGGGACTAGTCCGTGAGAAATGAATGGCAGCCTTCCAGCCCCCAAACTGCAGTGTGAACTGGATTTAACAGCAGTCATCTTCTTTTTCTTCCTGAGCCTGCTCTCTGGTTGGCTGGATCCTATGTAAGCCAGAACTGGCCCACAAAAGACCAGCGTGCTGGGCGTGTTGAGAGCCTTGGAGTGACTGCCTTAGGGTAGCTCCTGCCTGTGGCTCAGATCTGAGGACAGGCATTGGGACTTTGCTTTTGTCTTTGTGAGGGCTCTGGCTTCATCTGGTGCCAAGATGTTGCTGTTTCTAAGATTTGGCTTTAACATTTCTGGTGTAGAGCTATTAGCTCTTCTTGCTCATGCAGGATCAGGGCAGGTGGAAAGTTCTCCCTCACAATCTCTCCATCTCATGCTGGCCAGGCAGAGACCTACAGGCTAAATCCTGTCTCCTTAATCTCCAGGAACGCTGCAGGGAAAGCCCCACCAAGACCAGGGCTAGACCGTAGTGAGGTCACTAGATTCCAGCCCCACCCCCACGTTTATAGCATTCCCTTTGTAGGAGAGAAATCTCCCACTAACCTGAACTGCAGCTCCCTCCAGGTTGCTTCCCTTTGGCCTTCCAGACTCCAGGAAGTTTGCCTTCCCTTCCTCTCCTTCCTTGTGCTGTGGTTTCTACCACTGGCTGTGACTTGAGGGAGCTAGCTGAGGTCGCACCTGTGCCATGAGGCTTTCCTGGTGCTGCAGCACTTGAACCACACTCAGCCTGTCTCTCCTTGGACAAATATTAACACAGTGGCATTCAGTATTTGTAGCCTGGCATGGTAGGTACTACCCAATGAAGAGTGTACTATATATTTTCTTTACTATAGGCCATACTTATACAGACATGTATATATATTTATATAACATCTACCTATCCTAGGATGGAACATTTGGTGTGGGGGGGAGTAATGCTCATAATCATGAGCCAAGAGTATATCCAGAAAGCAGCAGGAGCCTCCTGTCAGTAACCACATTTTCAATAAATACTCTTTCCTGTACAAACTAGTTCCATTAATAGCCGTTTGTCCCTACTTGCTGCCTGCCAAGGGTAGAGAGTCACCCTGGCAGTTTTCATCTCATGCCTGGGAGACTCCAGCTAGACCCCTTAGCCACTTCCCAAGAGCACCTTCCTCTGCCTCGTCCACACACTCAAGACACGCCTGCTATTTAAGGATGTTCACAGACTGTTGCAGTGGACAAAGTATTTCTTGCTCAGCACTGCCAGGTACAGCAGAGAAAGGCATACTGTACGGGCTCATGAACGTGTCTTCCTCTCGTCTCTGCCAAAGATACACCCTGGGAACAGCTCGAGTACTTAGGCCTTACAAAGAAGACGTGTTCCTCAGCCAGTGTGTCGCTGTGCTTAGTGCCCAGCCTTCCAGCTGGTGCTTTAGTCCATTGCTCCAATCCATGGCCTTGGTAGCTGTGAAGCATAAATGAGGGAAATGATGAAAACAGATACTTTCTCTTGCCTCAGAGAGAAAGGGTGGGGACAAGCTCCTTCAAAAGGCAGAAATTACATGCAGTACAAGCCTTGACTACTGAATAAAGCCACGACCTTGGGTGGTGATGGGTACCATTGTAGATGCGTGGTGAGCACTGATTGAACTAATGCCTATATAACGCCAGCTGGCAGAGCCACCAGCAGCAATTTGCACAGCACATTGCCTACACTTGGGCCTTCTGTTTAGAGGGGCCAGGAACCCAGCTGAGTCATTTGCAAGGATCCATATTTGCAGCCAGTCTCTTAGTGCAGAATCAAGGAAGAAGCCAGAGGAGGGCAAAAAGCACAAAACTGAGCCTCAGTGTGGAGCCCTCACCTGCCCACTTTAAAAATGGCTCTCCCTGTCCACAAACGTTGCCCTTTTTAATCCATCCTACAAGATGAATCAAATGCTCTACGCTGACATTTTGAGGTCACCTGCTCTTTGGTTACTCTGACATCTCTGACATAGTATTTGTTACCCTCATTTATGAACAACCTAGATTCTCAACAGACGAACCTTTTAAATTTTTAAAAATTAATTAAATTTCATTTTATTATTATTAGTCTTTTTGAGACAGGGTCTCTCTATGCAGTTCGGGCGGGGCTTGAGCTCACTTTGTAGACCAGGCTAGTCTTGAACTCCCAATGATCCTGCCTCAGCCTCCCAAGTGCTGGGATTACAGGCGTGAGCCACCACGCCTGGCAATTTTATTATTCTTTTAAACAGATTTCACTGTGTTGTTTGGGCTGGCCTTGATCTCATCATATACTCCAGGTTGGCCTCGAACTTACATGGCTTTGCCTGCCTCAGCCTCCCAAGTGCTAGGATTTACAGGCTTGCACCACCACACCCAGCTCTACTTGACTTCTTGAAATTAAATGCTCACAAAGCTTCAGGTATATAGAAAATATTTCAAGAATTTTATTAATTGAGTCTTCTAGGTCAAACTTTAATGCCCCTGATATTACTCCTCACTGGCTGGAGCTCCAACAACAAAAAGTCAGTGGGAAATTTATTTTCGTGGTTCTGTCCACTATTGTCCTGCACAGGACTGAAGCTAAACAATTTAACAAAAGTAGACGGGTGACCTCTCTGGATGCTCGCTTGTTTGCAGGACAGCAGTAGGCACCAGGGCTTCAGGACAGCTCCCCAACCTTGGCGCTCTTTAACCCCAATAAGGGACTTCGCGGAAGACGGAATCCGGTTGGGGCTGTGCCTGGAGCGAGTCCCCAGCCCTCCCCTCTTCTCGTGGCTTCCGGCGGAAACCACCCCCACCTTCCCGCCACGCAGGGGTGGGGCCTGGTTCACACTTCCGGCAGGAGGATCCCGGGGAGCCCCCAGGGTGGAGGTGAGTGTGGGTGCAGCAGGCACTCCCGGGGCTGGGAAAGTCGCAGCTGGCACCGCGGGACGGGCTCTTGCGCGGCGGCGGGGGATAGCCCGTGGTCCTGCCCGCCCAGGCCTCAGTCTCCCGGGGTGTGGAGGGAAAGGGGTCCCCGGGCGACCCCCGCCCCGCGCCGGTTCACCTGCGAGCGGCCAGGCGGGAGTCGCGCGCGCCCTGCGGCGGAGAGGCTGAGCCGTGCGGTGGGGTGCGGTGGGGTGGGGTGGGGTGGGGCGGGCGGGGCGGGGCGGGCGGGGAGCACGTGAGCAAACACGGAAACGTCAGAGAAAGTGCCACGAGGACTGGGAGCGGCGGACTCTCGGAGAGTCCAGCCGAGCAAAGGCACGCGGAACAGGTTGGGCGCAGAAGGAGCAGCGAGTGCCTGGAAAGGCACGGGCTTGGCGTTTGCCAAAGGCAGGAGGTCACGGTAGTGGGTACCGGGTGCAGGAGGAGGAGGCGGAGGAGGCGGAGGCGGGAGAGAGCAGGTCGTGAGAGGCCTCATAGTGGCCTGAGCCGAGGAGTGGAATCAGCCCTCGAAGGCCTCAGACTATGATGCGTGTGTAAGGGATCTCTGGCTGCTTTGCGGACTCCAAAGTGTGAAAGCAAAAGAGGAAACGGGAGTAGATGAAAGGTATTAGACTGGTTGTGGGAGCGGAGGCGAAGAGAAAAGTGCAGGGAACAAGAGGCAGCG
>PVLA01004041.1:0-10718 GCA_004027455.1 Hydrochoerus hydrochaeris | reverse complement strand
GGCAGAAATTGGTTCTGCGGAGTAGGATGAGATTCCATAGGGGAGGTTAAGAAATAAGATAAAAAAGAGAAGCCAGGACCCATCCCTCAGGTTCGCAGTTCTTGTACGTTGAGCTGAAGAGATGGTGTCAGTCACAGAGACCAAGGAGTGCAGAAAAGAGAAAGAACAGCCAGGAGAGTGTGGTGTTGGTGGCACCTGACGCGTTTCTCCAGGAGAAGGAAGTGGTTGTGTAGAAGACACCAGAGATTTGGCCCCTGAAGAGGCGGTAGGGGGAGGTACAGTGCCTGGAGGGTGGTGAGCAGGTTGAAGGGTGGAGCTGGCTGTGCAGGGCCTTTGAGGAAGTTTGGCTGTGGGGAGAACTAGAGGGAAGTGAGCCCCTACCCTGAGCCAGCATCAAATGCCGTACCCGATGCCACTGACTCCCTTTCCCAAGAGACAGGTGTTTCATCCCCCGTTGCAGCTGGAGGAACTGAGTCCAGACGTCAGGTAATTTGGAGTCAGGCTGTATAGTGGGTAGAAGCAGCAGGATTTGCCGCCAGGGCTCTGAGCTGCAAGGCCCACAGTTTGGAGAAGAGGTGGGGAAATTGCCAGCAATGCAGATGGTCCCACTCTTTTGTGACTGTTGTTCCCAGCCAGTCTGCTCCTTGGGAAAGTGAGGTAAAATACGGAATTCCTCTTGGGCAAGTGAGAGTGGAAAAAGAGCATTTAGCTCTGTAAGCCTGGTCTTGATTACCATACAGTAAGGGTGAGGACTTGATCGGTTTCATGTCTGCATCTGCAGTGCTAGGCTTAGAGGGTGACGTAAGGGACACACACTGAGTGAGTGACGTGTTGCCAGAGTGCCTTTCTAGTTGAGGTCTGTTGTTGGGGTAGGTGTTCTGAATGCTAACAAGAAAATGAGTCCTGTCAGTTTTGAGACAGTGCCCCTGTGCTGGGAGTGGAATTCTTGTAGTTGGGAGTCCTGCACAAGACTAGCTCTTTGAAGGGAAGGCGGGAATTGAACATGAAAGGACGGAATTTCAGTGTTGGACTGGGCACTGCAGCAAAAGCAGAAGGTACAAGAAGTTGACTGGCAGAAGCAGGGACAGACTCTGGCTTAGAAGCCACTGGCAAGACCCAGGGAGCAAGTGCCAAGAAGAAGTCTCCTTAGTGCCGGCAGGGAGCATTTTTGGTCCCCAGACAATACTTGACAGTGTCTGGACACAATTTTGGCCAGTACCTCTTA
This sequence comes from Hydrochoerus hydrochaeris, assembly GCA_004027455.1. Classification (NCBI taxonomy): domain Eukaryota; kingdom Metazoa; phylum Chordata; class Mammalia; order Rodentia; family Hydrochaeridae; genus Hydrochoerus; species Hydrochoerus hydrochaeris. The sequence continues at coordinate 9,493 of PVLA01004041.1, read as the reverse complement.
GAGTTGGGTGAAGGGTGCTTTTGGTATTGATGGGTAGAGACTGGGGATACTGCTAAACATCCTGTAATGGACAGGACAGGCCTTATCACACAGAGATTTATCTGGCCTCAAGTATCTATAGGGCCAAGCTTGGAAATCCCAAGGATAGCTAGAGTGAGTTTCAGTGGTAGAACACAAGCTTAGCAAGTGTGATGCCCTGGGTTGGTTCCCCAACACCAAAACCAGTCAAGATAGAAGACAAGAGAACCTTGGGGTGGAGCAAAGGATGTGGGCCTTGAGGCTTTGTTTGAGGCCGGCATGTCCCTCTCTAGCTGTGCAAACAGCAGTCTGGCTGGAGTGGCAGGAGGAGTGGAGAGAAGCCCGCAGGGGATTCCTGCAGACCTCTGGGGAGCGGAGGGGGCTTGGATGGCAGGCGTGCAGGTCAGAAGATGTGATCCTGCTGAAGTGTTTTTCAAAGCTAGATTGAAAAACAGTTGTTGATTGAGTATGGGTGAAAGAAAGGAATCCAGGAGGAGAAAGGGCAAAGAGCAGTACCCTACACTGGAAGGTGGGAAGGGGAACTGTTTTGGCTTGGGGTGGGAGGAGAAAGCAGGCCACTGTTGGATACTGGATATCAGATGGCAGACTCTGTAGACATCCAGGCAAGAGGCCCTGTAGGGAGCTGGGATGCCTGTGGAGCTTATGGGGAATCCGAGGCAGGGTACATACAGGGGACATGTCAGCTTGAAGAGTTTCCAGGAGTGAGACTACACGAAGACAGTAATGTCAGTGACACTCAGCCCACTGGATCTAACACACCCTTCTTATCCTAAATAATTTCGTAACAGCTGCCTTTGTTATCCTGAAGTGAAATCTGTGTTAAGTAAAAACTGCCTGCACAGAATTTTAAGGAAATCAATGTTGCCCGACGTGTAATACAAAGGAAAGTAATTTACAATAGAAGAAAATGTGTTCCCTGCGTTAGTTTCTGGGCACAGTGCTAGCATCAGTGGAAGCAGCCATTGTTTCCCCTGCCTGTGGAACATCTGGGCCTGTGGTAGCGACAGGTGCAGGCTCACTGCACCACAGTGTGCTGGCAGCTCAGAAACCAGGAGCGTCATTGCCGTGTTGAATAAGCTTTTCCAGAATGGGAACTCGGTGCCAGTTTGACAAAAAAGAGTCGCTTCCCCTCCATGTGCATGGTAATTTGTTTCTTGGACATTTCAGTGCATAGTAGAAAAACCACTGTGTTTATGTATACAGCTGAGTTAGGTTCTAAGTTAGGGTAATCATAAGTGAACCATGTGTGACTATCAGAGTCTTGTAGAATGCAGAACAGTTGCTTACTCTAGGCCAGGAGTGTGCCCCAAATCACCACCACTGGTTTCCAAAGCTCCTCTGAAGAGAAACCCTTTGGAAAAAGCCTAGTGCCAGCTCCCACTGGGGGAGAAGTGACCATACAGGTTTCCAAGTGCAAAGCATGATATAATCAGTCCCTTCAAAAAAGGGCAGGGAGAAAGGTCTGAGCAGATGGTTCTAGGAAGGCTTCCAGAAGGAGATGGCATTTCAGTAGGTGGGAAGGTTCAAGGGCGACGCAGAGGAAGAGGCAGGTGTGTTAACACAGGGCCCAGGCTCCCACAGGCACAGACAGGTGGGCATTCTCCAAGTCTGGCATGGCCTGGGCATTCATCAGGGATGCTGGATGTAGGCAGATCCTTAGCAGGCACCACCTCCCCGGGAGGAGTTGTTAGAGGCTAGGACCAAAGAGATGTGGCTTTCTTGGTCTACTTCTAACTGCAAAGACCGGATCAGATCTCCGAGAGCCAGGTGTACTCTGAGTCATCAGACTGAAGAGAGAACTTACAGACTGCCGGTGTACAAAAGGCCCGAATGGACGGGACATTGTGCTCCTTTTACAGCCTGCAGGGGACACACGGATTACTCAAATCATGCCCCCTGCAAAGTCTATGACGAAAAAATAGGGGAATCTTGAGGGCCACCTGTGTTCAGTGGGGGGTGGGGAGTCTCCAAGGAAGTGGCATTTGAGTCAGGGATAAGTAGGAGGACATGAGTGGGGCAGCTGCTCCTCCAGAAGCTGGGAGGATTCCCACGGGGAAAGGAAAGGCAACTGCAGGGCCCTCCCAAGGGAGCGTGAGGCTGAGGCCGGGGAGATGGGCAGGGCCACATCAGGGCCTTGGGGACCTCAGGAAGGACATTGACCTTTTCCATAAGTGCAGTAGAAGCTGCTGAATGGTTTTAAGCAGTGGTACGACATGATCTGATTCGTGTGTGAAAAGGTCACTTTGGTGGCAACCCATGGAGAACACCTTGAGGTGACAGGAGAGTGACGGGGCCCTGTGAACATCTGTGCTGGTGTGGGGTCAGGCCCTCTGGAGCCGCACAGCTCCCAGGCCGTCTCTGCCTGAGCCACCGTAGCCACTCTGTGGTCTTTCCAGCAGCAAACGCAGGGACCCAGAGCTCACTATGGAACGTGTCAGCTCAGGCCACCAGCCCCTTAGGTGAGGACCCGCCTTGGGCTGTGTCCATCCTTCGGAATCATGGAGGCAGAGAGAGCTTCGCCAGCCAGGGGACCTGCGTGTTGAAAGTCGTCCAGTTCATCCTTCCCCAGTGAACCGTTGTCAAGAGGGTGCCTGTGCTGCTGACCAGGAGCAGGGATACCACAGCCGCCACGGATGGGGCGCTGGACGCTCGACCTGGCCTTTGTGTGGAAGGCAGTGTTCACTCTAGGGCTGGTTCTTCTCTACTACGGCTTCTCCATTGGCATCACCTTCTACAACAAATGGCTGACAAAGGTAACTAGAGGCTTCACCAGTGCAGGGCCTGGACTGACGGTGGCCGTAGTTGGTTCAGCTGTGTTGGGGACGCAGCACCTCTTGCCACGAGCAGGGCTGAGCAGGTAGCTGGCTAGTGTGTTGAAGAGGTGGACACAGCCCTGGGCTGCCACTTTCCTGTATGACCTCTAAAACGAGGACTAAACGGCTCAGTCTAAGGGACCACAGTGCAGCTGAGGCCCCTTGCTCTGCCAGCTACAGGCCGGCACCTGACACCAGAGGGAGGGAGAAAGCAAGGCAGGGAGGGCCAGGCCGTCTGCACCGCACTGAGCCCCTGCTTTGGCCTCCTGCAGAGCTTCCACTTCCCCCTCTTCATGACGATGCTGCACCTGGCTGTGATCTTCCTCTTCTCTGCCCTGTCCAGGGCGCTGGTTCAGTGCTCCAGCCACAGGGCCCGTGTGGTGCTAAGCTGGACCGACTACCTCAAAAGAGTGGCCCCCACAGGTATGTGTTTTAGCCAGAGGAGGACTGGACAACGGGGCCAAGACCCAGGGAGAAGTTCTCCGGGCCCTGAGGCACCCTCCGCCCTCACACATTGCCTTGGAGTGTAGCCAGCGTTCCCACCCTATTGGCTCTATGACAGGGTCACGAGGTGTGCCATAGAGCAGAGGAAGGCAGGCAGCCAAGATTGGCAGGCACTGGTGGAGGAGTTCTTAGGCCACGTGCTGACTCCGTGAGGCCTGAAGGATGGCTGGGACCTTTGCATCCTGGGAGGGGCCACCTGGCAGCAAGTGAGGTCCGTGAGTGTCACCAGAGTCAGCGGACTTGGTGAGAGGACATGGGAGAAATGAGAAGCCAGAAACCCAGCAAGATCCGGTCCTAGAGGGCCCTACTGAGTGTGTTTCATCCTTTTAGAGAAGGGTTTTCAGAAGGGTGCTGACAGGATCAGGTCAGTACCACTGTGGGTATTGACCCTCAGATCAGTTAACAAATGGGAAAAACACGGCCCCCACAATCAGAATGGACTCCTGCCCAAATGCCGACCCGCCGCCCCTTTTTGCCAGGTGTTAGCCATTTAGTTCCTGGTGGAAAGGAAGGCCTGAGATTCCCAGAGGGATCCAGGAAGGGACCCCGGGAATATACCGGCCACACGCTTGGGTGTTCCTAGGTGCGTCTTGTCTCCACAGCACTGGCAACAGCACTTGACGTGGGCTTGTCCAACTGGAGCTTCCTCTACATCACTGTCTCGCTGTGAGTACCGGCCACTCTCTGCAACCTCCCTTCAGGCTCAAGCTCGCTCTGTCTGTCCAGCTGGCTGTCTGCACACCTGGCCGATGGGCCAGCCACTCCATCACCCTCTGGGACCAGCTCTTTCTCTCTCAGCTCCTCGCTGGCACCCAGCAGCTCTCCAGGAAGTCTCCAGCCTCTTACGTAAGCCAAGCGCAGAGGGGATGCTGTGCCTGCCCGCCAGGCAGCTGGGGGAAGCCAGGGGGCTCCTACCGAGCAGGTGCAGTCACAGTCACAGCAGAGGGGAGAACAGGCTGCGGAGCAGCAAGGAGAGGAGGGTGCGGCTGTGTAACTCCTCAGAGCTCAGGGCGGGCGCAGGGCTGCCAGGTAGCTCTTCTCTGGTGTCTTGCTTCAGAGTCAGTCTCTACCTTCTTCTGTCCCCTGTTGGCTCATCCTTCTTCCTTCCCTGGTCATGGCCAAGGTCTAGGTAAGGAATAGGACTCAGCAAGTTCAGTTGCAGTTCTCCCTAGTGATGATCAGATGCCTTTTAGAGATTTCTTCTGGTGACAGCTCCCACCTGTCAGCCCAGATGACAAGCAGCTCCTTTTGATCTTTTGTACCCAGGCTGTCCTCCTACCCTGGACAGTGCCAGGTGCCCTCTGGGAACTCACAGGTCTCCCCCTTCCTCTCCCCTTCCCTTCCCCATCCTACTGATCTGTGCTCCGGGCTCTTTTCTGGGTGGTAGGTCTGAGTCTCAGGCTCCAGCAGTGCTTTGTGGGTAATTTCTGCTTTTAGGTACACAATGACCAAATCCTCAGCCGTCCTCTTCATCTTGATCTTCTCTCTGATCTTCAAGCTGGAGGAGCTGGTGAGGCCTTTGCACCTCCTGACCTCTGTGTAATAGAGGAGACAGGCCCAGGCCTGGAGGCGGTAGCTTCCTTTTCTGAGAAGGGACCTAGAAGCAGGAGCGGTAATGCGGAACACGTAGGGAAGCACAGCGGGGCACTGACAAGGGGAAAGCATGAGGGTGCTGCTGGGCCAGGTCCCGGGGAGCCCCTACTGTATGAGCAGGTGGCCCTTTGTTGCTAGGCCCAGAGGAGTGGGGGAGACTTGGGCGCCTGGGACAGATTTCAGAATTTTAGAAGAGGTGGGGGTACTGGGACATCCAGCTTGACTGTCAGCAGGCCGGGAGGGCAGGAGAGGGGAAGAGCAGCCAGGATGATGGATTTTGCCACTGGAACCCCCTGAGTTAGCCACACCTGCTCCCCGTCCTCCTAGCGTGCAGCACTGGTCCTGGTGGTCCTGCTCATTGCTGGGGGTCTCTTCATGTTCACCTACAAGTCTACGCAGTTCAACGTAGAGGGCTTTGCCTTGGTGCTGGGGGCTTCGTTCATCGGTGGCATTCGCTGGACCCTCACCCAGATCCTTCTGCAGAAGGCTGAGCTGGGTGAGTACGCACGAGCGAGGTGGGTACAAGAAGGCCAGAGGCTGTGCAGGCTTAAGCCAGGCCTGCTGACCACTGTGTCCCCATCCTGCAGGGCTCCAGAACCCCATTGACACTATGTTCCACCTGCAGCCACTCATGTTTCTGGGGCTCTTCCCTCTCTTTGCCGTATTTGAAGGTATGTTGGGTCATCCACCCCTGGGGCACCTCAGCACAGCAAATGCCAAATCACTGCTCTGAGCCTGGCACAGTGTTGGCCATAGAGGTCACTGAGATCCAAAGCACAGTCCTTCCTCTAGCAGCTGCAGTTTGGGTGGACAGACAGATAAACAAGATAGCTAGACCCCAGCGTGACAAGCGCTGCAGAGAAAGGGGGACAGTGGAGCCCTGACAGTACCCATAAACACACTCACTAAATCCTCCCCAAAAGCAAATGTAGGGCACTATTACTATCTCAGTTTTGCAGGTGAAGGAAACTGAGGCACAAGCCAAATTTGGATCCAGCCTCTTGACCCCCAAGTGGTCAGATCCCCTCTTACCACGGTACACACTACACCTGGGGCAGGGCTCCCGATGGTGCACTCTGGGGCATGGGTGCAGGGGGGCGGGTTCCTGGGGTAAGGCAGGGGTTCAGCTGGGACCAGCATGTGGTGGTGCATGTGCTTAGGGAGTCTGGGCAGGGTCAGCTAAGTGTGGGCGTGGTGGGTTGGGAAGCTGGACCTGGGATTAGAGCAATCGTCCCCCTCCCCTTTGAGCACCCAGAGAAGAGAGGCAGGCGGTACAGCGCCACCTTCCTTCCTCTTGTGTTTTGGGATTAGTCTTTGTCCTCTATCTATTTATCCTTCCTCCCAGAGTCCCCACTATCCTCAGGGTCATTACAGAAAATTCTGTCCCACATCCATTTAAGTCTCAAGCAGTGAAGCGTCTCCAGCTTCCCTGAGAAAATTATTCTCCAGCCCCGTTGTCCAGGAAACTTCTGTTCAGAGCCTCATGTTTTTCCTGTTTAAAAATCTCTCCCCATTACTTCATTATGCCCTCTTGTACCAAATGCCACACTCAGCCCCTCCCTCCCCAGGCATCCGCACCATCTCTGCAAACCCTCATCCGAAAGCCCCTGGTAGTCACCACTTAGCAAGGCTGCATGGATTTAGCTCCTTTAATCTTTTCTGGTAAATTAATCCCCCAAGCGCCTTCATTACTTATGTTGCTGTTCCCCGAATTCCCTTCAATTTGCCGAAGCCTTTGCAGTACTGCTGAGCCCAGCACCAAACAAAATGTCTTACATTGGAGGCTGCTGGCCTTGGGGGTGGGGGGGCTTCCCTCCAAAATTCTCGTCAGCTGCCAGCTCCCACAGGTGTCTGTTGTGCCCAGGGTGGGGCAAACCTCACCCCCTGCCAATAAGGCACTCGGGATTCACTGCTGCTGAGAATGACCCAGGAACCCTTCTCTCAGACAGTCCCTGGGTCCTGGTGTCTTGTGTGTATGTGTGCGTTCTGGAGCACATGTGTGCGTGCGTGCATGTGTGTGTAGTGCTGAGCGAACCGTGTTACTTGTTGGATAAACACCAGGCTAGTCTCAGTCTATTGTTCTATTAGGAAGGAAACGGGGTCCAGAAAGGGAGCCTCGCCCCAAATCCCTCTGAAGTAGCAAGGCTTGGATCTGGGGTATGGATATTGCTCAGTCCCTGGGTGCCCACCTCGAATGCTTCAGTTCCTCGGTTCCGTCCCCTGAGCCGAAAAAGCAAACACTGCGAAGGAGTGATGCTCTGCCTCGGATTTTCTGTGCAGTGCCAGCCCCAGTGCTGTAGCTGTAGGTTCAGACCACGCCCCTTAAGGGTCACTGGCTCATGTTAGTCCAGGGCTCCCTGGCAGCTATCCCTGTTCCCCTGCAGTGTGCCCAGGTCTCAGGCCATCTGTGTGGGATTATTTGGTACCTGCCATTCTTTCTCTCTGGCTGTAGATGGTCAGCAGGTGCTCAGTGAGTGTTCGCTGCAGTGATAAAACTCAGCTGGTTGATGGGCACCAAGGTGCTCCAGGGCCTGGCCTACCACTCTCTCTCTCCATTGTTTTCAGGTCTCCATTTGTCCACGTCTGAGAAAATCTTCCGTTTCCAGGACACAGGGCTGCTCCTGCGGGTACTTGGGAGCCTCTTCCTTGGTGGGATTCTTGCATTTGGTTTGGGCTTCTCTGAGTTCCTCCTGGTCTCCAGAACCTCCAGCCTCACACTCTCCATTGCTGGCATTTTCAAGGTACAGACTTAGAGGTAAACCCAATTCCTTTCTTAGGAGTGTGATCTTCCCATGCAGATGGGGAAATAGACCTACCCAGAGGCACCCCTGCTAGGGATTCAAATCCCACTGGTCCTGGGATGCATTTATTTGACATTAAAAGCCAGCTCTGATCCCATGGCAGTGGCCTGGAGCCATAGGTTCCATCAGGCTTATCTGTTAGAGTTCCGTGATTGACTGGCAGTGTCTGCCATGGCCACGGTAAGGGTGGTTCCAGCCTGTGTGTTGCCAGCCTTGCCTCTGCTGCCCCTTGAAGCATACTCCCCTGTCCTTTCTGTTCTTCTCCCCTCTCTCTCCACTCTCCTGCCCCCAGTTCTCAAGTTCTCCTGCTCAGGGCCATGGAGAGGGTTTTCTCTTTAACCAGCACACACATGCTAGAGCAGTGTTGCCTAAAACCAGAAATGCAGGTCTGCCCCTAGGTCTTTTGGCTGCCAGTCAGAGCCTGGGACAGCAGCTGTGGCTCTCAGAACGAATTGTCTGACCCGTGCTCTTTGCAGTGCCAGTTAGTGCAGAGGCCCGGGACATTGTGTGTCCTCAGAGCCCAGTGTGACACAGCTTCTGCCCATGGAAGCAGAGATGCCCCTCTGCATTGCTGTGTGCAAGGGCAGCTCTCCCTGGTTCCTACGGAGATGCAGGGTCTGCGCCCCTGTGCCCAGCCTGGGCCTCCTTTGCTTCTCTTTTCCTGGCAGAATTCCAAGGAGAGCACGACTTGATTGTGTGTCAGTAACGAAGGCCGGCAGGCCAACCCTGTTCGCTGACCACGGGCCATCCTGTCCTGCTTGGGCAGGGGTTGGAGCACTTTTGGACTTAGCCTCCTGAGGGAGCCAGTTCCTACTGAGCATTCCCCTTCCCGCTTCTCTGCCCCCAGGAGGTCTGCACTTTGTTGCTGGCGGCTCATCTGCTGGGCGATCAGATCAGCCTGGTGAACTGGCTGGGCTTCGCCCTCTGCCTCTCGGGAATATCCCTACATGTGGCCCTCAAAGCCCTGCACTCCAGAGGTACCAAAGGCCCTTCCAGAAGGCTTGTTCTGTTATGATTCTCCTTTTGACTGTTGGTGCCTTGGGTTTCCCTTCTGCCCATCTCTAGCCATATCCAGGAGAGCCACCTGCCTTCCCAGTGTGGCGGTCTGGTGGCTGTCTCCGTAGGCCCGCCTCCTCTCACTGGCTGCTGTGCTAGCCCAGAATATATGTGGTGGGACTGCCACCACCACCACTCCTTTGGGAGGATGTGGGGTCATCTCCACAGGGCAGGGGCCTAGGTGACCTGGCACGAATGCTAGTCGGGGTACGTCCAGAACACTGTTCCTGGGTCCATGATGTTATCTCTACCCCAAGGTAACAGTGGCCCTAAAGCTTTGAAGAGCCTGGGCTCCAGCCCTGACCTGGAGCTGCTGCTCCGGACCAGCCAGCAGGAGGACGAGGACAATGAGGAACAGTACTTTGTGACCCAGGGGCAGCAGTGACCAGCCCAGATGGAACTTGGAAATGGGCCACCCAGCAACTAGCACCACTCTGAACGCTAGGCAGCAGCTCTGGGGCCTGGCTATTCTTCACAGCAGCTGGGAGCCACTGGGCGGGACCTGGTGATGGAGCTAGGTCCGGACTTGTGGCTCCCGCCTTCTCTTCAGAGCGTGGGTCCTGGGGTGCTGCCCACCAGCCTGGGACCTGCCTGGAGCTGGGCCTGCCCTGTACCAGCCTGGGACCTGCCTGGAGCTGGGCCTGCCCTGTACCAGCCTGGGACCTGCCTGGAGCTGGGCCTGCCCTG